>CATQJL010000112.1:852122-1273093 GCA_958299035.1 Cylicocyclus nassatus
AAGCAGTGGTATCAACGCAGAGTACTCCCTCGGTACGCACTGATATATATATGTATATATATATATATATATTAGGTCATTCCGAAAGTAATTTCGCTTTTTTCAAAAGGGCGCCACATTTGATAGAGCAAAGCTTTTCAAGAGGTCTTGGATGCATTCGATGCAGAATTTCATTCTGCTTCTAATGGTTACGAAACCGTTGCAGAACATGGAATGAGCTTTCAGAAAATAACCAAAGTCTGCGACCCATGCTTTTTAAGATGGTCAAGTTTCACGATTTTTTCAAATTTTTATATCAATCCTCAGAAGAAGTTCAAGTGATGATTCGATAGCGTAAACCTTATAGAATACAGTACTACTTTTTTCTCCTTTCCATAGCTTGTCATACATTTTTGACAGAATTTTAACTGATGCTACCGATTTCCATACTTGGGCAGTTAAATCCTCGTAGAACATCAATCCTTGAGCAGCTCGGGCACTATTCGATGCAGCATTTTCTCCTCTTTCTAATGGTTGTTTTTTGTTTTCGATTCGTTTAGTTTTCGGAGATAAAATCATCACAATTCATTTTTTTAAGGAACCCCGGGCTGAACCCGAAGAACTCGAAATTTGACATTTCGAGTCCGTAAACTCTCATTTGCTTTATATAATCAATATTAAGTCATATATCATCTTGAAAGCTTATAATTCCGAGTAATTACTGATGTTTGATGCGATTGTTGCTGAGGTGGGCCTGCCAAAATCCGATGGTTCTGTTAGAAAATCCTTTGAAAAATTGCAGCGAGCTATGAGAAAGAGAAAAAAGTAGCACTGTATTCTATATGGTTTACTCTATCGAAACGTTACTTGAGCTTCTTCTGAGGATTGATGTGAAAGTTTCAAAAAAAATGCGAAACTTGACCATCTCAAAAAGCATGTGTCGCAGATTTTAGTTATTTTCTGAAAGCTCGTTGACTGTTTTGCAACAATTTCATAACTGTTAGAAAGAGAATGAATTTCTGCATCGAACTCCTCCAAGATCTCTTAGAAAACTTTGTTCCGTCACATGTGGCGTCCTTTTGAAAAAAGCGAAATTACTTTCGGAATGACCTAATATATATATTAGGTTGGTGCAAAAATAATGAGCGTTTTCCCATTTTCCACTTTAACTTGCTATAACTTTCTACAAAATCTACATTTTGAAATGTGATAAAAACCATCAGATGCAGCGAATCTTTCGCAGTACAGCGCACATTGAACTATACTCATATCTCATGCGGGCAGAAAAATATGGATTAAAAAATAAAAAGAGTTTTTTTCTGAAGCCTTGTTTTCGACAGAACATAACTCCTTTCACACGCTGTTTTTATGATTTATAAGTAGCCTATCTTGTAGCCACAAGCCAGTAGTACAAATATACATGGAAACGGCTTGGAGAAAAAAGATTAGCGAAGAGGGAAAAATCGAAATTCAAGAATATCAACTTTTTTAGCATTTTTTCAGTAGGCCTCAAAACCCCGAAGTAGAGAATTTTTTTGATTTTCTGCGTACTGAAAAGCTGGATGTTTTTGCAAAAGCCGCTAATGAGACTCCTACCCTCACGCTTACAGAGATGAGCAAAGTTTGAGCGACTGCATTTTACAAAAGAAAGTTATGGGCTCTAAAATGACCACAACCATAACCCATGTTAAAGGCACCGTCCACCCTAAGTTGAGGATGTTGAGCTTTTGGTAGCGTATAACAGTAGGGCCTCCTACCAAGCCAATGCCCAAGTCGCGGCGCAAAATGCCGCTTCGGAAGCGAGATAATCGCTTCGGAATAGCAGAGATGCACGAGGACCCCCATCCATGCCCGCCCCTCCCCATCCATGCCTGCCCACCTGTGCGCGCTCCTCCAATCACCGCCCTGGAAAGCCGGCCTGTGGGTTCTCCGGAATGGGGGTTTTCGGGATTTTCGCGGATTCTCGACTTCATATTTGGAATCAGGGACATGAGCAGGCCTTGAAACGACAAAAACCTGGAAGTCGAGAAACTGGGTGGACGGTGCCTTTAAGCCGCCGATATCTCACTTTAGATAACTTGAAAAAAATATGATTAAATATGCATAATGTAGACAATTTCCATTACATATAAGGGCTAAATTTTCGATAAACCAACTTCATTCGCGCTCAAATTCTGGCCAGAAATATGAATGCAATAAAAATCTAATTTTGAGTGTGATTATGTGAAGCTCTATAAATTCTTAACAGAGTGGGCTAGAAGTTAGATTTCGAACATCATCCAGATAGAGCATGAAAAGAGCTTTCTAACAATGTGCTGAAACCATTAAAAAGAAAGACGTTTGATGGAGAAAAGTTGTCCTGAAAAAAGTCCTAGGAAAACGCTCATTATTTTTGCACCAATCTAATATATCAGTGGCGTACCGAGGGGGGGGGGGGCGGGGGAGGCGCGCGCCCCTCCCCCCTCCCCCCCGAGAACGGGTCGCGAAATTTTTGAAAGTTACTTACATGGGTTATAAAAATGTGCAAGTGACTTGTTTTTACTTGTAAATAATTAAAATAATTTTTAAAATTTTTAAAAATTCATTTTAGCTTTATAAAAATTTTTTTTACTAAGCACTCGGGATTGACCTAATCGAAATGTATGAAGAATTTGTGGAAATTTATGTATTTGAACTAAATGTTTGAATTACAAATTTTAATACCAATTTTATGTAGAAAGATAAGTTATTTTGACTATCGCCATCTTTCCTTACTGAAGAGTTCCGAGGATGGCATAGAAACAACACAATACTCTGTCTAGGATAGGAACGAAACAGAGTTCTCAACTTATAATAATATAATTATTAACATCATTATCTATTATTATTAATATCAATATTCTAACCCAGGCACCACCAATGATCTGCCTCATCCTTGCTAGAGACCCGTCAGGTCGCCATACAATAGCATTGTTTTTTTCAGGGATGGCACATCTGTGAGGGTAACAGAACGTGGTGTTGCTAAGGTGCAAGGCATCTTCATATCACGTTTAGTTGATGGAGGTCTAGCAGAGTCCACCGGACTCCTGGGAGTCAATGATGAAGTGTGTAAGCTGTGAGCTCAGGCAAAGATTTGTCTTGATGTGGAATCTTTCTAGGTATTGGAGGTGAACGGAATCTATGTGCAGGGTAAAACACTGGACCAAGTCACAGATATGATGGTTGCCAACGCACATAATCTTATCATCACTGGTACGTAGAATTAATATCAACGCTCTCTTGCACTGATTAATTTATTGAGTTCCTTATTCTTTACCTTTTCTTATGCTGGGAATCGTGTTTTAAAATCGTACGTGTGGTACGAAAAATTGGGCTGGCTACATTCAGCAAAAGATTGAAAACATAACTTTGTGTGGGCCATTCTCCTGAAAACACCTAATCTTTGAACTTGCATTCAGAACTTGTTTTTCTGCTAGAACATTTTGCATTTTCAGTATCGGTGTTTACTATTTCGGAACTTATTTGACTTCGAAGCTCAATGAAGAAACTACCTTTTAACAAAGAAGAGAGCTAGAAATGTAAAACATATTACATTGCATCAGTGACACTACATTTATTCTTTAGTGAAACCCGCAAATCAGCGTAATACGCTGCAGCGAAACACATCGGGAAGGACCCCCATACCAGCTTTAGATGCTGACTCTGAATCAGATGGTGGCACTGATAACTCGCGATAATCAAGAGTCTACAGTATGAGATATCTTCGAAAACCGTTATTGAAGAATCGAGGTGGCACCAAAAGCAGTTACTTTGCGAAGTAAGCGGTTGTTTCTTTCGAACTTAAGACATTTTATCATTTGGGTATAGATTGTTTTGGAAATGAGTTTTAGTTTTTAATGAGCACCACAATATCTTGTTTGTCTAACGCCTCTGATATTGATTTCAATCATATACTTCCTTACGTGGATTTGGTTTCTTGCGTTATGGAATCAAGATAGCTCATCGCGTTGTGATAAATCTCGCGAATCAGTACTGCATCTGTAGGTAATGGTTAGTGAGCGATATGTGATACAAGGCAGCTGAATGTTCTTCTTAAATTTTCACTTACAAAAGATTTGTTATTGACTCTTACCTTTGAATGAGCATTTCCACACCAGATGTTGAACTTCTCATGGGTAGCTTCGTGAAACGTGTTCTCGGTTGTGACACATCACCAGCTATTCAGAATCAAATAATTTGAATCATCGTACCACAATTATAGCCATGCCTTCTTTGTACGCATGCTTGTTCTGAAGGTCGTCATGCTATTCTGTTTGTCTCTGTACTTGCGTAGAAGACTATATGTCGGCGAATTGGGGTGGTCTCCGCGGTCATCTGCAACGAATACGCACCTTTTTCACATGCATGGGGATGCGTTTTTGCAAGAAGTCAGCGCGAGCCATCTTACGTTCGGGGACATACAGTCCTCCTCTATATAATTCAAACGATTTAAGTGGTGAGTTCACGATCTTTCACGTTTCATTTCACTCTCGCAATTATTTCACTCCGCACTTGTTCGAAGTCTGACAGTGGTAACATAAGCTGAGCAGTTTTGATATTTTGACAACTCTCAGTGCGAGCTTCATTCCTATTGTTTTCATCTCTCACAGCCACTGGATGAAGTCCATGCTTGTAGGTACGCAATGTTTCTGAGATATCTTATCTGTAGAGCGTTGAACGCCTTATTTTTGGTAGAAGTTTTATGTAATCGTGTCTAACATGTCATTCTCCACCGTTGAAGGCACCTTGCATGCGTTCCCATACACGTAAATAGTGCCTTATCTTGTAATTCTACCCTATGTGATATTTGTACATCGTACCAGATGCGTCCATTATATATATGTAATATATATATATAGATAAATTATTTCTTCACTTTTTTGTCTTACTGTGACGTTGTTACCCCCGGACCTGAGTGCCTTAGTGGTTTATTGGCTGGTATAGTGGTATTATTATTACTGGCTCAGACAATTGTTGCAGCGGCCCGGTCGCCCAACTGGGCTTCGCTGTTGAGCCGCGGCACCTAAATATTAGCCTTACATGCATCAGGCCCAGCAGCGGCCCACAGGTGTGAGCTGGCGACCCGCGCACATAGTTGATGCCATGCTGACGGTGGCCCGCGCGCCTAAACAGGCTCATAATTTCATTGGCGGCCCGCGCACCCGTACACACGCATGCCGAAATTAACAGCGACCCGCTCATCCATATGGATTAACGCACGTTGTAAGCAAAAGGGTTACTCGCGTGAGATACGACGCAGTAAAAGGGATGCCATCGGAGCTTGCAGGCGAAGTAACACTTGCATTTAGGCACAACAGGTTCCCTTATGAGTTGACCGCTGATGGGGTTTCAATTAATCTCGTATATTTCGATCACTAGTGTGAAGCAGGAACGATCTCCACCATTTTTGATCTCAAATGGGTCGCATCCACATTTGAGGTGACCTGCGAATGCAGGTGCGGCCGAGCAAAAACCCAACCCCAGGGTGACCCTGCTATGCTAGCGTGGGCCAACAAATCAAAGGAGACATTGAAATACAGGCTGGCCCGCTCGTCCGGATGACAGGGTCGCTGCACACACTAGAACCGTCGCTGGCCCGCGCTAGCATGGCAGGGCAAGGCCCGGAACGGGTTTTCGCCCAGCCGGCCATGAGCGCGCGGGTGGCTGCAAAAAATATCTGAGTACTCGCAAGGCGCGAAACTGCTGACGTGGGTGACTCCTCGTCTTTCGTGCAATCTCGTTTTTTTGTCGCCGTTTTTTTTTTCTGTGCTCCCTTCCTGTTTTTACGAACTGTCTTCGATGGAAGCGACAGTGGTGCATTTAGTGCACAATACGTATAGCCCATATTAGTCTCACTGATACGGACCCAAAGTCGTATGCGCGTACATTCCCGATGCGTGAGGGGAGAGGGGGGGGGGGGGAGCTGGAAATGAACTCGTCATATTCCGCTGTTGTAGATATCTGTAATTTTTGCTATCTATCTTACGAAGGTTCTCTACCCTAATACCCGAGCATAATAGATGGCAGGACATTTCTGTAACTTACAAGGGAAGGGTGGGTCGAAGTGGTCATTTGTAATGCGCTGTATATTAGGAAACCGTCGTCGGTAAGGCAAACTCAGACTACTTTCGCTAGGTGCCGAGGGTTTTGTGGGGAGAGTTACAAGGCCATTTTCCTCCGGCACAGCCGGCGCACCCAGTGATGAGCGAGGCGCTAGAACAACGCGCCAGTGTAAGGGTGGCGCAGTGGCAAGACGGCGGACTAAGAGGCAGATGGTCGAGGGTTGGAGCCCTGTTGCTGCTATTTTGTTTTGCAGTTCTACAAAAAGTCTATTGGGTGACAGTAAGCGAAAAATACTCGTTTCTAGGTAGTTAAGACAAGCTATTACTGCAAAAAGTCACTATTTCTACAATAAGCTATAATCTTCTACAATATGTAAATCTGTGGAGGTTATGATGTCACAACAAGGGATTCAAATGATATATTAACATGTGTGGAATATAACCACAAAATGCTCAATGCAAAGCAGCGCGCACATCGGATAAAATATAAACGATGACAATCAGCAGCTTCACAATTGCCTATCAAAGTCGGTGAAAAACAGTACTGAATAGGGGACTCGAATTCGCCGGGCTGGTTATCAATGTATCCGGCTGCATGCCATGGGTATGAAAGGAAATTTTTGAATCGCGGCGAGCAAAACTGTGTGTAAATGAGCGATAAGATCTTAAGGATGGAATCCCTATGATGCAAGGTAAAGTTCAGACCGAGAGCCAATACATGGGATGTAAAACGATTGCAATTTTGCAAGTGCGCGCGCTGCGAGAAGCTCTTCTGCTTTGAATTTTGTGGTTGTATTCCATACATGTTAATATATCATTTGAATCCCTTGTTGTGACATCATATCCTCCACAGATTTACATATTGTAGAAGATTATAGCTTATTGTAGAAATAGTGACTTTTTTGCAGTAAATAGCTTGTTTCAACTGCCTAGAAATGAGTATTTTTCGTTTACTGTCACCCAATAGACTTTTTGTAGAACTGCAAAACAAAATAGCAGCAACAGGACTCGAACCCTCGATCATCTGCTTCGTAGTCCGCTGCCTTGCCACTGCGCCACCGCCACACTACTGTTTTTCTAGCGCCTCGCTAATTACTGGTTGCGCCGGCTGCGCCGGAGGAAAATGGCCTTGTAACTCCCCCCACAAAACCGCTCGGCACCTAACGAAAGTAGTCTTGAGTTTGCCTTACCGACGACGGTTTCCTAATATACAGCGCATTCCAAATGGCCACTTCGATCAATCATCCTTCCCTTGTTAGAAGCCAAGTTTCATTAGTCATCGTATCGAAGGCCTTAGCGACTTCGTCAGACTTCACGCAGATTTAAAATCGCGCAAAATGCTCAAAAATACGAGAGGCCATGCGGCGGAGGCAACGCGAGCGAGTTGTGCCTTCTCACCCCAGCCTGCGCCGCAGTGGCGCGACTTTGAGGTGGGCGCTGACTGGGACTTGTTGAAACACGTTGAAGGGAAACCGGAGAGCAGGACCCGGCGAAGGTGGGGCATTCACAGGCTGGATATCGTCTTCGGGGCGAAAAATCAAAGGAGAATTCGTTTTCTGGGATGGACAAATTTCCGGAAAAAATCCCATGTACCAATCATTGCAAAAGAGGTGAAAAGCATGACATGCAAGCGTGTATGAGAATCTTTTGCGTGCAGTACTTGTGTTGAAAAAATTGGTGGATTTGTGTGCCATTATTTTGGGTAGTATTTTCCGGTTGAAAACAGAAACATTTTCGGTATAAAACTTTAGGCATATTTGTCCTGCTTAGTGCCTTTTGAAGGCAGCGTACATCTAAAATTTTGCCTCCCATGTTTTTATCACCCTGGGTCTTTTCTGACCCTGATCACAGTTATAAAATTCAAGTTCTTTAGAACCAATGGCCGTATTCATCAACGAAACCCGTGGGTTCCGAAACCCACTGAGTTAGTGCTTTTGATGAATATCGATTCTACTCCAGGGAAGAATCGATATTCATCAAAAGCACTAACCCAGTGGGTTCCGGAACCCACGGGTTTCGTTGATGAATACGGCCACAAAAATCCCCGATTCCTGAGGGGGACGGTCAGGAGGTGCGATCGGCGCGAATTTTTTGCAAAGCGACGCCGCGGTGCACTTCAGCCAATGCAGCAGCAGCGCTCCTGGTGCAGTGTTACTTACGGCATCGAGTAATATATCTGTCATCACCCAACTTCCCTATTTTTGCAGCCGGGAATCTCTAACAGCGGAGAGTTTTGTGAGTCCCAAGATTTGGATGTGGCTTACGCGGCAAAGCGGTTAGCGCGCGCGGCTTACCTCCGGAAGTGCAACCATTCCCGAGGACCCTCTATTCAGAGAGCGGACGAGTTTCGAGTTGCTCGACCCCGTCGGCATGCCAGCGAGGAGCAGGCTGCAACTGCATGACAGCCTGCAGTCGCAACTACAACTGCAGCATACGCTTACACTTACAGTTTGTTGCCAACGACAAGGAAAACAAGCGATTATGCCGTTCTGCCTGTTACGGTATTCCTTTCCTTGCAATCTTATTTTAGCACAAACCACTGCGCGAGCAAGTGATTCAAACGCCAGCTGCGCCAGTTTTTGGAATGCGTTTTAGAGGAGGATCTAACTGGCGAGGCGAGAGTCAAATTGATTGTTTAGCCGGCTAAGTGCCGGTCGCTTCATACTCTCATCAACTAATACACATCTCACATATTCATATATGAGCTGTAGGTAGACTGAAATCGCATTTTCTATTGAACTTTTCAAGTATTCCTACTAACAGTTCAAGTAGTAGCTAAAATACAAGCATCACAACAAGTATTGTGAATGAGAAAAGTGACAAGTACTGTCACCGCGCATTTTACCTCGAAACATAATTTGTTTGCTATGTACCAAGATCACTTTGGTAGTGACATTTATTTGTTATGTAACTTCCGTGGATTTTTTGTTCATTCGTATTTTGTTATTCAAAGTAAAAGGTCTAATTACCCAAGTTTGAGTTGAGGTACACGGCACCCACATATCAGCCCGCGTGGCACGATTTCAAGCTCACAAGTATTCGAAGTTTATTGTTCTGCATATCCTTCTAGCCTCACCTCAACCACACAGCTTATGCTGTCGTGGATTCGTCTGAAGGAGGCGGACCGCAAAAAGGGGGGAGCGCAAAGAGATTCAGGCGCGTTTTCTCCCCTTAGAAGCAACATTGGGAGACCGTATCAACGTTGGTCGTTATCAGTTGGTCCCGGATCAACGCAGCTGGTCTTCATCTGGGCCCTACATATACATCATATAGAGAACTGGGTAGCATGGATTCTAGGTGTACGCTGCCTTCGAAGAGGAAGAGTGCTGCTGCGATGTTCCGCAAAAGATTCGATGTTCATGAAATTATCGAAGCAAAATTTTCAGATTGCGTTTGTACGTATTTACAGACTACAGATTTTCCCAAATTTTTTCTCGAAGGTTTTTATTCAAAATAAAAATTGATTACTCAAAATAAGTACAGAAGGTTACTATGCATATATCAGATCTTTTCAATTAATTCTCAAGGTTACTGTATTCTTTAGACATTCTTATTGAACTCGAACCCTCAAAATTTCTCGTTTCTCAGGTTTGCTGAAATCGCTGTCATGCGTTCAAATGAACTTTGAAAAGTCCATACGCTGCTGAAAACGACACTTCAGATCCAGAGAAAAGAGATGAAAATTCTTATTTATAATAGTCATACTAGACAAACCAGCTGGCATATCCGGCTTCGGCCGGCCCTGTCAAACAATACGTTAAAGGTTACTTCCTGACAAATCTTTCCCTGTGCCCATTTCTAATTGCCATTCCCTATCGTCGTTTTGTTCTCGTAATCAGCATGCCTCCCCGCTTACCTCCTTTGACTCCCTGCCCCGTAAATCAACTTTGCCGAAAGATCGCTAAAATCGATAAAACTAATTGATAATTCTAAGAATATTTCGTAATCAGCATGCTCGATTACCCCCCTCCCCCTGTGCCAACTCTCAGCCCGTAGCTCAAACTTTGCAGAAAAAATCGACAAAATCGGTAAAACTAATGGATAATTCCAAAAACTAAAATTGTGTTCGTAATCAGCATGCTCGATTATCCCCCTGTGGCTCTCAACCCCGTAGCTCAAACTTTGCAAAAAATCGATAAAAGTCGATAAAACCGATGCCGATCGATGACGAAAAGTAGCCTATGACACCCGCCCCGCATCGAAGTGTATGTGTGCCAAGTTTGGTCCGGATCGGTTCAGAAATGGAATTTTCTATTCGAGACATACGTAACACATGCAGACAGGCAGACAAACAGACATTCAGCTTTATATATAAGACTAGCTGGCATACCCGGCTCCGCCCGGCATCACATACACTTCGGTCAAAAAAAGCCGAAGTTGTATTCCACAAGAAGAGGAATACAACTTTGGCTCTTTAGTTGTACCGTTTCGTTCCTACCCTTAGACGGTTTGGCTGACTAGGTCCTAGCCTTTCCCCGGAACTCATCGGTAAGGAAGGATGGCTCGATTGGATCTATTCAGTTTTTGGTTTGTCCCACCCACCTTCCCTAACCGCCGCTGGCCACCAATTTTTTGAGTTTTCGTTTTGCCATTTTTTTGACATTTTATATTTTCCATTTTATGGATTTTCCAATAGAATGGCATGCAACAAACAAATACTGTGCTATACTACAGCATGTAGTTATGTTAGCGCCCTGGGATACACTACGTTAGCTGTGCTCCCTTCGGGCGCATATAGGTACAGGTTCGCCGGACTCCCGACCCTCGAACACGCCATGTACAGCTGACCATGCGAAAAACAGGGAGTTTCCAGGTCTATTCCTACTGTTCGCAGAGACTGTCCTTGTGCTTTGTTGATAGTCATAGCGAGTGCAGGCCTGACCGGAAACTGCACTGGCCTGAAGACAAAGGGCATATCGGAGGGGACCAAAGGGACTCGTGGAATTTGAACGACTTCGCCTTTGAGCTTCCCCGCCAATATGGTCGCTACTATGAGGTTTGGCATGAGATCCCTGATGCAAAGCCTTGTACCATTGAACAGCTTCGGTGGGTTGATGTTACGAAGGAGCATGATTGGTAAACCAACCTTCAGATCAAGTCTGTGAGGTGGTACCTCATTGGGCTCGAGTGAATTCAAGAACTCAGTGGGGAAGTAAACAGCCTGTTCACGCTGAACCATCGTATCAACGAATGTGTACGTTGACACTGGTCCAGGTAGGCTGTTTAGAATCTGAGCAATGATAGAATTCACTTGCTCATTTTAGGGCGCCAGAATTGCTCGCTCGCAAATCCACTCCCCATTGCTGATGGTGGCAATGTTTGGGAAGACCTTTTCGATCAGTTCTCCCACCGATTGAACCATATTGCGAAAGTCTGGAGGAAAGGTAATCCAGCCAGAACTTGGTTCAGCCGGTATTCTGCCTTCGCCAAGAAGCAACAGCTATTGCGCAAAGCTTCGGGCAGTCTCATCGCCAAGGAGGTGGACTCGCATGTTCGTCGTGTGATTCAGCGATCGAGCATGTCTCTAGAGATGAGAAGCTTTGAGGCAAGCGTCCAGCTCATCTGCTGGAGTCGATCGCGGAATCACTGGCAGAGTTTGACGAAAGTCGCCTGCCAGTAGCACGACAGCCCCACCCATTAGCCTGTTGCTTTCTCGTATATCCCGTAGTGTGTTGTCAAGGGCTTCTAGGCAATTCTTATGCGCCATGGTGCATTCATCTTAAACTATGAGTTTGGTTTCCCGTAGCACCTTGGCTTTCCCTGTGCCTTTGCTTATTCCACCCATTGGGTGCTCTACATGAGCAATATCCAGAGGAAGCTTGAAGGCTTAATGAGCAGTTCGGCCTCCTTCTAGTAGTGTTGAGGCAATCCCCGAGGATGCCACTGCTAGTGCAATTCCTCCTTGTCTGCGAATCTCGGCAAGTAGGAGATTGATGAGAAACGTTTTCCCTGTTCTACCTGGAGCGTCGAGAAAGAGTAGCCCACCCTTGCCACTGAAATCGTGTCCAGAACAGCACGGTAAACCAACTCTTGATCCTCCCTAAGAAGAGGTCTGTTGGACTCTACAAATGTGGTCAGCTGATCGGCATCATAGGACCTCTCTCGGAAAATATCGCTCTCGAGTGCCTGGTCATCTCCGCGTATTGGTGACGGCAAACCGAGGTCTCCGAGGGTTTGACCGGTCATCGACACGCACGTATCCTCAAGCTGTATCAACGCTCGGTTGAATATCTGGGGAGAGTAACCGACGTCTGCAGAGGGTGCCACTCTGCGAAATTCCCTGAGTACGTCTTCACTCAGAGCCTCTTTGTACTTCTCCCAGAGTGCTCGAGGATTTGACGGTTGACAGGCTGTCAAGATGATGCCGAAGAGACTTCGCAGTTGAGCAGCGGAACTTTTCGTACCTGCTTCTGCGGAGTTCTGTCCCATTGCTGATCATCTTCAAGCAAGCCAAGTCTTTGGCATGCTTCTCTGTAGGTCTCACAAACCTCTCCATCGATGGTCCTCAATGCTGCGAATGACGTCGGTCCTCGGATCGGAGCAACAATCTGAGGTAGAAGCATTCGGCTTGGTTAGGGTGTACAGTATATCCAGGCGCTAACACATCCGCTGCTCTAACGTCATATCCGGAAACTTCGGCACCTTGCTTCCTTCTGCCACTTCTTTGTTGACTTATTCCAAGTAAATGGAACTTCTGCGTACAACAAAGTCCGTGCGAACGGATCATATTAACACAGAAGGAAGAATGCTGTCAAATTGTATGAGGTGGTTGCGCAGCTCTTTGCCGCGCATTATCAGCCGTGAAGTAGACGCGTTGTCCATTTTGTAGATGGACATGTAGATGGGTGACAGGTGAGTAATGTTCGTGTATCCTGAAACCCAGGATAAGCCAAACTGCCTCGTTGCTGCTTATGTACCTGCCCGTTTGATATCGTTCGATCTTATCAAACGGTGCAGCGGCATGCTCGAGGCCGAACGTTGCCATGTCAATTCCCTTGTTCACATATTTGCAGATGTACTTGATCGACTTCACCGAATTACAGTACTCCACATTAATATGTGCTCGAAACATTTTCGAGAGCAAAGGAGTGTATTGCACAACCCAGCTGTTGTCCACCACGACGTCTACGGTCTGATGGTCCACCTTCATTTGAATGACGGCGGTGTCCTCCATCATCAGGCTTTCGCCTTCTGTATAGAGGATAGCCATCAGTCCGCGTTTGGGTTTCGCGGATCAGCTGCCGAGGGTACTTTTTGGTGCATGTGCGATCCTTCATGCAAGGCAACTCCGGATTTAGTGGTCCGCATGGCCAATGTATCATGTTTTTGAGGACAACATCGAATAGAAGAGGGTCCTCTTCTCGACCGGGAAGCTCCGCCGAGATGATGCTGTCGATCTAATCTGGGCGTATTTTCTCCTTGAGCCACACTAAGATGTGGGCATGCGGAAGACCGCGTTTCTGCCATTCCACGGTGTACATCCAGCAGCGAGTGTCTCCGTTGACGTGGCTCTTGTTTAGCACGTCTATAAGCTTCGTGAGCTTCTGTTTGAAGACTCTCGCCTAATGTCGTGGCGGTCAAAAGGCGCTTCACCAGAAAAGAGCTCTTCCGCAGTTCCGGTCCACGCCGGGTTGCACGTAAGATGAACAGATCAGGACGCCCGTACGCTCTAACGTAGGCCATTGCGTCCTGAGTGTACTCGTGCATGTGGCGTGGGCCGCCCGTGAAGAAGAATGGTAGTATGACCATTTGCTCGAGGTCAGTGACATTTCCATCTCCGGCCACGGCATCCCGCAGGTGGATGTAGTCGTCTGCACGCAGCTTTCGCTGATTGCGTCGAATGAAGAGGAGCCGTTCACTCTCAATCTTGGCGTACATGTCCACGATGAACTGGTGAAATAGTTGGCGACATTTCACGACGTGGTTGGAGGACGTGGACCTTATCATCATGCGATGCGCATAGAAATCCATAGCCGATACCTTCTTATTGGTAGGGGCACCAGTGCTAGGATTCGTTTGCCATAGTTCAAAGTGATACCCGTCTACCCCATCCCAGAACATGAGTGGGTGCTGCACGGCATCGTACGACCTATGGGTTTCAGAGATGCGCTGCAACGTTTCGCAACGTTTTTGGATGATAATGTCACGCCTGTCGCAGTCGTCTTTGCCAACTAAGACCACCGCCATCTCGCTTACAGACGGAGTGTTGAAGCGCCGTTCATGCTGAAAGCAGGCCTCCTGTCAGCACGGATAACGACCTTATACTCGTCTGTAGGCATTTGGTCCAGGTTGGTCTTGAAGTCCTTCACCAGGGTTGTGCTGATGCAGCATTCTTTGCAGCTCTAGTACGACGTCCGGCCTTGTGCCACTGATAATGCCGCAACGTTGGTCCGCTTGCAGCTCCTCGTCGCAGACGAAGTACAGCTGCAAGAACTTGGGGCTATCATTGCCATGAGAAGGCAGGGACCAACTCTATGATGGACCTGTCTCTGCACATTAAACGTTGGCATGAAGCCCTGTTCCTCAACATCAGGCATGGCGACCGTGGTGCGGAAGGATGTCATATGGAAGAACGCATTGTACTTTCTGATATTCTGCAAGAAATGCCTGGACATAGCACTGGTGCCGGACATGTATGAACGAAGCGGCTCAGGCGGCTCACGTAGAGGCGGAAGGTCGACTTTGCCGTTGGAACAGCACATGCCAGGAGTTTCAGCTCTGAACTTCTTGGCTTGACGCTTGCCACATACGACATCCATCTTTCCGATTACTACCTTCGGATGGGTCGAGTAGTCGACCTGGGCATCGTAGTTCAATGCCGCGAGGTGATACTCACCTAGATTTCTGTCGAGCGTGGACATGTCGAGCACGATTACCTTCGAGCCGTACTGAATGCGCTGCACCAGTTTCTGCTCTTCGTGAAGCCTCAGTTCTCACTCGACCGCATGTCGTCGAGTCGAAACTCGCGCTGTTCAGCCGTCTCCTGAGATCTGGCCTCAGCGTTTCTCGACTGCATATCGTCGAGTCGGTATCGCGCTGTTCGGCCGTCTCTTCGGATCTGGCTTCGGCATGTCTCACTCGGTTGTCATCGAGTAGAGATTCGCGCTGTTCGGCCGCCTCCTGAGATCTGGCTTCAGCGTTTCTCAATCGCATCTGTTCGAGTGGAGAATCACGGCTTTCTTGTGATTCTGAGGCCCTCAGAGCAGCAAGCCGCAGGCGAGTTTGCGAGAGACTTGCCTCACGCTGTTCCAGCGTTTGCGTTGCCCTCGCCTCGGCTATTCTGGCACGATTGCCTTCTAGCCGTTCCCGGCGCTGCTCCGAGGTCTCAGCCTCTCGTTGATCCCTGACCTTTTTGGCCTTGGGATCAACTCTTCCGATGGATGCATGCTTCTTCGGCGGCATCCTGTTTATAAGAAAGCCTTTTGGCTATGAGCTGCTCGGTGCCCGAGATATGTAGAGCCCTTAGGCTTCTCGGTACTCAAAGTAAAACCTCTTGGCTTCTCGGTGCTCGACGTAGAACCTTCGGGCTTTTCTACTCGAGGTAGAGCCTGTTGGCTTTTCGGTACTCGAGGTAGAGCCTATTGGCTTTTCGGTATCGAGGAAGAAAGAGCCTTCAGACTTTATCGCTTGCTCCTCAGATCCTTGGTTTTTTATCAGGTCCTCGGGTCCTTAGATCTTCGGTCCTCACTTGGTACTCAGAGCTCTCGGTGGTTCAGTGACCGCCGGCTAGCAGAGGTGAGTGACAGACAATGGCGAGATCGGCCGCCTTATACTCCTCGAAAAGGGGCGGGGCCGGCTGTGACTGGTCACACCAACTCGGAAGGGGCGGATAGTTTTTGCATGGAAAGCCTGTGCTTAACCAGACGAATTGGACCGCCCACTTTGAACCGCCCTTGCCCCGCCTCCTTGGAGGGGTATGTATATAAGGCGAGGCGTCGCCGGTTTTTTCTGGTGGTTGCCTCGTGCCGCACGGTTGCCCGCACGGTTGCCTCACGCGGAGGACAACCATCAGATGCCTCACTTGGAGGACAACCATCGGTTGTCTCACTTGGAGGACAACCACTCGGTTGCCTCACTTGGAGGACAACCACTCGGTTGCCTCACTCGGAGGGCAACCGCTCGGTTGCCTCTGGCGAGGAACAACCATCTTTTTAAAAATCGAACCACTGGCTCAACGACTCAGTCGAGGTGGAACCAACGGTTCAATCGACGAAAGCGTACGGATGTATCAATACTCGGTGAAACACGAATTTTCAGACAAAAATCAAAAATCACTGTATCTCGTTCCAGAAACAATCTGAACCTTGCGTCAAAAACACGTATATGCTACTTTTGATGGCCAATCCAGCGGTGCTACTCAAATATTTTTTCCCTTCTCATTCCAAGACGCCATCATGATTTCCTCCCAATGAATTCAAAAAACCCCTGAAAGACCACATATAAAATGTGTGCATGCAAAATTTCAACAATCTAGTCTAGCTCTATTAGAACGTGATCTAAAAAAGCGTTTTATAAATAAAACATTTTTCAGAATAGTTAAAACCTAGCCAAAAAATTAAAATTATTGTGATTTTATAGAGATCAGTGTACTCTTTCAGTACGTTTGATCGTGATCATTAGCACTCGAATTATTTCAGGAAGGCTGTTTTTTAATTAGCGCACTCGCTTATCTCTTACCTAAATCCATTCTCAGATGACAGGAGAAATATTTTGACGCAGGATTGAGGATGAGAAATAAAGATTACCTCTTTGAATCAGCATGACGAAGTACCCAACTTACACCTTTCTAATCCGAGGTTCTAAAAAAATAGAGTAGATATTCTCGCAAACAGTACTACATTCGTAATCAGCATGCTTACCCCACTGCGCCAACTCCCAGCCCCGTAGCTCAAACTTTGCAAAAAATCGATAAAATCGATAAAAGTAATGGATATTTATAAAAACTAAAATTGTATTCCTAATGAGCATGCTCGATACCCCCCTATGCCAACTCCCAGCTCCGTAGCTCAAACTTTGCAAAAAATCGATAAAATCGATAAAAGTAATGGATATTTCCAAAAACTAATATTGTATTCGTAATCAGCATGCTCGTTTACCCCTCTATGCCAACTCCCAGCCCCTTACTCAGATAACCGCCGGGGGCAGGCGGCCATGCGAATTTTGAGCAAGCGCGCACCGGAAAAATAGTTCATTGATTTTTTGCGGCCCGCTTGCAGAAATTTGGAAGAAAGTTGGCAAAATTAAAGACGAATGCTTGAAGAACAATCGCGGTTTCTTTATGGATTAGCTGCGGCGCAGTGGCCGCATTCTCGCGGACTTTCCGCGAGAATATGCAAAAATTTCGAGGGCCGCACGTTCCTTTGTGGAGGACCGCGCAACCCCCAGGTACTTTCCGCTGAGAGAAAGTACCTCAAACTTGAGTAATTAAACCAACGGTGACACCTCTGCCACACAGAGTCTTACCTGCGCTCGACGTACGCCCGAAAATACCTAAGAGTCCGAGCGCTTGCTGAAAGTTTGGCCAGCGCTCGCTGGAAGATATTATTTGACGAGCGCTCGCAGAAAATCCTGTATTGCTGCCCGCTGGCAGAACGCGGAAGTACCGCCCGCTGAAGGTTTGGCCACGCCCCAAAATTCTGCTGACCGCCTGCAGAAAAGCGCGAGTTTGCGGACCGCCTGCCCCCGGCGTTTATCTGAGTAGGTGAACTCAGCAAAAAATCGATAAAAGTAATGGATATTTCCAAATACTAATATTGTATTCGTAATCAGCATGCTCGTTTACCCCTCTATGCCAACTCCCAGCCCCTTAGGTGAACTCAGCAAAAAATCGATAAAATCGATATCGATCGATGAAGAAAAGTAGCCTATGACACCCGCCCGGCCCCGAAGTGTATGTGTGCCAAGTTTGGTCCGGATCGGTTCAGAAATAAAAGTTTCTATTCGGAACATACGTACATACAGACATAGATACATACATACATACAGACATACAAACAGACATTCAGCTTTATATATAGGACTATCGACCCTACGGGTCGCTAGTAAGTGGGTGGGGGCAGATACATTAATATCTGCTTGCGTTTAACAAGGATTCCCAAGGAACACAAGTTCCATCTTCTCATCGACATTTGGCGCGTCATAAATAGTAGTAGAAACAAGACACCATGCTTTTGAGAAATGAAGCTACCACCAATTTACTATCTGCAAAGCATCTTTCTTTGCTGTTCCTCTCGCAGATACCCTAGCCCAGATGCCCAGATACCGCAGTTCTTAAACATGAAGCTGCCTCCGATACCATCTGTTTAGAACAGCTGATTCATCCGAAAGCTCAGGTGCTTTCCAGATTAGTGTCCCCTAAAAGCGTCGAGTTACTTAATAAGCAGAAAAACCCAGATATATATATATATATATATATATATATATATATATATATATATATATATATATATACTAGCTGGCTTACCCGGCTCCCCCCGGCCCTGTCAAAACACTATGTCAAAGAACTCCATCCCTATTCCTGTACGAACCTTTTCCCTGTGCCCACGCCTACATGCCAAAACACTATTCCCGCTGTTTTAGTAATCAGCATGTTCGATTACCCCCTGTGCAAAATCCCAGCCTGTGCTGGGGTTCAGTGGATTTTTGTTTTACCGTGCTTCTGTCAGACACGGTTGGATTAATTTCTTTATTTCCGAGCCGGGTTCTCTGGCAAACTTGTACAAACACTTCAACGAACACTACGGAAAACGCCGGGTTCTCCGGCTTACAACTCACCACAACTGACTCTCCAAAAGGGAGGAGCCAAAACTGTAAGTTTCGGAAGGCTGCCAGCTGGCAGCTTCCTTTGTTGAATGCAATCGCAAACAAGACAAAAACACTGTTTTGCGCAATCGCCATACCTTCGATAGTCTAGAGACAGGGCGCCAAAAGTGAAGGTTGTTTGAACATCTGACATCATAAATAACGAAAGTAGTTTAAAGAAGACCAGAGAAGAGAAAATGACGTAAATAGATAAAAAAAGCAAGAGAAACTGCTGAAAACCGGATAAAACGCTGCAATGAGGTTTGCAATCTTTCATTTGGCGGCTCAGAGTGCAAGCTTTCGCTCCAGGACCAGCAATTCGCAGCACGGGGTTTTGATTTTAGATGCGTCCTTTAGATTTTTACCCCCGCATTGACGTTCCTGTTTCCTGGGACGTTGTCTAGATAGTTGCGCTTATTGTTCTGAGCAACAATCTCCCAAGCTGGAAAAAAATCGATGCGAAATCACTGAAACAGAACAAGGTAAAGAAAAACGCACTTCTTACGATTTTTTGCAAAAAATTCCACCATAATCGAAGAGGTAAGGGCTGGGTGGTTGTTCGCATTATGAACAGAAGCAATATCTATAGAATGCACGAAAAAACCGCGTGAAAAGAGTTAAACTGGGAGAAAAACAAGAGATTTTCGAAAACAAGGTTTTTGCCGGATTTCTCGATCAAATCAAAAAATGTGGTTCTGGGACGTTGTCAGCGTGAAAACAGAGATCAAGAGCTTCACAATGATATATAGCTTGCTAAAATTGGTTTCGAAACAGCGAAGAAAAGGGTACCAGAGCCAAATGCCCCGCGCCCGCATTTAGGGTAGCGAGGTAGCGCGAAGCGCGCGGAGACGCAGACGAGCAGCGGAGACAGACCAGAGCCGGCGGGGCATTTGGCTCTGGTCATAGATCTCCCGGGGTCTCAATAAAACCTTGTAACATTATTTATCATTCTGATCGTCATGGCACGACGAGGAGAACTGACAACGTCCCAAGCTTAGAAAATCACTCATTAACGAGATAGACCAGCGTTATCGTGCGCGGTTCTCTGCGCGAGATTTAAGCGCAGTTTTTCGTTTTTATTTAACTCCAATAGCTTTCCTAAACTTCTTAAACTCGATTTTGGTCAAATTAGAGGTTAACTGAAAACTTTCGTCCTAAATTCTGGCGAAAATTCCACAAAAATCTTCTTTTCAACGCAAAAAAGGCTATGAAAACGCAAATCCTCGGTTTCGCTGAGATAAGCTAAAGATATTGTTCCCTATATCTGCTCCATTAACAACCGTTCCGATATAGTCAGGATAATAACATCCGGGGCTTCCCCGCATAACTTCTGTTTTATTTCTAGGTGAAGGTTGTGTCCCCTCATAGCACTCAAAGTGAAGGTTACCAGAGTACGTGGCTCTATGATTCGAGGGTATGGCAATCGCAACCAAGACAAAAACACTGTTTTGCGAATGGGGTTCGCGGAATCGTACAAAACAACAGTACAAGATTATCGAATAACGGTTACGGTAGCGTCGGGTACGACACTCCGGCCGAGGAGAAATGGAAACAGAAATTTACGGTAGCGTCGGCTACGACACAATGCATCGGAGAAGTCTTCCCTTTCTCCTGGTGCTTGTATTTTGTCATAGTCGCGTTTGATCTGCGCGACTAGAGCTTTTAGTTCCTCTTTTGCGATGCTAATTTGCCGTATCGCTTCGTTTATTAAGTCTGCGGCTGCTTGACTCTCTTCGTATGCCTGCTCATCTGTTGCACAGTATACTGGCTTCTTCGTATACTCTTTGAAGTTATTTTTTAAACTTTTCAGCGTCTTGGCGCTGATAGTGAGAGGGTTTTTCAGTAAAACCAACTCCATTTTGATTTGACAAGATTTTACAAGATTTGACTTGTATTTTGGCTGGGGGTTTCCCGGCCGATGCACCAAAAATGTGCTGGGGTTCAGTGGATTTTTGTTTTACCGTGCTTCTGTCAGACACGGTTGGATTAATTTCTTTACTTCCGAGCCGGGTTCTCCGGCAAACTTGTACAAACACTTCAACGAACACTACGGAAAACGCCGGGTTCTCCGGCTTACAACTCAACCACACCACAACTGACTCTCCAAAAGGGAGGAGCCAAAACTGTAAGTTTCGAAAGGCTGCCAGCTGGCAGCTTCCTTTGTTGAATGCAATCGCAAACAAGACAAAAACACTGTTTTGCGCAATCGCAACCAAGACAAAAACACTGTTTTGCGAACGGGGTTCGCGGAATCGTACAAAACAACAGTAAAAGATCATCGAACAACGGTTACGGTAGCGTCGGCTACGACACCGCCCCGCAAGTCAAACTTTGCAAAAAAATCGATAAAATCGAAAGTAATCGATAATCCCCAAAACTAATATTGTTTTCGGAAATCCCCATGCTCGATTACCCCCTGTGCAAGCTCCCAGCCTCGTAGCTCAAACTTTTGCAAAAAATCGATAAAATCGATAAAAGTAATGGATATTTCCAAAAACTAATATTGTATTCGTAATCAGCATGCTCGTTTACCCCTCTATGCCAATTCCCAGCGCCTTAGGTGAACTCAGCAAAAAATCGATAAAATCGATATCGATCGATGAAGAAAAGTAGCCTATGACACCCGCCCGGCCCCGAAGTGTATGTGTGCCAAGTTTGGTCCGGATCGGTTCAGAAATAAAAGTTTCTATTCGGAACATAAGTACATACAGTCATATATACATACATACAGACATACAAACAGACATTCAGCTTTATATATAGGACTATCGACCTTACGGGTCGCTAGTAAGTGGGTGGGGGGCAGGTGCATTGATATCTGCTTGCGTTTAACAAGGAATCCCAAGGAAAACAAGTTCCATCTTCTCATCGACATTTGGAGCGTCATAAATAGTAATAGAAACAAGACACCATGCTTTTGAGAAATGAAGCTACCACCAATGACTTACTATCTGCAAAGCATCTTTGCTGTTCCTCTCGCAGATACCCTAGCCCAGATGCCCAGATACCACAGTTCTTAAACATGAAGCTGCCTCCGATGCCATCTGTTTAGAACAGCTGATTCATCCGAAAGCTCAGGTTACATTCTTGATTAGTGTCCCCTGAAAGCGTCGAGTTACTCAATACAGCAGCAGAAAAACCCAGATATATATATATATATATATATACTCGCTGGCTTACCCGGCTCCGCCCAGCCCTGTCAAAACACTATGTCAAAGAACAACATCCCTATTCCTGTACGAACCTTTTCCCTGTGCCCACGCCTACATGCCAAATCACTATTCCCGCTGTTTTAGTAATCAGCATGCTCGATTACCCCCTGTGCAAACTCCCAGCCCCGTAGTTCAGACTTTGCAAAAAAATCTATAAAAGTAATCGATAATCTTTAAAACTAATATTGTATTCGGAATCCCATGCTCGATTACCCCCTGTGCAAACTCCTAGCTCCGCAGGCCAAACTTTACAAAAAAATCGATAAAATTGACAAAAGTAATCGATACCCTTAAAACTAATATTGTGTTCGGAATTCCCATGCTCGATTACCCCCTGTGCCAACTCCCAACCCCATAGGTGAGTGAACTCTGCAAAAAAATCGATAAAATCGATATTGATCGATGACGAAAAGTAGCCTGTGACACCCGCCCGGGTCCGAAGTGTATGTGTGCAAAGTTTGGTCCGGATCGGTTCAGAAATGGAATTTTCTATTCGGAACATACGTACAGACAGATAGACAGACAAACAGACATTCAACTTTATATACCCTATTTTCAGGTGTATAAGCCGCGGGGTGGTCCTAGCTTACATCGACCAGCCCGAACACGTCAAAGGACCTCGCAACCAAGCGACCCTACACCGTGCTGCGTATTGCCTGAAAGAATCGTGCGGCATAAAGATCGCTTCTCGAAACACAATAGAGCGACCGAGCAGCTCGTGGGAAAATTTGAAAAAGTGCGGCTTATACACCTGAAAATAGGGTACTTTGGAGATGTACGTGCATACGGGCCATGGAAGATCCTGCGTTGAAGCGTCCGTGCGGGCATGACGGATACGGTATATTTGCAGTAGTGGTCCCGCCGCGGGTGTCAACGTATAGTGTGTCGAAATTCATTCACCTGCCGGTCTTGACACCGCACGTGGGTTCGCGTTTTCTCCTCCAAGCATTTGTTTTTCCGTCTTGATCCTCGTTATCAGAGCACCTTTATCATCTCTTATTTTCTGTTTATTGTTGGCCTTTTGACTGTTGGGAATAAACTGTAACAGTTTTATTGACTTTCTGGTCGGAGAGCCGAGGCACCAGTACCACATCGGAGTATTTTGGGTATAATAGACGTTTCATGGTGATCGACAAAGACAGAGTCCGTGAGCTAATCCGGAACAAAAATTACGAGGGCATCAGGCGGACAAGCAGCCGAGTCATGGATTAAAGATCGGAGTCAGGGCCCGGCACGAGTCGGTTTCTAGGGTTTCTGAAAACGAAGTCTCCCCTGACTTTTGGAAGTTTTACGAAGTCCCCTTTGATCTACCAGCTTAGGAGAAGATGAAAACAAGAAGTTTACTAGTCTGAAAGAAAGGACGTAAGATAAGAGTGAAAATCCAAATTGGAGCTGAATACTACGCATGCACAAGACTTTGGCATTAGAGCGCGATATTTAACAAATTGAGAAAAAAATGAAGGCAAAAAACAAAGGCAAGGCAATGATATGAAAATGCTTTCATGCTCAGGGATAGATTTTTAATCGGGGAATCCGTCCATGCTAAAAAGATCCGAAACTTATGTGAAGTGACGAAAATATATGCTCCAGACGATCTCAGATCGTCTGGTGGCCGTCTGGAGACGATCTAATTTTGGAAAACGTATTACTTCACATAAGTTTTCAAACCTTTTTACATAACTCTTTTGCAAATAATTTTCAATGTATACAGTTCAAATTTGGTGTCATATGCTTCTGTGTGCGCTGTAAACAAGCAATTTGTTTATTTTAGCCTTGCTTTCAAATCGCGCGCACTTTTCGCCGTACACGCTAGAGCACGTCAATCGTGTGATAACCTGTCCGAAAAGCTTGTGTTCGACTAAATGGCGCTTATTGTTGGTGCTCAGCCTCGACTCGTCAAAAACGATATCTCTTTTGCTTTTTGCTCCAAAAACGAAGTCCAGCCTGCTTCCAGACGATCTGTGCCGGGCCCTGATCGGAGTGTGGTCCAAAGTGAATGCGGTCGGGCAAGCGAGATTACCGACGTGACGAGGGCAATTGCAGGAGCAGGAGTCCACAATGGAGACAATGATCCAAACCAAGGATGCATCAAATGTGATAATATGCGCAAACAAAATTCAACAGCGACTCGCCATCTGAAGTCAACAAACAAAGAAAGCTGAAAGAAAAAGAACGCAGAGGAAACTGCACTAGCACCCAAAGCGAGCCTCACTAAAGCGGAAACCAAAAAGAAATCAAACAAGGAGGCCTGAATAGAGAAAGAGAAAGCACAAAGACTGGAACATAGACTAAGTAGAGATCTCTATTTTTTCCCCTTTCACTCACTAAAAGCCTAAAAATCACTTGCAAACCATCACGAATTGGTGTTGCATATGGAGGTCACTCAGAACGCAAGAGAACATTCTGTCTTGAGATCGCATTTTTGAGAACAAATCCTCTTTATCAATAAGCAAACAGTCTTGAGTGGAAGTGATTCTGTCACTTTCACAGAAAATTTTCATCAAATGCTATCTGTAGGCTTGGGAACATGGACTAGAAGAGCCATATTGTGCGATATACTGTGCATTCCAAAAAAGGTATCACCTACATGAGATCAGCAGGGCTTAGCCGGGCCCCTCTGAAAAGTGTACCAACTTGAAAAAGACGGCACAGTACTGTACCGTTCTTAAGGAGGAATTGCAACCGGTTTCTCTCTCTAGAAGCATCGCTATTATGCTTAGGTAACGGAAAGAGAGTCGAATATTGTGGGAGGCGTGCCAGTGTTACCCAGGCAGCCGCCTGGTGCCGCAGCCAGCCGCCAGAGCTGGCACCAGCGTCGCGGCTGAGCTACCGTAAGCGCGCCCTCGTCGTCCGCAGTCTCTCGCAGAGAGATTTTCGCAGCAGTCTCGCACCTCATCGCGCTGAGGTGCGAGAATTCCCTCAGAGGTCGAGCTACTGCCACATATTATATATCGATCAACACTGCGGAAAATTTGTAGTTTATTAGTAATATACATTTAAAAAAATATACAAAAACAAAAAAAAGTTAAATAAATAAAAAAACAACACAAAAAATCAGAAATGAAAATCACAATCAAATTTACAATTTTACATCCGCACTGCTGTCAAATGGTTTTCTCTGTGACAAATTTCGACATTTTAATACAAAAACTATTTATAGAAGCTGTTGGTATGTAATTTCCTGTCTCATATTCTTCTCTAAAGCTGCGCATCGCATCAATAATTTCGGCGCAACACATCCTTCTTTCGTAATGGCTTCACGCTTCGAGGATGCTGAAATTTTTTTTCAAATGCATAGGACTAGAAAATATCAGCGGCTGAAGAGTATCTTTCAACGGCTGAAGAGTAGAGCTGGCTTGTAGCAGGTAGCGGATTCTGGGAATGATAGATTTTCAAAAAGATTCGGTAACAAGCAAAAAATCAAAAATTACCTCCAAAAGCGACGGATTTTCTACATAGGTAATTTGAGCAAGATGCTCAGACTGAAGGCTGTAAAGCTGAGAGTTTGACATCTCGAATCTTAGCTGCTCAGCATCATTTCATCTTTTATACCTCCATATGTGGCACACTTTTTCTAATATCTGACTTAGTTGGTGTTAGAAGTCTTCTGCCCCAAAGGTCACAACGAATTGTGCCAAAAAACCATTCAATAATCTATTTTATATTTTTTATGAACTTACTCCACGATATTATGCCTTTAATTTAATTTTATAATCATCTATAAATTTATTTATTTAACTTTTTTTGTTTTTTTATACTTTTTGTAATGTTATTACTAATAAAATGCAAATTTTCCGCTGTCTTGATCGATATATGATATGTGGCAGTAGCGCGACCTCTGAGGGAATTCTCGCACCTCAGCGCGAGAGGTGCGAGGCTGCTGCTAAAATCTCTCTGCGAGAGGTTGCGAACGACGAGAGCGAGCTTACGGTAGCTCAGCCGCGACGCTGGTGCCAGCTCTGGCTGCTGGCTGCGGCACCAGGCGGCTGCCTGGGTAACACTTGCTACGCACCCGAATATTGTCGCCAACATTATGGGCACTATGAGCTCAGACTACAAAAAGCAGATCTTGTCATACTTGAAAGACGGATTTAGCTACAAGCTAGTCATGAAAATATAGGGTAGCTTGAGTTCCGGCAGCTAAATTCAAGATCTTATTATATGTACTACATTGCGCGACGTCTGATGAGTAATTATGTGCGAAACAAAAGCACAGCATTTTTTTTTCAGGAGAATCGCCATAAAGAATAATGTGGATCCAGCGCGTAGGCACCACAATGACATCACATCATTGGAACTGCCTGTTGCAGAGCGTATATTAGAAGATTATATAAAGCATCACGCACCCGCTCCTGATACTAGCGCAAATGATTTTGCTTTCGATGAGATCCACCTAATAAAATGAACTTCTTTATGAGTGAGCAGTATGCAGTAATCGTCACACTCAAAGATCTTTGTTAGAACTATACGCTAGAAGAGCCCTGTGAATGAACGATACGTACAATCGAACACCGTATGCATTGCGATTAGCAACGATGATTGTTCCCGACGAGCGGGGCATGGGCATACTGGCTGTTTTTCTTTTTTCACACAGGCTCCTTCCAACGTCTCCATAACTAAGAAATTCTTTTTAGGATGACGGAAAATGAGATTCAGCTATCGTTTATTCGTTGACCGTAACGACTGCTGACCTCGCGGCGACCGCTGCGCGTGCATGATGTTTTCGTAGAATAGATGAATAGAAAGAAAACAGAGGATTCTTCTCATCTTTATAATGTAGAAAAGAAACAAAGAATTCTTCTCATCTTAAGTCACGGTCCAACTTCTCGCTTTTTCGCAAGTTTAGAAGGCACGCGTCGCAGTCGCCATGCGGTCGGCAGTCCGTACGGTCAACGAACGAACGATACTTTTTCATGATTCAAACTTTTGCCCTATTTCGACACTAAATCTTTCATGACTGACGACGCAACTGTTTCTGTGACGGTTTTTAAAAGTTTACCCTAAATCAACGGCGAAGAAGTTGCTTTGCACTTTTATGTTTTGAAAGCATCAAATAATACTGTAAAAATCTTAAGAAGGTCTGTTAACTATTGTTCAAGCCTGACCGGTCTTGTTTTCGGACGAGCCCTGATTCTGATTAAAGTGTCAGAACTATGCAGAACAAGGGATGCCGAATCTTTTGGACGCAAATACGCTTTGTTATTACTTCAACCTCGAGAAAATGGCGAGGTGCAATCATGCAATATTTTAAAAGAAATTAATAGGAACATCCATAAAATTTGAAGTTTCTGCGGGTTTAGGAGTCCACGTACATCTGAATGGTGTGAGATCAGAAGAGAGGATTCAAGCTTAAACACGTCCATGTTAGTCGAACGCTTCCACCGCAAAATTGAGCACGAATTCATCCAAACTGGTAAAAGTGGACTTTTTAGTAGACCTACCGAAATATTGTTCCCGTCATGGAGGAAGACAGGCGAATGAAGGCGACTATCATTTAAGCTCATCGATACACCGTGAACATATTCAAATGGCAAGCGCTTTCGGGAAGGCCGCCATGGGCTTTTGTTGAACAGCACAGAAGGCACAACAACGACATCAAGTTGTTTTGTGACAGCGGCGCGTCAGAAATAAAGAGTGTTGGAAATTGGTTGGTTAATAAAAAGGAGCGCACATACAGATCGAGCAAACCTCGTGCAAATGCGACAAATTTGTGAATCAAGAGGGAGGTTTTCTGCGCAGTATAGTAAAAAGGATTTTTCAACTGAACAACCACTGCTACAAATGTAGCGCATGTGGGTATGCATTTATATGCAGCTCTCCGGACGAGAGCACCGCGGGGTATCCTGAACTCAGGTGCATATTGCTTTAACTTATAGTGGTCAAGATGCAGAAACAGTCTTTCGTTGTAAGATGTTCTAACTCGAATATCTCTAGGACGGAGGGAATACGAAGGACTGGAGTTTAATGATCGCATGGCTGAGGTTCACAATATCGACGCTAGGAATCCCAGTAGTTCAAACCTTGACGACCGCAGAGGTTGAGACTTTGATGTCACCTATGGAAGCAAGTTTGGAAGCAGAAGTCGAAAATGTGTCATTGTCTACGACAGAGATTGCAGATATATGCAAAGAGTTGGCTCAGACAACCAATGCTACGTTGTACACTAATCGGATGTTGTATACTAATCAAAAAAGAAAAAGGAAATATCTCTTTCAATTTTTTCTTGTATATCACATTGTTTATGGTACAAAGAAACCATTCCTATGCTCTGGAAAGTAATGCGAAGAGAAAACACACAAACAAAGAGCGAAAGGAAGAAGATATCACTCCAGTATTTGGAAACTCTTTGGAATGAGTCCGAAAATGGGCTCAAAGCTTTGGATGATGATACTGCCAGTTCGTCGGCGTTGATAGCATAGGATCGTCCACTAGGTTTTGATCTTCAAGCAAGACCAACTCGTCCATGGGATTTGGTGGATTTGGCGACTAGTTTGATGGACTAGGAAGGAGGTGTAGATCGAAGGACTGGAATATTGAATGATTTGATAAGAGGTGATCGAAAAACAGTTTTAAGAAAACCACGCACTACGCGACAATGCGTGTACTACTTTATGCTTGATGTTCATCTTCCATGTACTACAGAGACGCGAGATAGTATAGGCTATTTCATTGAGAGAGTCATAACTCCAGCGCCTCAACTCCGCGTCCCCCCCCCCCCCGCTGTGGCCTTGCGCCGCGTTCGCAGACATATCTTTGAGCATTTTCCCTCTCTGAAAGCGATTTGAGACTAGAACTCCAAAGGATATACTCGTAACGACAGCGTAATGCCCGGCGAGACGGCCACGATTGCCCCAACGTTGGAGCTGTGAAACTCTCATTGACACAGCCTACAGAATGTTCCGCTACAATACATCACCCCTTACGTTTTATCGCAAAAGCATGTGAAAATTCTCAGAAAAATAAACTAGATGTTTGGTTAACAAGAAGATTTAATTACCTGGAAGAGCTCATGACACTCGCATCCACTGGCGATGTGCTTCCGGAAGAAGGGCAAGGTGGCAGGGTGCCTAACTGCTCGATGCTAGAGCTTGGCTGCAGTTACGCTGTTGCGTACGCTCTTCTTCTGGTAGTTGATTGACGAGCTGGTCGAGATCGAACTCGAGACTCTGAGAAGACGAGGCACTGACATTAGTAAGCTAGAAAATAAATGATATTCGCGCTATCTCACCTCGTCTGAGTGATCTGCGCCTGTAAACCAAACGATACTAGACAGAGTAAGGAAAGCCACCAAAACACCTACTGAAACAACGTACTTAGTTCAAGGATCACAATTGGCTCGTTTTTCTGAATGCTTTCATTCACTCACATAGCGGAAAGGGTAAAAGGGAGGAGGAACAAAAACAACGACAAAAGATTGTGAATGAGTGTGCTTACCTTTGCAGATTACATTCTTAGCAGATTCGAATGAGTTGACGCAGATTTCCAGACGTCCGCAACCTATACTGAAGGCACTTTATTGAGCTCAGATACTTTTTCCGGCTGGTGACCGGGCGACGGCGGCCTTCCGGCCGAGGGCCGCGCCATCTTCTGGGGCGGAGCCTAAAACCGGCCGAGGAGCGGGCTAGAAGCTACCACCGGCTGGCTCCCGGTCGCGTCCGCAAAAGCGCGCGAAGGCGCACAAAATCACGAATACCGTCAGATTAAATAGTGAGCATGCGATTTCATCATCACTACGCGCCTTACAAGACCTTTGGTTCTTGTTTTTTTCGTGATTGTTTTTGTGGTACTGTGTCTTTCTTTTTTCAGTTTCAGCAGACAAGGAATGCTTCCATGTCGTCACTAAACTGTAATATTGTTTGTGTTCAAAAATGTTTATTAGTGTTTTCATGTGATTTCCCTTTGTTATTTGGTCATTTGGTCTGCTTCCATCCCCACGAAAAAGGAAGACCCTCATAGGTACATGATTGACATTTCTTTATCGACCAGCATATCCTCAAACATTTTTCAGATTGGAGTGCGTTAGTTCACAAGTTGAAATGCTTGAGACTGCTAATGATGGAGTACCTGCTGTGGTTGAGCTGGATTATCTGCTTATTTGTCTGCTCCGGAGAACATTCTGTCTATATAATAAGTGCTCTAACAACTTGGTGGTTGGTTTGTAAAAAATGTGCAAAAGACTTATTTGTACTTGTAAGTAATTAAAATAATTTTTAAAAAATTTTAAAAATTCAATTTAAAGAATAACATAACTTCAATTATGCCACAATGCTGCTGTAGCCTACTGCAGTTGGCTCTCATCTTCATAAGATCCCTATGATCTTTATTTGCAGGTACACCCGGCTGACTTCTTACTTTTGTGTGAGATACGTGTCACGAATCTTGGGAGGGAGTCGTTTCTTCTAGCTTCAGTTTCTAAGCTCAAGAGTCTACATGCGGATTTGCTCACTGTTTGGGTCGTGCATCCCAGAATTGTTCCCATATAAGCCATCAACGTGCCTGTCTTTCGATCTTTTCAACGCGTTGACTCCAGCAAGTAAGGCGCTTATCCGTAGCTGACTGTTGAAATGATCGAAAGACCACGTTGAAGTTCCGATGGGAACAGTTTTGGAGAATTCACCATATGTAATGCAATATGTTCTTTATATTGTGTTTACACATGTTGTATGTTGTACATATGTTGAACATAATTCGTGTCTTCTCTGTTGTCCCTCTTGTAAATATCGAATGAAATATTATAAAAGATTTTTGTATAACACTATATGACTAGAATAATAATGTAGTCAACGGAGCTAAACCTGGCGGGTCGTGCCCCGATAAGGGAGACGGCCCTTCTGAACCCACCGTCTACTACAGTAACCCCGCAAGTAGGACGCGGGCGCCTGCGCTGCGATCACTGCAGACGAGTCTTCTGCGGAACGCTTTATTTTCGAAAGTCTTCAGCGCACCTCGAGTTGCATTTAGATCTGAACGCAGGGATTATCCTCAGCTTATTCAATCCCACTTCTGTAAAGCTGCTATTTGCTGCAATTTGCTATTCTACGGCCTATTATCGTGATCGTATCAATCAGGTTTGTCTAGAAACGTGGTTTATATTTCTTGAGTAATTATATGAATGTCTTCTCACCTCGTTTTGATCACTTTTGTTGCCACATTTTGTTTGTGTGCATCCTTTCTGCTTCATGCATTGTCACACGTTTGAATGTTGTGAACTGCATGATGCGTCGAAGGGAGAGCACACGCGACCCGACCCACGATTCGAAGTACAACAGCTGGTTTTTATGAACTATGCACGATACCTAATAGTTTATAGTTTGCTTTAAATGAATTTCGTTCAATATCAAGGCATCTGCTTGATTGCATCTAGTGTCTTGCGCAAACGCTGTTCATTTCTCGCTAACTTTTGGGGTTGTGCATGGAATTTTGAATGTTTGAGCCACTGCTTGTAGATCAAATTTCTCAGCTGGATTCTAGAACTTCTCAGCTCTCTAAAGCTCACGAAACAGTGATATCCGATATTTTCCTTTATGCTTAGAACTAGGTTCGAAACTGAGAAGTATTTGTATGGTACACATGAATATAATTATGCAGCCGCTGTAATCGGCGCAGAATCAAACTGTTGGAACAAGAATCTCGGGTCTCGGGTCATCAGCAATAATCAAACCAAAAAGTGTGTTTTCCCTGCAAGCTTCGTTTAGTTAACATACACAAATGGATGTGACGATACACGATGCAGCAAGGATTGCACACATGGATTAAAAAGAGTTACAGTCGATGCCAATTACGTACTCCCTTTCGCATGGGACCTACGCATGCGCAACGCAAGGGCCCTGCGCGCGGACCGCCAATCGATAAGGCCAATTTGAATGCCCGAGCCATACGCGCGCGAACGTGGCGCGAAACTCACTGCGCTTACGGAAAAGGGAGCACGTGATTAACACGAACTGTACCAGCACTCACCGTACTCATACAAAAATAGAGTACTTCAGTAGTCGAAGCAAACACATCCCACAGATTTTCCGTGATTGGAAGCACGCCAATTTAGTGGATAGCAGCGAGTTTATTAGGTAAGACAGCAGAATAAGCATTCGGTTGACATCATGCGTCTACGACATCTCTATCAAGGGTCCGAGGGAGGGAAGTCATCACTGAGGAACTCGTCCGTTTCCGCAGCGCACCTGCTTAGGTCAACGCTCGTCCTATCGAAGCAGCCAATTAAGACGTGACCTATGAGACGCACTGACCTATCGTAGCCATCGCAATTAGAGCGGGTTCAGAAGGGCCTACACCCCCCCCCCCCCCCAATAATCCGCGCGCTGGGAAGCTGGCTGGTGTCCGCGCCGTTTGCGTGCCAACACCGGCTGCCAACACCTCAATTCCGGGCGAGCCGGCCGGCGCCGGCTCGCCCGGAATTGAGGTGTTGCCTCAGCCGGTCATCGCCCGGCCACCAGCCGGTCATCGCCCGGCCACCAGCCGGAAAAAGTATCTGAGAGTATACTGCCATCGCAGGCGAAAAGGATGGATGGATCTTGGGGACTAACAACTAAACAGATCGAGAAACGTGAGGAATTGGTACAATAGAGAGGGACGAGACGCCTGTGAAAGCAATTAGTACGAAGAGATGCACAGCGAAAAAAAGACGGCTGCATTATCACCAAAATAATGAAAAACAACACCCCCCCCCCCCCGCACAGAAACATCAGAAAACAAAAAGAAACAAGTTTTTCTACCACGACGCTAACTTTGGGCGATTTAGGCGTAAAATCAATAGTATTGTGCAAAGTACGCAACACAATTGATTTTACGCCTAAACTGTAAGACCCGGGTCGGTGGCTGTAGAAGTAATATTGTTTGCCTGTGGTATATCCTGAGGGCCCTTTGCGTTGCGTCCCTCCTGATTGCAGTCGCAAAAGTTAGCGCTACCCTGCGGATTGAGCCATTCCCCATATTCTCCGTAAATAAAGAGAAAAAAATGCGGATGATAAACGCATCTCAAGGGCGAATTAAATTTAGAATATGAGGAAGAAGTCTGCAAAGCGAGCCAAGAGAAAGTAAAATGATGAGATGGAATTCTCTTGAAAAAATTATTGACGGAAAATCTCTACTTTTTACTAATTGTCGTGTTCCACTTCTTGAACAATTTCAACCCAAATCCAGCATTGGATATTCCAGTCAGTCTTTGATTCATCCCTAAGATCCATCTATATTTTTTAAAAATTTTTGAATTGCAGCCTTCTTTGTTTTCTTTATTGCATTTACACAGTCTGAACATATCAGGTCGTAGTGATAGGGAATGGCTCAATCCGCTGGCATGAGCAGCGTACTCCCGCAGCTGTAATTGACTGTCGTATAGACTTCGACACGATACCCAATTGACATCGTGCGTCAAAAATGCGTACTTGATGTAAATACAGTGTACACTACTTAGCTCAACCTGTAATTAATATTTTTTCAACTTGTACTTCCTCCACGTCTCTCTGGAGTTGGGAAAATGACTGAAGAAAGTATTGGATCACTACTCGTACTGAAATCTTAAATCATGGGGGTTATTTATCATGCTGATTCCGAAAATGGTACTCATTTTGCTCGATATTCGTTTATTTTAGCTGCAGCAGCTGCCCGTTACTGAACAGAATCGCTTTCTGTTTAGTTTGTTTTGCACAAGTTAAAAGATGATACTCATTTCGCATATCATCTATTCTATGAACGGGAGACTCGAGACTGCTGTGCACATAATGTCTAAACAATGGTAGAACTTGCTCTTCCGAGTTTCCAGGTCATAAAAATACCTTCAGTTTGATAGATTAGTTTGAAAAAAAATTTACCAAACATCATACATTACCTCTTACGCGCTCGAACCTACGATAGCATCGAAAGCCCAATGAATGTCAGAAGTGATAAAAGTAATTGGAATAGGCAATCTGGAAACATCGGTAATCACGTGAGTAATCTGGAGAGACAGCCTCCTTACCTCTGACCTGCACTTCCACTTGGCACATCAAGTAACTCCAAACTTAGCTATGGGGAATCGGTGAACGGCTATCAAGCAAAATGAGTACCATTTTTGGAATCAGCATGATAAATAACCCCCATGATATAAGATTTCAATACGAGTAGTGACATTTTAAATCAATCAGTTTTACCAAAACTTTCTTCAGTCATTTTCCCAACTCCAGAGAGATGGAGAGGAAGTATACATGTTGAAAAAATATTAATTACAGGTTGAGGTAAGTAGTGTACACTGTATTTACATCAAGTACGCATTTTTGACGCACGATGTCAATTGGGTCTCGTGTCGAGGTCTATACAACAGTCTGCAATTGAAGACGGCGCAACGCAAATGGCCCTCAGGATATACCGCAGGGGAATACGGCGTAGCTTTGCTCCATAAAGCGTGCCTCCCCCCCCCCCCCGTCCAGGTACCGGATATCCTATTCTTATATTTAGCTGTGGTTGTAATGTGCACAAGATTTCTGCTTCAAGTCTGATCTCGAACTTTCGAGTTGTTGTTTTTAATAGTGTTGACACAATTCAAAAGTGTATTCGTTATTCTGCACTTGCATGATGACGATCGTATTCTGTGGTATCTCATGTCAGTCAAGTTACAGCTGCAAGACCGATCGGTTCTGACTGGCAAATACTGTCATTATGTGGTCTCCTTTGTTTCGACTCGTAGTGTGGCCCTATCGACGCCTCTTCAGACCCTCATACAAACGAAGACCTTTAGCATCTTCCGTCCTACGTTCGTATATTCGCAAAAGGAAACATCCTAGCTGGACATCGTACTTCGTGGAGTATAGGTACGATATATCACTTGCTAATACATGGTGAAGATCATGGTCCGTGATGTAGAGGATTCTGAATTCCAAGGCTTTCGTTTCGATGCTAACATTGTCCTGTCACCGTATTATGTCAGTGAAGTCGATGCTCCACTTCATGCTATTTCTATTCTCATTTGTTTAGCACTGCTTAGCGCTAACCAGATACAGTCTTATCACGTAGCGCCGAGGTTGGTGCTGTTATGGTTATTATTATGAGCAATTTCATCCCTTCCCGTCTGTCGCCCTTCCCAAAGGACTTTCCTGAAGGGACGCACTGCTTCAGGCAGCTGTGTGCGATACCTTTTTTACAAGCAATCTTGAATAGTGCCTCAATTCTCCTGAGCGAACGTTTGCATCTGAATTTACGGTAGGCAAAATGAAATCTCCACTGCTCAACTTTTATGGTTCCATGGTTTTTCTGCCCATTTAACAGGCCAAATATTACAGACAAGTGCAAGACGACCAATATTCTCAGAAACATTTCAATTTCAATGTCGATGGCGTGAATTACCATATTCTCAGGTGAGATTTCCGTCATTTCTTGTACATTTGATCAGTACAACAGCTGGTGAAATACTTGCTGTGCTAACAATAAGTATCAACCGAGAGCGCAAGATGTGAGATATAAATTTCTAAAAATTGAATCGTGAGGCATTGTGTGCTCTTCGCTGTGATGTAGAGCCGTTTGCTTGAACACGTCTCCAGGGTAACGCAGCAGGTTGTTTCAGATTTTGTTTATCCATGTTTTTGATTTCTTGATCGAATTTTTTTTTATCTTTGCAAATTCTTCGAGTTTAATCTTGCTCCATGCTGAATATGACACGCTTCATACTCGTATCATCATACTCTATAATAAAGCGCAGAGGGGACCATGTGACTCATGCGTTTGTCGCTATGTCTCGAATGCACCCATTGCACCCAGGATGTCTGCCTTCCGAGATGTTGACTGGAACGCACTTTCGTGCTCACTCCATAGACAGTAATATTGATTAGCAATATTGTCACCGAGTGGTAGCTCGCGTAATTTATAGCGCATTAGGATGGGTCAACTTTGGTATCAGTTTAGTTAATAATTTCTACAACTTAATTGTACAAAAGCATTGCTTTACAAAGTTGTAAATGGTGCAGCAGAAACTCCAAATGTGATTTTCCTCATGAAGGTTCTCAATTTTGATACACTAACAGCCATATTTTTATTATCTGTTCAACATTTCATAATGTGAGCAAAATAGTGAGATTCTGGCCGCATTGTAACTAAAGGGAGTGTGACAGGCTGGAAAGGTCTCCGAGGAAGGAAGAGGGGGGTTGAAATATGGCAGATAAAGTTTCGTGAATGTAAGCTAAATCGTAAGCACATTCATGAAGGGTCTGAGGAAAGGAAGCGGAGTAGGATGGAATTCTACTTTCTGATTGTGAGGTTAAATGTAAAATCTACCAACAGTGAGAAGTTCGAATTTTATTCAAAAACTTGATAAGGGATGTTTTGAGCAGTAGGTGATTTGAGATAGGGAAGAAAAGGGAAATCCAATTTCTTATCATGAGGAACTACCGCAGATGGCGCTTTTTGTAGAATGGGAAAGCCTGCACCTTAGTCAGCAAATTCTTTGTCGGACTGTCGGAGTTTCTTATGAGCTAAAGAGGTGGGACTAACTTACCACTCTTCTTCAGTGCTTCCTATTGAAATTTTGCGTGCCTGAAAGGCATGCTATATGGGGTTTGTGCTCTGTACCAGTAGGTGCGGTGGCTGGGGAGGGACCGGGGGGGGGGGGAAGGGAGGGAGGGGGGAGGGAAGGGGCGAAGGTCGGGGTGGGAAAAGAGGGGTGAGAAAGGTTCTATGGCTCGGACAGAAAAAGCTAGAGTGGAGCAAGCAGCATTTAAGCATTTAGTGGCACACTTAATTCGATTACGAACATTGTAGTGGAGCTAAGGTAGCATGTGGCATAGAGCTTTTTGAGCCCAAATCAGCTAAAGATATTCAAGTTTGTCGAAGAGCCAGAGACTGGGAAGTAACTACTATTCGATGCTCTCTACACGTGCCTGAAAGGTTTTATGTTATATCGACTACGAAAAGTTGAAGTTCTAGCTTTTGAACACTTCTTACTCCACACACACAGCCAGTTCAAAGCGCCGCGAAGCGGCGCTTTGAACTGGTTCTATAATAAAGAATGGCAAGGTTTTGCACTTACATGTTGACAAGTTACGGACTGAGGCGAGTGATTGCCGAGGGTGCGGAGGGTACAAATTCGTCAACAAGGCTAGCGTGTTTTCGAAGAGGTAAGCATCGTCCCTCCTCGGGGAATGTTTTCGAAAGGGTGCCACTACTAAGTGCAAAAAGGCTATAGTGTGGGGAGGTGCCGACACTCTCGTAAGGTTGCTAATAGTATCCCCCCCCCCCCTCTTTCGCAAATTTGTACTCGGATGTATGACTTGGGAACTCGGTGTCTTGCGTAAATATGCTGCAGTAGTTTCTCAACGTTTACGCTTCAACTGTTCAACTCTCATCTTCCTGCTAAAGTTTTTGGCAACCCGTAATTCGTCAAAGTTCATGGTTGCTCATAATTGGTGAGGACCGATGAGGACAGTTCTTTGTTCTTCTCGAAATAAAAGTTGTTAAAGGCCCGTAGAGCGATTTTTATAGGTCTCTAAGGCTTATAGGGCAATCACCTCTTACAACTTCGGTCTATTAACCCATTGGGTAGATCTTTCAATAAATGTAGTTGTTCATAGGACACTTTCTTGATTTGTAGGGGCTCGTAAGGCAGTTCTGTCAATAGTATTGATCTGTAAGCTTCACGTAGCGAGTTTTTTCCACAAATCATTCAATTATCGTTCCATAAGCTTCGCATATGGCAAAATTATTTCTCAGATGCTGATCTATAAGCGGCCAGAGCATCTCCTAGAATAGTCGATCTGTATGCGGCGCATAGGGGAGTCCCTTTGAAACTTGGTTTGCATGAACGTGAATATCGTAAGCGGTTCATAATTATTTTTTTGTTTGGATATTGGGAAATCACAAATACTTGTTTATAAGGGACTCGCAGAGCGGTTCTTTCTCAAATATTGATCTATGAGCGGCTCTTGAGGTGATTTTTTTTTCAAGATATGTTTTTTTATTTACCGGTCTGTAAGGGCGCATAGGGCAGTTCCTTACCAAGATAATGGCCTGCAAGAGGCGCATGGGCAGTTTTTCACAAAATATCGGTTTGCAACCGCCCCTCCCCCCCCTTCTCCCATAGGGCGATCCTTCCAGGCCCATAGGGCAGTTTTTTTCCCTTCAAATATCGTTCTATAGAATCTCATACGGCATTTCTTTTTTGAATCTCATACGGCATTTCTATTTTGAAATAGTGATCTGTAAGAGGCCTGTAAAGCAGTTTTATCACAGAATATCGATTTGTATGGATTTCAAGGGTATTTCCTCGAAATACCGTTGTGTAGGTATCTAAGTAGCTGGTAGCTCCATTTTTTTCGATCAAAACTTCGGTCTTTGGCTCCAAAGAGCACATCATAGCGCTTCGTACGGCAGTACAGTTCGTAGGGGTTCTAGGGTAATAGAATAATACTTTAGGACATCGGGCTGATTCCCATAGTGCAGCGCCTTCTCATAATTATTGGTCTATGGGGGAAGGAGGGGGGGGGGGGGAGGATAGAAGAATGGTTGTAAGTAGCTTTTTCTCAGAATATCGGTCTGTAGGGCGGCCTTAGCGCAGTTTTTTTCAAGTATGGGTTTGTTGGGAGTCAGGGGAGGGGTTTGTGTACTTTCTGAACCGGTCCATAAGCTTCTTATAGGGCAATTATTTTTTTATACATCGGTCTATAGGGATTGTGAGTAACTTCTTAACACATTGGTCTGTCAGTGGCCCATAGGGCATGTTCTTCCTATAGTTACCGGTCTTCGGTGGCGCGTAGGGCTGTTATTCTTTGATACATTGGTTAGGACGAAAAGATACGTCTTAAGCAGCCTCATAGCTTCTCTTGTTCTCAAATTATTAGCTTGTGGTATACATAGGACGGTTGTTTCTTGAAAAAATAGTCCAAGCGGCTCTTTGGGCATTTTTTGAAGGTTGGTTTGAAGATTTGAAGAGCAATTCCTTTCTAAAATATCGGTCTGTGCGCGGCCCATAGGGCAACCTCTTCTCGAAGTGAAGGACCGCAAGCGGCTCATAGGCTTCTTTTTCATGTGCAGTTTTTTTTAATATCGGTTTGTAAGCAGCCCACAGGGCAGTTACTCCTCAAAGTAAGGATCTGTAAGCGGCCCATAGGGCATTTCCTTCTAATGACTGATCACCGTTCGCGGGCAGTTTCTTTCGTCTGTAAGCAGGGCCCGTACGGCTTCCTCGCAATATTAGTGTGTAGGGGGCGTGGCAGATTTACCCCAGAATATAATATCATTTAGAGTTGTTCAGAGGACAGTACTTTCTCAGGTTACAACTGTAGAAGGCCCGTAAGAAAGCTTTTTCTCTGAAATACCGTTCTGAACAATCGTAGGGCAGCTCTTACGTATGTCGCTCTGTAGGCGGTACGCGGAGCAGGGTTTAATCAAAAAGTAGTCTGTAAGCGACACGCAGGGCATGAGAACAATGCTTGTTTTCGCTGCCGAAATTTGGGAACTAAAGTATGTTTAGCTGAGTTATTGTAGACTACATCGTTGTTCTGAGAATCGACTGCTTGGTGACTCTCAGTGAAGGTTGGTGGAAAAATTTGGCCCAAAGAAAATAGAAGGGACTCAAAAGATACTATCAACAATGAGGATTCTTATATTTAGAGGAGAGTCAGAAGTCATTGATTAATCAGTTTCGTGTTGCCCACAACTGAAAGGTATAAAACGTAGGTGTAATTGTGTTGACAACCATACGGCTAAATTGTATTGCCCCAACCCACTTGCAAGCGGCCCTTAGGGTCGCTAGTCATTGTAAAGACGTGGAAGCTTAGTGTCTGCGATTGCTAACCGACTCTTCCTGTTCATCTCATCTATAATGCCCGTGTCAGCAGACCAACGCTGGTGCGCCAACAATCGTCATTGCAAGTTTCTGAGCAAGTGTTTACTAGGGTTTTCTTTGCAGAATGTTTGCTTTTTAGGTAACCATTGCTTATAAAGGAGAAGCAGGTAAGTTAGGGAGCGGTTTCTGTTTTCTGAGTATTTATATTATCGCCTCTTCTCGGGTATCTACGTGGAGGCCATGTCGTTTCCATCACTTCCATCAGCTTCGTCAGTTTCATGTGTATTTTTTTTATCACAAGTCTCTTTCTTCTTGTGAAGCAATTCTTTGAACGTTAGAGGGCTCTGCAGCAACTTCAGTCACCTAAAAAGAAATATCATCTAATTAAATAGTTCGTGTGGTAGAGACGATGAGTCAAACGTAAAAGCCTATTAGCGTTCAGAGAAACTTCACTAGAAGAAAGAGGCATAAAGTGACAAATTTATAAAAAACTGAGGCGATGCCGTTTCTATATAGATACCTAGAATAAGCGATGATTTATCTAGTCAGAAATCGAAACTGCTCCTTAACTCGCCCTTTTCTCCTTTATCAGCATTGCTTTGCAGGAAAGCAAAGAATAAGCAAAGAAAACCATAGAAAAAAGACTCGCGGGAACTCGCAACGGCAATTGTTGACGCACAAGCGTTATCGCGTCTGCAGTAGCGCTTGGGCAGGAGACTTACTCGACTGTATCCATCGTCCCTTCCACACTTGCTGCAACCCCTGGTCTGCGTCTCTGACTTGCGGGACGCGCGGCCAATATGTTGGCAACATATAGGGCATACCAACCACCAGGGTTGAGCAAGAGGTCAGGCACAAGTCCTTCACAAACGACCCTCCCCCTGTGAAAGCCCCTAAAATAACCCCTTCGCTTCACCTCCAGGACCTTAGACTATGTTATTTTGAAGAAGACCAGCCTTTACTGAGTGTTCTTGTTTTTTGGCCGTAGGCCCAACTTTCTGCGATTGCACCAACACGCAACTTGACGGCAAGTTTCGAACTTGGATAGCCCTCTTTTCAGAGCTATAATTTTCGCAGGGATGGCGTGTTTGGCCTCAAATTTTCAATATAGCAAGAAGAAGCTTTGCGCTCAATACTCATACTAGAAAAGGGGCGATTTTTAAACATTGGAGGCAAGTTAATGGGGTCAGGCGCAACCCCCTAAAAGCTCAGGCCGCCTGAGCTTTTGAGGGGTTGCGCCTGACCCCATTAACTTTATTTCCGAAAAAGCTTTTCTGTCCAAGTTTTATGTGATTCGCTAGCACAATCCTCGAAGATTCCACAACAAGTGTTTGAGCTTGTTTCGACTTGTTTCGGCCTTGTAGTAATCCGTAGAGTTGAAGCATTTAATGTGAAGAATGCGCCGGTTGGAAATTTGGCAGCACTGCTTACTACACTATTTGAAAGCGATAAGAAGCCTGATTTCTAGCATATACTTGTAGGGAACGTTACTTTGTTATGAGTATAAAAAAGCTGACTATTTTCACTTTTGAAGCCAAGTTAATCATGTTTGAAAACCACGCTTTCTAGACGTTGCGAAACACTAGAAAATGCGGTAGGTAATGACTTTGGAGCTCATAGAGGTAGTCTGACATGCTGATTATGGAAATAATACTCACACAGCAAGCTTACTTGGCGACCTCATGATATGTGAAGGTAAAAGATGAAGGCTTGAATTTGGCTGGAATTTCAATTGTGGAAACTATCAGTATGCTGTTTACGACCGTCGTTCCCTCAGTACTGGTGATTGCGATATCCACCGGACTAGCGCATTTCTTCTTCACCTTCGTAGTATCTGTCCAACTAAACGGATTCGTTCTTGATTACGACCCCCCCCCCCTCAGTCATATCCCCAAGACGACCCCCCAGGTCGGGCGCGCCTGACCTCACGCTCAACGCTGCCAACCACCATCGGTCGCGGATACCCAAGGGAAGAGGCAGCGCGCGCGCGACGCAAAAACGGGATTGCACTCGAGCGCGAAAGCGAGCCTTATTCTCAGACTCATGACGTTGATTCATCTCGTGTTTACCTTATATTCTCTTGTTAGGCATTAGATTTCGTACTTGTATCGATTACTAGACATTTCAAATAGTGGCGCTGTTCGAATGAAAAATATTCAAGCAGGAACGGTGAACGCGCACATTTTGCTCATGCATAGCAGGAAATTATCATCTATTCCGAATTGAAGAGACTCGAGCACGCTTTGCACAAGTATGATGTGAAAATGTTACTTGTTCTTTACCTCATTTGGTTGGTTTACTACTAGAGATTAGATGAGAAACAAGTACAAGTTGTTAAACAACGTGTGCAACGTTCTAAAGTCTCCTAATCTCGGATTTGGCATATAATCAAAGTGTCAAATTCAAGTCACAGTCGCATAAAGCCGAATTACCTTTTCCATCATTGATTTGAAAGAAAAGAAGTTTTAATGTGCTTATGGTTCTCATTTTGCGGGAAAAACGGAAACAAGATATTCCAACATGCAACTGAGTACGAAATGAAGTTCATCACATACGCAAGAGAAGGCTATGCACAAATAAGCTAAAAAAGAACAATATTCAACCCTAGCAGCACGCTTTCGCGCTCGGGTGCTTATTTCACTGCCCGCGTCGCGCTTTCGCAACCTCATCCCGTGGGTACCCGGGTGTATGTCAAGAGGCGCGATTTTTTTTGCCAGCTGGACACCAAATAGCAAATGATAAGTGTTTTGCAACTTTCTAAAATTATATGAAATTTGGAAGAAGATATATTAGGTAGTTGCATGAGTTGTTCAATCTTGATGCTCTAGAAAAAATTTAAAAGAGCAATTTTGAAGGTCAAAAACTCATGAAAATGCAATTCACAACAAATTCGCAAATATTTCAGTCCGATTTATAGCAAAAACCATGAAACTCAGCAAATGGTGACTTTAGACGGATAGTAAGCTACTGCACTTTATCCGGTAATTTTTGAAAACTCGCATAGCACTCAACTGGAGTTTTAAGTTGGTGACAGCCAGAGAAATCGCGCCTCTTGACCATCTCCCTGGGTACCCACGAGCGATGGTGGCTGGTAAGCCCTATACAGCAATATGTTGGCGCCGATGCTGATGGCCAAAATGTTCTGCCACGTATTGTTGCATGTTACAAACATGTAGTTGCACGTTGTCAACATTTTTGGCCATACGTGCTGTAGATCAGAAACGCAGACCAAGGGTAGCAGGAACTGTGGGAGGGACGATATGTATGGTGTGGTCAATCAGACGTAATGCGCTTTTGCCGGGGTCTTACTTTACTAAAACACGAGAGAAGCTTTTTGAAGGCAGTGTCCAGGCAAATATGAACTATGGGATTTTACGTGGAAAGTAATTTTGGGGCCCTAACTAAGCCACTATTCAACCGGCAGTTCAGGTAGTGGTCTAACAGCTGAAATATTCCCCTCGAAACTGGATCCCAGGATCATATTTTGAGCGGATTCATGGCGCAACCTCTCAGTTTCGCGGACCCACCATTGCGCCATGAATCCGTGCAAGATACGATCCTGGGGTCCAGTTCGAGGTGGATATCTCAGCCGTCAGAGCACTACGTACCTGAGCTGTCGGTTGGGCAGTGGCTTAGTTAGGGCCCCAAAATTTCTATCCCCATATGTCCAGATTTGCCTGGACGCTGCCGTCAAAGGCACCGTCCAGATGGAGGAACAAACACCTCAATTAGGCGCCGCCTCCTCGGACTACTAGTCCTGACGCGATGCAAAACAATAGGACGAAAGGACCAGCAGCCCGCGGAGGCGGTGCCCAATTGAGGTGTTCATTCCTCTACCCGCACCGTCCACCCAAGCTCTCGGCTTTTTTTTTTGTTGTTCCGGAGCCTTCTCATGTCTCTGATTCCGAATAACAAGTCAAGAATCGCGAAAACCCCGAAAAAACCCGTTTCGGAGAACCCGCAGGGCGAGTCTTGCGGAACGGTGATTGGTTAGATGCGCTCAATGGGCCGGGCGAACGTCACGCCTACGAACGTCACGCCCACTCAGACGGGAGGAGTCAACGTGGCGAATCCGTCATTCAAAGCGATTTTTGAAGCAATTTTCTCGCTTCGGAAGCAACTTCTGGCAGCGCGAGTCGGGCATGTATACAGCTGGGGGCCACACTACTGCTAGACATCAAAATTCAACCACAGTTTGGATGGATGGTGCCTTTGAGCCATCACAAAATGAGTTTTCGTGCGATAGCTATATGAATGGAAACTAACGAACATAGCGATGGGGTGGGAGAAGGAGAGGAAGTCAAGATTTAACGCATTTCAGTGTTTGCTCGATCGCTGTACAGTCTGCCTCATTCGAAATGAGACCGAGCCGTCGGGATGAATTGCGCATTCGCAGCGCTGGGGGTCCGCTGCATATGCGCACTGTTGGAGAGAGCGAAGAGATTGAAGAGAGGGCAGACATGCAGGCCGTAGGAGTGACGCAAGACCCTAGCGACGCGTTCTGTCGCCATGCCAATTTTGGTCTGATTAGGATTGGTAAATTGATTAGTAAACCAGTTCAAAGCGCCGCCAAGCGGCGCTTTGAACTGGTTTACTTAATAAAACGCGTAAAGTCCAGCTGATTTTTACTGACAAATACCCCATTTAATTAACACGTTTATTTCAAACTAGTTGACTTACCCGGCTCCGCCCGGCCCTGTCATTATTATATTCGTAATCAGCATGCTCGATTACCCCCCTGTGCCAACTCCCAGCCCCGTAGCTCAAATTTCGCAAAAAATCGATAAAATAATCGATATCGATCGATGACGAAAAGTAGCCTATGACACCCGTCGGGACTCGAATTGTATGTGTGCCAAGTTTGGTCCGGATCGGTTCAGAAATGGAATTTTCTATTCGGAACATACGTACACACAGACAGACAGACAGACAGACAGACAGACAGACAGACAGACAGACATACAGACAAACAGACATTCAGCTTTATATATAAGAGCTTTGCACACATTGTCTAAACAAGCGTAATCGTGTACTTAGCAGGTTCATACTTGTCATTTATGTCTCGCCCACGTTTACTCACTTTTTGGAAACAGGGAAGAACAAACTCAAACATGTTAAAACAATGTCCGTAATGCGGTCACTCGTCTCCTAGTCGTAGAATAGATGATATGTATGTATGTCTGTGCGTATGTTCCGAATAGAATATTCCATTTCTGAACCGATCCGGACCAAACTTTGCACACATACACTTCGGGCCCCGGCGGGTGTCATAGGCTACTTTTCGTATCGATCGATATCGATTTTATCGATTTTTTTGCAAAATTTGAGCTACGGGGCTGGGAGTTGGCACAGGGGGTAATCGAGCATGCTGATTTTTCTTGGGTTACGGTTGGTGTACAGTAGATGGGTCGAAATTCCAGATTTGCTCAAAACCTTACCTGTAACGGTTCACAAGCATACCGCTTATGAATATGATGCTTGCTCGATGTCATAACGCATTGTTGTGAAGTTATGGTGACTTGCAGGGTTTGAATGGACATTTTTTTCGCTTTCGGGCCAATTTAGATCCCAGATATTCACGAAATGGGGAAATGGTCGTTTTGCATGGCGGTCTCCAGCGCCATCCTGATAACCTGTCCTAACGCGTAACGCACGCGGCAAATCTCCCTCCCCCTGTTTTTGCTTAGGCAAAAGCCGCCGAAGGGTGTATCGCGCGCGGCAGTTACCGAGTTTATACCGAGTTTGAGCAAGACCCACCACAAAAACATTTTAGGGCCCGGATAGCCGAATAACGCTATCGGTTCTGTTCTTAGACTTATCCTTACTCTTATCAATTTTATTGGTTTTTTTTTGCATAGTTTAGCTACGGGGGGGGGGGAGGAGTTGGTGAGGAAGGTAGGTGAGCTTACTGATTACTCACACAGCGGGAATAGGGAATTGCATGTAGAAGTGTGCACAGGTAAAAGTGTAAATAGAAATGGAACCTTTATCGTTTTTGACAGGGCCGGGCGGAACCGGGTAAGCCAGCTAGTGGTCCTATAAGGAAAGCATCACGGTCGTGGGAAACTTTTTTACCACACGAATTGCCATTATCGTAGGGATTGAGCACGATATTCTTGAAACAGCACTTTTAGTAATTCCCTGCCAAGGTTTCAGGCAAGTTCATGATTTTTACCCGCTGCCACGCGAAATGACCACTTAATTCGTCATCAGCGGCTTTAACCCCCTACATACGAGTTTGAGCAAGACCCACCACAAAAACATTTTAGGGCCCGGATAGCCGAATAACGCTATCGGTTCTGTTCTTAGACTTATCCTTACTCTTATCAATTTTATTGGTTTTTTTTGCAAAGTTTATCTACGGGGGGGGGGAGGGGTTGGTGAGGAAGGTAGGTGAGCTTACTGATTACTCACACAGCGGGAATAGGGAATTGCATGTAGAAGTGTGCACAGGTAAAAGTGTAAATAGAAATGGAACCTTTATCGTTTTTGACAGGGCCGGGCGGAACCGGGTAAGCCAGCTAGTGGTCCTATAAGGGAAAGCATTACGGTCGTGGGAAACTTTTATACCACACGAATCCCCTTTATCGTGGGGATTGAGCACGATATTCTTGAAACAGCATTTTAGGTAATTTTCTGCCAAGGTTTCAGGCAGGTTCATGATTTTTACCCGCTGCCATGTACCTACCGTAACTCTGCGAAAAGGTCTCAAAACGCAACGAGAGTGTTTTAGACGTGGTCAGAAGGTCGAATCTCTCTAGACCGAGTTTCAGCCAAAACTGAGATTTCGCCCCCCTGCAGTATACCTTACCATATCTCAGTGAAATCGACTCAAAATGCCGAAGGAGTATGATATTTGTAATCAGCAGGTCAATTAGCCCCCCTCTAAGTTTCAGCGAATCCATGCTTCTTATGTGTACCTAACGTATCAGCATTCTATGCTGCATCGAATGGTATGCAGCTTGTATGGATTGGCCGCTTCGACTTCTGACCATTCCCTTGTAAATATTTTACTTTGGTCACTTCTCTCTTGTCCATTTTTAGCCGTAGAACGCGGTCTGCCCGAATTTGGATTTATTGTACCCTAATTTCACGCGTACAAGGCGCGGGGTGATCCTAGCTTTCATCGAGCTGCTCAGCCGCCCCAACGTATTTTAAGAAGCGATCCTTATGCCACACGATTCGTCAGGCAAAATGCAGCACGGTATGGGGTTCCTTTGGTTGCGAAGTCCTTTGTCGTGTTCGGGCTGGTCGATGAAAGCTAGGACCACCCCGCGCCTTGTACGCGTGAAATTAGGGTATTTCAGCTTGTGATTACGTCTCCAAATTGTGCTTACTTCCTTCTCTCTCCCAAGCTCATAACAGTTCATCCTTTATATCCTTTTGAGTTGTTCATCATTCAAACCCAAGACTGCCAAAATGGCGAAGAATATGGAAGAGATCGATTATCGAATTAGTGAGATGGATGCTTACGATCCGGGGAACCATGAGCAGAATAAGAACGCAACCCTCGTGGCTTTTTGACCTTTGACAACTAGAACATAGCAGTTCTTAAGTTCCATTGTCAGAATCAACAATGAACAATGCAGATTTCTAAAACGTAATTTTTTGTATCCTTCTGCACAATCAAAAGATCACATTTTGATGAAATCATCAGAGATTACGTTGCACCCGCTGTTGGCAAGTGCATAGTTCGAATACATAACAAGCAAATGGAAAGTAATCTAAGTAGTAAGTGATATATCTACAAGTGCACACCATGTCTTGATGAACTTGTTCATTTCCTATGTTTTCTCTGTTCATCCCTGTCCCTGGTTTGACTGGATATGCATCAGATAACAGTGCACACTTTAACGGTTTCCTAGGCCTAAGGCATACCTCACGCGATTTTAGTCGCCGCGCGATTCGGCACTGCAACTTTTCTCCATAGCTGGTCGTAAACGCACTTTGCTTGGGCCAGACTTGCTGTGTTTGTTACAATTTACGGAATCTACGCACCCATGCATCTGAGAGCCTCGCACGCTCAATCTCTAGACATCTGGCAAATCGCCAAATCGCGAGGATGTGGCGATTTCGCGAAGTCGCGGGAGGTATGCCTTAGGCCTTACGCTACAAAAGGAAAGGTGTCCTCGGTCGCTGTGACTTGTGTGCAGGCTCACATATCAAGCTGCGAGACTCGACGATACGTAGATAGTAACTCGCTCAAGAAAATGCAGGACGCAGTCTCGGACTTTACGCTGTGCCTTTTGCACCATTGCCTGGCGCTTGATCTCCCATGGCATGCATGGAATGAATGCGGACACAGATTACAGTTCCAAAAGATGCTGCCACTTCGGGTGTATTCAAAGAGAGCTCTCTCAATTACCATCATAAACCTGGAATGAGTGCTGTTTTAGGGGTCACTTGTTTCAAATTCTCTCACTTCTGCCGCCCATTCAATGTTTTCTTTCGACTTTTTGTTCGTCAGACATCTCAGTGTTTTAAGACCGCGGTCAACCGGTTTTTTGGCATGAAAATCGCGCCAAGTCCGTCAATTATGTCGCGCTTCTCTTTGAGGCACGCATGCCGCCGTTACAGCAAATAGCAGTGCCGCCGTGCGCGCGTGTGCTTTCGCTCGCTGCTCTCTTTCGCTCTTTCTCTCTCTCTCCCCCTGCGTAGAGGCTATGCACGCACTTCCACGCGAATGACCCACTCGCGGCCTGCAGTCAGAAATTATCCAGGCCCTCCCCACTCAGCGACAAGCACGCTGAGGGAGGAACTTGGATCTCTTATCGGTACCTTATGTCTAAATGTGCTCAGGAACAAGCCAGTAGCTCGTGATTTTGAAGTCCAAAGTGTGAAGTGGTAGCAGTTTCGTCCCATTTTGCTCTCCATAACTTTGTCAGTGCAGACTGGCTGCTTTAGAGGTTTTGTCAGCTTTTGTAGTTTTGTCTTCGTGTTTATTCTTTGGATTCTGAATTCTTCCGATAGATTTTGCATGTAAGTCTGAAGTCTGATGCTTCAGTGTAAAATCAACTCATAAAGCGTAATTGGTAATACCAAGCTTGTTTGGTTGTTAAATCATAGGTTAAACTCCAAATCGCCTCTGTTGCTCATTTGAGTCGTCATGTTAATAATTGTACATGTTACACCTTCACTTTTATAAATCATCTTATCTCTGTATCTCAATCATTTGTGATCGTGAAGAACGTTATATTCAAAATCTTTCGAGGTCTGATTTAGCCTCAGATGCTGGCCTTGGACGGCTACAAACAAGGATAGAAAAGATGAGCTGCGCGAAATTGATTGACTTCGACACTACTATCAAAGTCACAGTTCAGTTTCGCTCAGTTCGTACCTTTTCATCATCCTTGATTGTAGTGTTCACCTTAGAAAGTACTGGCTTACATACCTAGCTTTCCTGGCCTCGTCAGATTGCAATAAAGATCACCTTTACCCAGTTCAGTTCTCTGTGTCAATTTTTCCTACTGCACAATGCTTCCGTTGATGCTAACCCCCCCCCTTGGCATCGATATGGATCGATAACGAGAAGTAGCCTGTGACAACCGCCTCACGCTATCCGTATGTGGAAGTTTGGGAACAGTTTGAAGGATTTTTTCTCTGAACTGGCGCACACCGCTAGTTATAAGGAACTGATGTCCTGCGTCGATTTACCAACAGTGCTCTAATCACCTCAAAGAACGTTCTCTTATACTAAACAAAAAGTGTGTCAGTGTTCTGAAAGGTGTTTCGTGTGTGACCTCCGGTTGTGTTGTCCTTGCTTAAAGGCAGCGCCCAGGCAAGTCTGGACACATGGGGATCTCACGTGGATAGTAATTTTGGGGCCCTAGCTAAGCTACTGCCCGACCGACAGCTGAGGTAGTGCTCTAACGGCTGAGATATTCCCCTCGAAACTGGACCCCGCAATCGTATTTCGCATGGATTCACGGCGCAAAGCGTGCGTTAGAGCACTACCTACGCTGCCGCTTGAGCAGTGTCTTAGTTAGGGCCCCAAAGTACTTTCCACGTAAAATCCCCATAGGTCCAGATCTGCCTGGACGCTGCCTTTAAGTAGTACCACCGCAAAGTTGTTTTCTCGATGTTTCTGTATACAAAAATATGTACCTATATCTGAAGCGCTTGGAGACGGAATGGTTGGAGGGGGGGGGAGGCATTCTCTAACTTACTTCCATATTGCAGTCGTGTACGGTGCCTACTTTGGTGTGCGGTCAAGAGGGCAATTGCACACCGTAAGGGAACGGCCATAGGTTGCGGGGTTGTCGAGGTTGTCGGCGGTCGTTGAAGGACCTCATGATATGGCAATTTTTCTTATGTATAAAGCTGAATGTCTGTGCGTATGTGCGGAACAGAAATCCTTATTTCTGAACCGATTTGGACCAAGCTTGGCACACATACACTCCGGGGCGGGCAGGGAACGGGTAATAGGATACTTCTCGTCATCGATCGATAGCGATTCCATTGATTTTTATCGATTTTATCGATTTTTTGTAAAGTTTGACCTGCGGGGCTGGGAGTTGGCACAGGGGGGTAAGTGGGGATGGCGATTCCGAATACAATATTAGTTTTCAGAATTATCGATTACTTTTATCGGTTTTATCGATTTTTTGCAAAGTTTGAGCTACAGGGCTGGGAGTTGACACAGGGGGGGGGGTGCTGATCGAGCATGTTGATTACGAACACAATATCAGTTTTTGGACTTATCCATTACTTTTGTCGATTTTATCAATTTTTTGGAAAATTTGAGCTACGGGGCTCGGAGTTGGCACAGGGAGTAAGTGGGCATGGCGATTCCGAATACAATATTAGTTTTTGGTATTACCTATCACTTTCATCAATTTTATCCATTTTTTTTAATTTGAGCTGAAGGCCTGGGAGTTGGCACAGGGGGAAGTGGGCATGCTAATTTCGAAAACAACATAGGGAACGGGAAATGAAATGTAGAAGTGGGCACAGGGAAAGGCTCTACAGAGATAGGGATGGGACCTTTATTGCAGTGTTTTGACAGGGCCGAGCGGAGGCGGGTAAGCAAGCCAGTGTTCCATAAAATCAGTCTGAGTTTGATTTGAAGCCTCCACGTTTCGCGCGCTCCCTAAGCTGTCTCTGATCCGGCAACACCGACCATTTCGGCAATCCCGACAACCTCGACAACCTCGACAACCGTTGGTAGCAACCTATGGCCGTTCCCTAATCGCGAAAGGGAGACTGACAAGATGGGCCATTTCTCCAGCTGTTAACCAAAATGAATTTTTTTTCTATGCTACGCATATCTCCATAGAATACCAAACACTTGCTTACCTTACCAGCTGTTCGAAGTTATCATCCGCTGAGTTTCATGGCTTCTGCTGCAAAATAGATTGAAATGTTTGCGAATTTTTTATTAGTGGCATATCCAAGGGTTTTTGACCTTTAACGTTTATGTTGCTGATCTTTTTTAAGGTGATTATCTGGAATAGAATACCCATGCAACTACCTATCGTAACTAATATGACGTTTGAAATGTTTGAACGTTATAAAACCTTAGATATATGCGATTTGGTGCTCAGCTGGAGGTAAATATAGCGCTGACACACCCATGGCGGAGTACAAGATGAAATAGTTATGCTCTTCATCCTCTCAGATCTTCAAGTCTGTGCGGAGAACGCTAAGTTTACGTGCAAAATTGCCTTGTATGTATATACTAGCTGGCTTATCCGGCTCCGCCGTATGTTCCGAATAGAAAATTCCATTTCTTAACCGATCCTGACCAAACTTGGCACACATACCCTTCGGGCCCCGGCGGGTGTCACAGTCCACTTTTCGTTATCGATCGATGTCGATTTTATCGATTTTTTGCAAAGTTTGAGCTACGGGGTTGAGAGCCACAGGGGGATAATCGAGCATGCTGATTACGAACACAATTTTAGTTTTTGGAATTATCCATTAGTTTTATCGATTTTGTCGTTTTCTGCAAAGTTTGAGCTACGGGCTGAGAGTTGGCACAGGGGGGGGGGGGTAATCGAGCATGCTGATTACGAACACAATTTTAGTTTTTGGAATTATCCATTAGTTTTATCGATTTTATCGATTTTTTCTGCAAAGTTTGAGCTACGGGCTGGGAGTTGGCAGAGGGGTGTAATCGAGCATGCTGATTACGAATACAATATTAGTTTTCGAAACCGTGCATTACTTTTATCGATTTTATCGATTTTTTGCAAAATTTGAGCTAGGGGGCTGGAATTTGGCAGAGGGGGTAATCGAGCATGCTGATCACCCCCCCCCCCTCGCCGGGGGTGATCAGCATGCTCGATTACCCCCCTGTGCCAAATCCCAGCCCCGTAGCTCAAACTTTGCAAAAAAATCGATAAAATCGATAAAAGTAATGCACGATTTTAAAAACTAATATTGTATTCGGAATCCCCATGCTCACTTACCCCACTGTGCCAACTCCCAGCCCCGTAGCTCAAATTTTGCAAAAAATCGATAAAATCGATATCGATCGATACGAAAAGTAGCCTATGACACCCGCCGGGGCCCGAAGTGTATGTGTGCCAAGTTTGGTCCCGATCGGTTCAGAAATGGAATTTTCTATTCGGAACATACGTACAGACAGACATACATACAGACATACAGACATACAAACAGACATTCGGCTTTATATATAAGATGAGGTAATGCATCAGCATTTTGACTAAACAAGTTGTTTTTGTTTTTCTGAATTTAAATTCTTCGCATCCTAAGCTCATGAAGAAGCCAGTAAAGGTCCTATTGCAAGGGTTCAGCAGCCCTAAAAGATCCAAGTTTTCTCCCTTCTTAACCTCGGCATTTTTAGTACGTTGTGAGTAGATTACCAAGAGATTAATAATTTCGTTAGTAAGTGGCTGCCTAGCGTTTCAAGCTATTCGTCATCTTTAGAGGCCTAAAGTGGTAAGAGATCTATGATTTTCATGTCTACTCCACCAAAAACCTCCTCCATCCTCGGCTAGCCCGATGTTCCTCAGAATGCTACAAGCAGAAATTCCATGACGAGAAAGACGAATTAACCTCCGCCACCGTCGGCACGCAATTGTTGAAAGCGGTCGTTCTTCAGTGCCACTGATACCAGAAGTGGAATACACTGTATACCTTATTCAAACTAATCAGTGGCCTTCTTAAACTCGAATAATGTCACGAATCACATGAAGACATTTTGTGACATACACTTCGGCCGTTTCTGCTTGGATTTCACGTGAAAATCCAGAACGCCTCAAGAGCCTTTCAAGGCAATGTCGTATTCTTATGCCATTACTCTGGAAGTCCTTACCATCGTGAACTTTTATGTTTACCGAGAGGTGTAGTAAAGCTTCCTCGTCTTTTGCTGGCAACTAGCATACGAATACGATACTGTGGTTAAAAAGGCTCTCGATCATTTTAGATTTTCGCAAGAAATCCAAACATGATCAGCCGAAATGAGTGTATGTCAATCACTAATGACTATGTGCCATTCGTGACGTTAATTTGAGTAGAAGAAGGCCACGATTAGTTCGAATGTGGTATACGGTATAATCCATTATCGGTATCAGTGGCACTGAAGGACGGCGGTTTTCAACGTCTGCGTGCCGGCGGTGGAGGAGATTATTTCGTCCTTTCCGTTATGGGATTTTTGTTTGTAGCAGCATTTTGGGGCAACATCGAGGCTAGCCGGGATTGGATGAGGTCTTTTGTGAGGTACACAAAATTATGAACCTCTCATTACTTTAGGCCTCTGAAGGAGACAAAGAGTTCGAAACGTTAGGTTGCCACTTACAGGGCTATACAACCTGAGTGTCACAGCCGCCCCGCTCGGCCGCCACGCTTAGGTCCGCGCAGCGTTCGTGGCACCAGGCTGCGCGTCGACTGAAGCTTGGCGAAATTCGGGCGATGCGCAGCAAACGCCGTGCGCGGCCTGAGCGAGGCGGCCGCGTTGGAGGAGCCGCGCAAGCGGAGGCTGTGACTCTTATGTTGAAAAGCCCTGTACTTGTATATCTGAAAATCTCTGTTGGCTTTCTAATCTACTCACCCCAAAAAATGTGGAAGTTGTTTTAAGATTGTTCAGTCATGTCAAACATATAGAATGTTGCGTGCTTACATTATTGCAATCTGTCCGAAGTGTGATCTGAAACTTCCTGCCCGATTTTATCTCTTGGGCTTTGATACGGTAATGCGATAAACATATCTCCGTGGGCTAACAAGAGCCTAAGCTTGTAAGATGTGCTGATTGATCGTAAATTAGTTATAGATCCTGGCGGCCATTCTTAGAAATTTATGGAACGTATTCAGTACTTGGCAAAAGCAAGAGAATTCTCCACTCTTTCTATGTTTGTTGGCTGAACTTACGTCTGGTCCATAACTCAGCCAATTTATTTTTTGAAATCAATTCGTCGTATGCATACTTCAGCGTCTGGATTTTCTGTCATTGGCTTAAACTTGCCCTAATTCAATGCTATAATCACTATATGCTTTGTTACGGTCGATATTGCTAAAAATCTCGATTTTGTGCACATTTGAAGTGAAGTGACCTTGCAAGCATCGCTGGGCTTCCTCGCTGCCATTGAAGTTGTCGCTTGCGATTGTTGACCGTTTGTCTTCGTCAAACCTTCGTTAACGATCTTTGTCCTCGATTCCATCATTGGTTTTCTTCACAACACATTTGCTAGTGTTGATGTCTTCTTGAAATCATTGAATAGTTTCTTTTGCGTTTAAAAATAGTTGTTTGAAGTAAATCCTTTAGATTGTAGCATTTTTTGGACCATTTCTGCGTTGTTGTTTTTTTTTGATTGTGGTTGCTCTTGCAGACTTTTATGCTGGAGTTGGTGCACGAGAAAGTCTTGTTGCCTGCCATAGCAACAGATAATTTTGAGCACGAGCTATTCTTGACAAGAAACCAAAATTTTGGCAGTAATATTCTTCAATCTGGTAACGCTGCATAGATAAACTCTTGATTTGGAAAAAAAAGAAAATTCGGAGTTAGCATCGTCACGCGCATTGTGGTCTATGCCTTTGGGGAAGTAAATGACACTGTCTCATCATTCCAGTTCTATTTTTATTGAGAATGCACAAAAGTGTATCAAGTGCCAGTATTGCTGAGATGCCACAACTTAAATTATCCGAAAATTATCCAGGAAGCCTTGCAATTTTGGCAAGATCCCATTAGACTTCTGAAACTGTGTTCAAAATTCGAAAAGGTGATATTCACGGGTGGTATTCAGTTTTCAGTCGTATGAAATTTAGGAAAGTCACAAGTTTAATACAAATTAGAGTAAAATGGAGGTGAGAAAATTTACAACAATTTGCATGCTCATTGATTCTCTAGAAGCTTTCTGTGCTATTTTGATTAAAAAGTTGAAAAATGCAAGCGATCTTCATCACCACAAAGTAAACTAGACTGGGAGAAGCTTAATTATTAAGAATTTGACTGTTTGATTCTTTTTTGTCTGATGCAAGTTTGTATTTGCTGTATGGAGACGTTTTTTCTTACTATAGCGATTTTGTAATCCAACTTTAGCCTATTCTTAGTGAAGCGCTTTCCAATGTCATTTCCATATTTGTCTTTTATTTCTCGCAAGTTGCGGAAGTGATTCGTCAAGACCCAAGAAAACTTGGCAAGGAGACCGACAGAGATTTTAGGAAAGAATGCTAGCAAATTTGCTTGCGAAAACGCTCGAGAAATGAGCGACAGATTTGTATAGGCCGTCCGCGCAGGGCGCGGAGAGTGCGCAAGGTGTGTATTGCGCGTCACTCGTCTTTCCTCGTACACTCTCGCCGTCTGTTTTTCTCTGCGCTTCTTCCAGTCGTGAACTGCCTTCGATGTACGCAACAGCCTTGCTCTCCGCGCGCAGCGCGGACGGCCTATAGTGCTTTTGAGGCGCATTTATTGAGTGAAGAAATGGAAGCTGAAAATTGCCAGTTTTCACTCAAAACAGTCGCGCTAATATTATTCTATGAACGTGCCAGAAAGACATGAGCTACGACAAAATAATCCAACTCACGTCGCGTTTTCGTTCACTAGTTTGCATGTCGGGAAATCGATGTCGTCAGATTGTGGTGGGAAATTATTCTAGGATTAGGAAAATGATTACTTTTTCATTTCCAAAGCACTATCACATTCGCATCCAAGTGACATACAATATACATCGCAACATAGCCAGTAAACGGGTTCTCGTACCCCTATTTGTGCATACAGCATAGAAGACAAAGTCTCTTGTTTACGAAATCTTGTTCATATCCCAGACCGTAAAGGAGCCTCCAAACCACTTAGATTCGCTTTTGCAGTCGGTAGCCGCCTTTACTCCGGTAGCTGCTGTTGCAGCCGAAGCAAGCCAGCAAGCCTAATGTCCTTGGCGCGCGCAACAAAACTCATGGATTTGACTATCTTTCAGTGTTTTATTTGTCTTTTTCTATTGAACTTTCTTTCACAGGTGGGTTTAGAGGTATGATTCTTTGAAACTGGTTGCTGCCAGTCTTGGCACTTTGTTGTTGCCAGATGCAAGGAGTATCCAGGGCTGGGCACAGGTGGTATAAGCAAGCTGTATATCGTTTTTGTAACAGAAAGCAAAGGGGATATCGTTTTTATGGCGGAAAAAAACACAGTTTAGTTACGTTTTTTAGTCGACGTTTTGTTTTTTGAGGGTTTTTACGCTTAGATTTTAGGGTCAAAGGGGACTTCGTAAACACTTGCGAAATTCAAGAAGGACCTTTTTTGCCTTTTCGGAAGGCCACCTCGTGCCGAGCTCTGGGAGTAAATTTTTTCTAAAGAAGGTGCGTGGCGTTAGCCACGCACTCCGAAAAAATTTTTGGGGTGCTTCTCATAACTTCTGCGGGTCCCCGACCCCTAAAAGTCCGTTTTGCGATCAAAATTCTTCACCCTCAGAGTGTTGTCGGATTTCAACAAATTGCTCGGTCAAGATGCTCTTAATAAAACCCTAGCTAAATGTTGTTCCCTTGCCGACCGTCCTCCTTTCTGATCTTATTAGTGTATTGTGTTAGATTCTTGTTATTGTTCTTTGTTGGGATTCCTTAAAATTTTGTCCTTATTGTTGTTTTATGTTTTTCTTACTATTATATCAGTTGTTTTTTGTTATTTTTCATATTCTTCAATCACAAATCGTTTCATTATGGTCTCTCATCACTCAGGTTTTAGTTGCATATCATACTCACGTGTTTGTTTTACACGTCTCAATAAATAAATAAATAAAATCTGGAAAAAGGGGGCGTGGCTGACGCCACGCCCCCGAAAAAAATTTTTTTACAAGGCTAATTTGAATTTTTAAAAATTATTTTAATTATTTACAAAAATAAACAAGTCACTTGCACATTTTTATAACCCATATAAGTAACTTTCAAAAATTTCCCGACCCATTCTCGGGGGAGGGGGGCGCCTCCCCCCCCCCCGCCCCCCCCCTCGGTACGCCACTGATATATATATATATATATATCATACTCTTTAATAAAGCGCAGGCACCCCCATCTGACGTCAATGTCGGTCTGTTCGTGCCACTTTTGCTTTGTTTACCCTGTGCTCTATGATGCTCCATGTACCCCCCCCCCTGACCTGCACTTTAACACTGCCCTTTTTGTACGTGATCTTTGCCGTTAGACTGTCTGTCTTCGGTTTTGTTTATCAAGGTTCCTCATCAGCCCAGAGCAGTCAAAAGCCACCACAACACTGTAAGCGGTGAGATCGATTAGTCTCATCTCTGCTTCTACAAACTCGCTTTATTCCAGCTATCAAGGTTGGATTCAATATCCAAGTGCAACGACAGGTAAGGCATATTTCTTTTGTTGATAAACCCATCTCTCACAAGCACATAAGTTATCTTAGCAGTGGTATCAACGCAGAGTACTCGAACTTCATCGTTCCTGTGATTGTTTATGACTTTCACATTGCTCTCAGAGCAATAAAATTCAAGCCAGAGCGCACCAAACATATGAAATCTCATTTTTATAAAAAAATCTTTCATTTGTATATTGCATCAGATTCGAGGCTTCGACAATTGCTTCAAAGTTCTTTGCATTGGGAAAAGCCAAATGAAATTTTCGAAAACTAAAAATAAAAGTACTACATAAACAATATATTAATGCTGTCTCTTTTGAGAAGTTTACGCCTCAAACAGAAAAGATTTGAGAGGGCGACAGTTGATGCGAATTTTCATGACAAGAGACGATAAAATTCTTTTTCAGATTAGCAGTTTCTTTTGCGAGAATCGAAATTTGAGAAATATTTTGAGTTTTTTTTGTAGGCGACTCCATTTCTGATGTAACCGCACAGAATTCTCTTTTTTCACCAAAAGGACTTTTTTGATTAGATCATTCCACATTTTCAAAACGATCATCTTTTATCCGGTCATATTTTAACGATCTAAAGATTATGGTATGTACATTCTGCGCCAACAGTGTTCAAGAATTCAGTCGCGTTAGCTTAACACTATCAAATCGATCGAAAAATGGGTTATTTTAGTTTTCTGGATAAAACGATTCGCAAAATTACTAACCGCTGTCTCACACTATCTGCGATTGTGTCATCTGAATCTGGACGTTCAAATGTTCCTGGGCACATGAATTTACAGTTGTTGCACTGTTCCATGAATCAGAAAGAAATAAGTAACCTTTTTTCTACTTCTAATGGGTTGCAGTGGAAAACTTTCTTTTAGATTACTCACAATTTATTTCAAACGTAAAACTGATCGTTTTTTTGAATAGAACATTTCACAGTTGTGCTCAAATATCATTTTCTCTATTATATCCGTGAATACCCAAAGATTATGGTGCGAATGTTAGATCAAAGAGTTTGTCTAAAGCTGCCTTCCATTTTTTCTGCTAACCTATCTCAGCAAGAAAGTTGAAGTTATCCGAATTCCTGCATCAAATGCTTAGTATATATTTTTATCTCAGATAAACTGCATTAAATCTGCTTTCAAAATTTCTCGCGAATACTTTTACTTTCTTTGGACAATCTTTGTCTAAGAGGATTTTTTTCAATGAGCATTTTGTTTGAAGTGCCTATGATTCCAAAAAAAAATTGTCAGGTATTAAGCAGAACAGTTGCCGTAATTCAAATCTCAAGGGCATTACTTCTCACAATTGTCGACACTAATCTGCTCACTCAAAAGCGACTTCATTCTGGGTTTTTAGCGGTAATTCAAGAACAGCTTTGATCGTGCAAGCTTTGTTGTTGGACAGCGCTTCAGTATTTCTTCAGAAAACATTGTTAATTTTGTGCAAGAGATCGTGATTGATACGAATTCGTTAGGTGTTTATATCTCTGAAAATTGCAACATGCCATTCAGAAAGTCTTCACAAACAGCATCCATTCTGCAATTGTCTACTACTCAAAAGTTGTAAAAGAGTGCATTTTAGTCCATCATAGTTTTCACTGTGCGCCTCAAAAAACTAAAGAATTCGCGCTTTCTAAAGATCTTACTTTTTTTGAACTAATTTTGTGAGTATTTTTTCTACATCAATGTATGAAAATTTTTTGTTCAAATTTCTTTTCTAATGCAATTTTCGAAAGAGCTGTAAAAACAGTCTATCCAGAACCCAAGCTTTTTATGTGTCATGTGCTCTTTAAATGTGAACATTGCACAACCTCAAAATTATGTAAAGAGCGGAGACTTGCTTAAGTGAGCAGCTAAAAGCGTAAACTCGCATGATAGGTCATTTAAAATATTTGAATCGGTAGTTTGCTAATAATGAGATCACCAGAGAAAGGAGTGGATTTTGGAGCACTTCTTTATGAATTGCAGGCGTGTTGGACAATTTGGAAAGTTCTTATGAAACGCGATTGAGATTTTGACAGTAAAATTTCTTGAGGAGGAGGAGGAATTTTGACGCTTCTAAAGAGTACTTTGTGAAGAGGAAGAGGAAGTATTTGGATTTGCAATAGATTTTCTAGATCTGATAGTTTAAATGTTGGCTAATTTTTAAGGAAGTCAATTTGTTTCTCGCTATTTTAAGTTCGGAAAGAGATAAGAGTAGTCTGACATGGGAATGGTCAGAAATCGAAGTTGCCAGTTTAGACAAGCTGCATATCATTACATGCAGCATGAAAGGTGACTTTGAATCCATATTCCACATCTGCGCGCCTTTGTGGGCGAAGTTACTAGCCGTTGAAGGTCGTTAATTTGCTAAGAAATCGTGCATGAAAAGCGCAAACTTGGCAGAACAGAGTCATGTTTTACTTGATGCTGGGCCACACTCATAAACTTCATCCACGTATGCGCTAAGCAGATAAGGAGTACTGATTCCAAACCAACGTTTATCGCTGCTTTGAATGGTTGGCAGCTTGCTTCGATTGGCCACATCGACTTCTGACATTTCCCATGTGAGTAAGAACTTTTGGGAGTAGAGGTTATAAAAAACCTTGGGGAGTGAGGGGGGGGGGGGGAATCATTCAGTGGGTGTGAAACAGGGCCCAAGTGGGGAGAGTGCACGTGGCTTATAAAACTTTGCCGGTTTTGAGCGCTTGCTCCTGGGCAAAAAGGAGTTAAGGGGGGGGGGGGAGGGAGCAATCCTCAAAGAAGTCGGATAGTAAAACGCTATGCAAAACTCGAGTATCTGTAAAGCAAAGAAAGGAGCGATGCAGCTTGAAGAAGCTGGGAGGAAGCGTCGTAATTCTGTTGTCACTTTTGATAAGAAAATCGAAATCTTCTAAAGCAGGAGATCTATGACTATGATGACTTCTGGGGTCGTTACGTTTTTGAATCCGTGCCATGCGTTTAGCTACGAAAAGATTCGCTAAAAATCTTTGAAAAGGTCTAATTTTAGTTACATCCTACTTCACACACACAGCCAGTCCAAAGCGCCGCGAAGCGGCGCTTTGGACTGGTATATATATATATGTACTAGCTGGCTTACCCGGCTCCGCCGTATCCGGACCAAACTTGGCACACATACACTTCGGGCCCCGGCGGATGTCACAGTCCACTTTTCGTTATCGATCGATGTCGATTTTACCGATTTTTATCGATTTTTTTGCAGAGTTCACCTACAGGGCTAGGAGTTGGCACAGGGGGGGAGGAAGTGAGCATGGGGATTCCGAATACAATATTAGTTTTCAGAATTATCGATTACTTTTATTGATTTTATCGATTTTTTGTAAATTTTGACATGCGAGGCTGGGATTTTGCACAGGGGGGTAATCGAGCATGCTGATCACCCCCCTTGGGGATTCGGCTATCCGGGCCCCAAAATTTTTTAGTCATGGATTTGGTTGAAACTTGGCCCAGAGGGGTTATCTGACATGCTGATCACGAATATCACATTTTCTCGGCAGGAAAACGCCTCCCTGCCGGGTTACGGTAGGTATACGGTGGGGGTTAAAATCGTAGATTTTGCTCAAAATCGGTCTAGGTGAGTTATTCGGCCCGCTGATGCTGAATATCACATTGGTTTCGTACCGTAGCGTCATTTTCTTGGGTTACGGTGGGTATACGGTAGGGGGTCAAAATCTCAAAATCCGCTGTAACCTCGCACAGAGGTGTTATTCGACATGCTGATTAGAAATGTCACACTTTCTCCACACGAAAACGTCTCCCTGCATGGTTACGGTAGGTTTACGGTAGAGGTCAAAACTACAAAACGGAAATGTATCTATCCCCTGTGCTTTGCATAGGCAAAAGCCGTAGCAGGGTGTGTAGCGCGCGGCGGTGGTCGGGTGTTCAATAACTCACGATTGTCCGGATCGCCGTACACGCGTTTTAGGCAGAACTATGTTTTACACCCGTTACCGTGTAGCTACCGTAACTCGAGAAAATGACGCTACTGTTCAAAACCAATGTGATATTTGGCATCAGCGGGCCGAATTACCCCCTAGGCCAAGTTTCAGCGAAATCCGTGATTTTGGCCCCTTGCCGTATACCCACCGTAACCGCACAGGAAGGCGTCCTCACGCGGAGAAAACGTGATATTCGTGAACAGCATGCCAGGTAACCCCCCTGAGCCAAGTTTCGGCCAAATCTACGATTTTGACCCCCTACCGTATATCTACCGTAACCCGGCAGGGAGGCGTTTTCCTGCGGAGAAAATGTGATATTCGTGATCAGCATGCCAGATAACCCCTCTGGGCCAAGTTTCAGCCAAATCCATGACTAAAAAATTTTGGGGCCCGGATAGCCGAATAGCGCCGGGCGCGAATTTCAAACGCAAGACACAAACAATCAAATGGCTTCTTTACAGCGCACAAACCATCACATGACGAATTTTTGCTATTATACAGTATTACTCCAAACCATATTATGTAAAAGGGTTCAAGAACTTGTGTCTTAATACTCGTTTCCGAATTTGTTGGTTTTTAGACCAACATCAAACCAATTGGGTTGGTTCGGAGCATGAATATCGGGAATTCACATAACTTTTGGACCTTGATTTGGGCGATTAGAACGCTCAAAAATCTATCATATGGTGGACAGAGCGAAACAAACCACTGCCTCTCCGCTTTTTTTAGCCAAATTCAGCATGAAGTTACACACTAGTAAATATCGCGCTCCAATCACATGAGGCGTCCTTTGAACTATGCGGCGAAAAATGCAGATTGTCGAGGTCACAGATTTGGTTGGCTTAGGGTTGTTTCATACTGCAGTCGCTGCAGCTACTGCAGTCATTTGGGGGCGGGCAAAAGATATCGATCGATTGACTGCCGTTGCTGCAGCGACCAGTATGAAACAACCCTTAAGGCCCTGGCCAGACTTCGCACAAAAGCGCGCAAAAGCGCCCAAAAGCGCGCAAAAGCGCCGGAACGCCCCCCTCCAAGCCTGCACCATCAAGTTAGGCGTGAATAAATGTGCACGTGCGCATCGACGGTGAGCTCACACCAAAAATATTATTTTACGCCTCCGAACGAAATCTCGTTATTTCGCTCAAATCGTCCTTTGCTTCCATCGCCGCATATTAGGTGAGTCTTTCATGGCTTTTCTCTTTCTCTGCCTAGTTTTGGCTCTGCGCTTTTTTTGCGAAATAACGAGATTTGGTTCGGAGGCGTAAAATAAAATATTTTTGGTGTTTGGTGTGAGCTCACCGTCGATGCGCACGTGCACATTTATTCACGCCTAACTTGATGATGCAGGCTTGGAGGGGGGCGTTCCGGCGCTTTTGCGCGCTTTTGGGCGCTTTTGCGCTCTTTTGCGTGCTTTTGTGCGAAGTCTGGCCAGGGCCTAAGAGGTTTTCAACATTCTGGACAAATGGTACCATACTCAATGACGGAGCCTTTATTCAACTCAGAGTGTTTTTCTTTTGCTTTTTTGTTATATCAGATGTCCCAAAATGCTTTTTTCGCTTTTTTTATTGTCAATTTGATTGAATAAAGATTTTCCCAAAGACTTTTACGCCAAAAGGGACTTCGTGAATTTCTGCGAAGTCATGGGGGACTTCGTTTCAGAAATGCTCCAAACCAACGCGTGCCGAGCCTTTATGGTATGCATGGAAAAAACCGTATTAACGACAAATGTGTAACATTGAGTTCAAATCAAACAAAAAAGGAAAAGCTGCAAAGAGCGAAGAACATCCCAAGCAGTTAACGTGTTTACGCTCCGATGCGGTCATTTTTCATGCTTACGAACATGCATGCACCACACTTGCTTAAAGGCAGCGTCCAGGCAGATCTGGATTTATGGGGCTTTTACGTGGAAAGTACTTTTGGGGCTTTAACTAAGGCACTGCCCAAGCGGCAGCTCAGGTAGTGCTCTAATGGCTGAGATATGTGGCGAAAAATGCATCGCAGGATTGTTGAGGCTACAGATTTGGTTGGCCTAGGAGAGTCTCGACATTCCCAGCATCAAAATGGTACTATACCCAATGGCAGAGCCTTTAATCGACTCGAAATGTTTTCTTTTTGCTTTTTTTTATATCACATATTTCAAAATGCGCTTTTTTCGCTTTTTTGTTGCTATTTTGGTTGAATAAGGGTTCCCTACTGATTTTCACGTCGAGAGGGACTTCGTAAATTTTCGCGAAGTCATGGGGGACTTCGTTTCCTAAAAACCTCCAAACCAACGCGTGCCGGGCCCTGAAGCTAGACTCAAATCTACTTCTCTTCAACTTGTTGGTGAGCGCATTGACGTTTGCTGAAATAATTTCATTTTGAATTTTGTCACTCTCGTGTCAGGCCCTGATGGGAGCTCGAAGGTGTACTGAATGTTACCTGCTGTACTGCGTTTATCTATTTCAAAGACTGGGTGTTTACTTGAGAGCGTTGAGGAAAGTTGTCATTTGCTGGAACGGAATAAAAGTCATATAATTAGTGCATTACTTCGTGACTCCTCTATATTCTAATCCTCTTACATCTTGAAGTGTTTCTCTCTGCAATGAATTATTATCGTCCAACGTCAGTACATAAATTTTATGACCGTGCATCCTCGTCGCGTTCCGGTCCGGCAGATATGCCTTTCTTGATTTTGTGTGTCCTTCCCCATCTACCACGACATCACTCTCGGCAAGCAGTCTGATTGTAACGCTTCCACTTTATTCATACCAAAGCGGCAAGTGCAGCATCTACTTTTATTTAGGGCTATGATTGCACTTATTAGAGCGACGTCTTGTACTATTTATCATTGTCCAACGGAGCTTTTTCCCTTTAGACATCTGACAGTGGCCAAACATTGGCTGCGACCAGTACTGTACATAAACCCCAACATACAGACTCTCCAGTTGGGTTGTGTTGTGACTTGAGCTTGGTGTTTTTCCTTCAACTGAAATCTCAATTATCGGTACTGTTTTCTCCCAAAAAGCAGGAAATTTCAACTTACTGCGGCACTCTCAATCATCTTCTACCCGTTCTATGTGTACACGAGAACCAGTCCATGCACTACACGTCTTTGTAAGTACATTTGGCATTGCTAAAAAGCAAATAAGACGAAAAAAGACGATGTGCAGCAAGCATCAATCGTGTTTCGAAGTGTTTTAACTGACGAAGCCATTTTATTGCGTTTTATTTGCACTAATAGGTTGTCCCGACAACGTTTCCTCATTTTGATAAGAGCCACAAAGTCAGAATCAAGATAAAAAGCCTGATAAAGCTTATTAAAACTTATTAAATGCCTTGGTCGCATTCGTTGCAGCTTTCCCTCCTTCAATTTTCACACTTTTTCCGAAGAAGTTCTGCAGAATTCAACTGGCTACCACCACCACTCACCCACCCATAAAATTGACTGCACGAAATCGCCCGGATCGCTATAGGCTGTACGCACGCGAGCGTGCCTGCAACGCGGCTGCCGAGTACGGGCGTTATGATGACTCTCGCGCCAATGTACAGGGCTTATTAAACGGAGTGTCGCTTGCATCAGCATCTCCAATCCCGCGCTGGACTCAACGTCTCTTCCGCCTACAAGCTCTCCAATCACTTCCAAACGATTGAGGCTCCGCCTTTCCCATGCTCGCCCTGGGAAAGTGAGCAGAGAGCATGTTCGCCAAAGAGATGCAGAGTCCAGCGCGGGAGTGGAGGTGCTGATGCAAGCGACACTGCGTTTGGTAAGCCCTATAAGCCCGCAAGAGATACGCTCGCGGGCGTTCAGCCCGGTCGAATCCGTGCAGTCAACTACACCTTCCTCAAAAGTTGCTGTCAAGCGTTGCACATTTTTAATTTCTCAATAATTATTTCCCCACCAATTCTGTCTATGATTGCAATCGATGCGTCCAAGAGCCACCTCCATGAAGACGAGAGTTCAGAAAATTAAAGGTTGAATTCTCAGAGCTTGAAGAAATAATTTTGCAGATACCTGAAAGCGACCAAGAACTGCATTTTTGCCCTTTTGGGTTCATTTTATTCATCTGTTTGTACCTTCGAGTGTTAATGTAAAGATTTAGAGGAAGCGAAACTTGATTGAATTGATTTTAGTTTGGACGCTAACCAAAACCCGATCGTTGTCCGGTTGTCTTGACTGCGTGGAATATGCCTCTTTGATTTGCAGTTTCAAATCGATGGAAATTGATGCCCATAAGAGGCGTTAACGTAGTAATTTTTGAATCTTCTTGCCTTGAAACCAAATTAGTGCAATGTCACTTCGACAAGAGCTTTATCAGGATGGCACTATTGCAGTTTACGTTTTCCTCGTTACATATTTCTCAGACACTTTTAGAAGCCGCATCAAGTGCAACTAACAATGAGATTTTCATTGTTCTTCGGTGTATGACGCTCGTTTGAAAAAGCGAAAATTCTCTTCGAACACCCTTATATGTCGTTTTATGTTGTTGTTTTTTTTTATCATTCTCCCGCATACTCTTAGTTGTGAAGAAATAAAGGTTGACGGAGTGCAGGAGTGTTGCGGTGGTACGCAATGTTTTCCTTCATTCTCGTCGCAGACGGTGATTTCGTGGCAGCCATGTCGCTGGCGGGGTTCGACTTCACCACCCCACCCCCGATTACGCGACGATCGATCGACTTTTCACGCTCACGTTGCGATATTTGATGCTTGTTAGCGTAGAGATGCGATGCTTTGAATATTGATTTCCTACAAACTATTGTTTCTTTTGATTTCCTACGATGCACCTTTCTTGTGCCTTTTCCGTGACTAATCGACAACTGCTCTGGCATTATATGTAGGGTAATTCGAAATTTTGTTTTCTTGTATTCGACCATTTCAATGTTTGTTTCGAAGTTTACGAGAATTCGCTTTCAAACGAAAAGCAAGACTTCGAACAATATTGGAAACTATTTAAAGTGCCTAGGTTGTTTGGACCTATAGCTTTACTTCAGATTACATTTGATGAACGTGGTCTTCAGGCCAGATGCTCTATCACTACAACATTTGAAAGGTACTTCATTTTCCAGTGTTTAGCACTAAAAAAATTGTGTGATGTCAACCTTCTAAACATGAGTCTTCTTAGGAAGTCTTTTTTTTCGGAACTGCAGAGTATGTCCCCTCTAAACTGATGATAATGTTTTTCACTGAATGAGATTCCAAAACAATGTAGTTCAGTAAAGTTGCTGCACATCATTCTTCTGAAAAAAGCTGTAAACTTTTCTTAAGCCGATTTTTGTGCAAATTAAATCCTAAAATCACGGTATTCTTAGTAGTATGCAGGCCCAAGCAAACCACCTGTAGTGGCTGACGTGCGTTGACGTAGCCTTAGGCGTAGTTGTCGCCTTGGTAGGGATATCTGCAGGTGTGGACAGTGCACTAGCCTGGCAGATTTATTGAGTCAGACGACTTGTCCGCATTGGGACAGTGGTAGAATGCTGAGAATAACAGGCGGAGCAAAGTAAGTTGACGTACATCTGGGCAATAAACAGGGAGGCATGCAAGTGGTACCCGGGCAGCCGACTGCTGCCGCAGCCAGCCGCCACAGCTGCCGGCAAAGCAGCTGCAAATGGTACAGTAGTTACGCTCGTCGTCTAAAACTCTTGCCGAGAGGATTCCTCGCACCTCGTCGCTCTGAGGTGCGAAATCAGCCTCAGGAAAGCGTGAATCCTCGATATCTATATCGTTTTGAACAGCAAAAATCTATATAATTTAAACACCAGAAAAAAAGCCATATTTCATTGAGAACTATACAGTCGAATGCAAAACCACACCGAAAAATTTCCAAAAATCCACAAACAATTACGAAAATGAATCAATAGGAATCAAACAGTTTCTTCTGTTACAAATTATGAAATCAAAGCACAATAAATACCCATTGACACTATAGTTTCAAGGATCCTTATTTTCCAATGAAGAATTCTTAGCTTTGAATTTACATTTCTATGAACCCTTCAGAATCCGAAATGCGGTTTTGTTTTATTATTTGCAGTGAGTTGTGAATTTCGAATTTTTTCACTATTATTTTTTATATTCTCAAAATCAGCAGATGTGGCGTATCATCTTTTATTATTGACTTTTAACTCAATTTAATTGACCTACTTTGCCTTATTTAGCTCTCTTAACTCTATATATGAAATAATCATTTTGACAGAGCTTTCTTACCGTTATATCCATGACATTTTCCTGTAACTGTTCTCGTCCGTTCTGTAAAAGCGAGGAAAAAATCGCCAGAAATTTGAAAAATTTCTGGACTTCTCAGCTTCTGCTATCTTTGAGTTCTTGAAGTGATTTGAATTTGTGATCATTTCCCTTTAAGAAACCTTTCCTTTGTTTACCTTTGCTTATTTGCATGTTTTTCAAAAAACATGGATTTTCTGCTGTTCAAAATAATATAGTATCGAGTATATCACGCTTTCCTTAGGCTGATATCGCACCTCAGAGCGACGAGGTGCGAGAAAACCTCTCGGCAAGAGCTTTAGACGACGAGCGTAGTTACTGTACCATCTGCAGCGGCTTTGCCGGCAGCTCTGGCGGCTGGCTGCGGCAGTAGTCGGCTGCCTGGGTACCACTTGCTACGCATCTCATATCACTCATGCTTATGGCAGACCTTTACGATAATCTGGCAATGGAATGGCACGGCTGTGAGGAAGTGCCGACAATGTCGGCATACCACCCTAATAAGCGTTGTACGTCTAATCTGACATTATCTGGGCTATCTCGCGTTGTCCGATTATGTTTTGATCCGCAGATCCTCATTTTCTTTTTGGACCACACTTCCTTCATAATTCAAAAAAAAAGCCCATAATCTCTCTAGGAAAGCGCTTCCCTTCCCTAGTTAGCAGTTCACAGCGACGCGATGAGTTTTCTCAATCCTTTTCGTACTAAATCCGTGCCTTGTCCTCGCAAACAAACTCTGCAAACAACACTTCAGAGAGCTCTTCAAATGCCAGAAGACGTACAGCTAGCTCATCCCTTGCAGTTTTGTAGATACATATCTTTGAAAATGAAACCACCTTTTGGGGTCTGTCTCATCTGTAGGGAGGGAGGGGGGTCTCACCTACACAGGCTAGGCCATCATGCAAGCACGGCTTTGAATATATACCTGCTCCTTTTTTCTGGTTATACTCGCGAGCCTTTTATGCAGTCCCGGTTTGGTTGCTTCTTTGTAAGCAGTCCATGTTTCGTGGGTCTCTTCGACATTTAGTCTAGAAAATTTCTCCGGATGTTGTTGTATAAATATCGCGGTTTACGGTTTGCTTTTCTGATCTCTTACGTTATGTTATCGACATTAACTGAGCATATGTGTATGCGAGAATAGGTTCAGTCATTTCTCAACACACTTGCGATTGCATATGGCGCATTCTTCCTTATCCTGGTGTCTTTGGCTGTTTTGTCTTTGTGATGAGGAATCTCCATTTTCTTCTGAGCATTGAAGAAAACAAAGTCAAAGCACTTATCTGAAAGCTGTAGCACGTCTGCGTGGATAGCGGGATCCAATGCTCGTACTCATTAAACCTTTGGTAGATTACGTTGAGAGCATACCTTGAGGCATATTTTGCCCTTTTACTTTTTCATTGAAGGTAACCATCAATATGGGTATGCGCTCTCATGGTATCTTTTACTTTGAAGTATGTTGATGAAGTACGGTCCAGGAGTTTACGCGCTTTCTAGATGGTGTGTGCAGATATAGATCAGCTCGCAAAAGGAATCAACTATACTTGCTTTGGGAGAAATGTTACTGTTCTAAAAACAAAAGTTTACCAAGTATTTATTTTTTGAACTCTAATGTGGCATCCATTTCTTTGTTCAGTGATTGTAAAATCGATTTCTCTGGTGGTGATAATAAATACACCATTAACGTCTGCCAATCCCTTCTCGCTGTACAGTTCTATCGCATTACAGCTCATTATCGCGTTTCTATCAAGCGCCTTTCCTTTCCGACTACGATTAGCATGCTCTTATCATCAATTGCTTTCTTCTCTATTGCCTCATATATTATGGTTAGTATATGTCGATCTACGCCAAAAACCAGCAGTTCAATTAGCCATCACGGTAGTTTTTGACATTGAATGGTAACATTCAAGTCGGTTGTAGTGTAAATACAGTTTTAGCATATTTCATTTCGCATCTTTCACAATCATTCGCGAGAATGTTAATAGTGCAATGTGCACATAGTGCAAGTACAAATTTGTACTTGAGGCTGATTGTTTACTTTATATGCACTATACTCTCATAACAACACTCGCCGGGCTGTCCGAATCTGCTGCGAATAATTGCCGATTCGCGCGTTTCTATTGCCTTCCTCTTCGAGTGACTGTTGGCCATGCAAAATTCCCATCTTTACTACAACTATAAAACAACATAGAAGAATATCATCCCGTAAGTGTCACTTGATGAGTAGCGTCGCTAGATTTGAATTTGAATAGAAGTAAAGGAAAACGCATTTGTTTTCAAAGTCTTCAACCCTCTTTTGATATCCTATTCACTCAGCCTTTTCCTGATTCCTTCCAGCCATTGAATCCTTCTTGTGTTTGGATAACTGCCAAGACTTCTTGTTTTCATGACGCAGCACTCCTTTTGCACTGCATCTTGGCAGTGTGACAAACACCGCGTCACGTGCGTAGCCTAGCTGCCTAACGACACTTTTGTTTCATAAACAGTCGAGTTCCAGTTTCAAATCGGAGTTTTTCTTACACGGTTTTTCAAATTTTATTTCTTCTTTTCTTTTATTTTTTTCTCTTTCTTTTTGTGATTCACTTTTCTGCATTTGGAATCAGTTTTAGATTAAGAAAACTAGTGAACCAGTAATCTAAAGGTGCTTTTGCAAGAGCGTTCGCTTCGACCGCCACGCGGTTTCCCCTATTTGCAGATTTTTGAATTGCGCTTACTTTTTTTATATATTAGATAGTTAGATTATATATAAGACTAGTGTACTTGTGGTCTAAAGGTGCTAGATCTGGGAGCGTTCGCCTCGGGACCCGCCGCAATTTCCCGCTATCTGATGTTTTTCGAAATGGCGTTACAGTTCTTTGTATTAGGTTGTCCTGAAAGTTCTGTCGTTTCATTTTGAAAATTTGTAACTTTGCGCTGTCTCAACGGATTTGCATAGTTGTTATATTCGAAAGAGTAAGTGTTTCGCTTTCGAATACTTTTCTTTCTAGCTCCTAAAACGCACTGATTGCAGGGATAAAAATGGAAAAAGAAGACCATAAAAACTTTTATTATTTTAAGTTAGGTTGCCAAAAACCTGTACCGCTGCGGAAAATTCTGAAAGCGTAACTACATAGGTTTTTCGACCTACTCTTCAAAATTGTGAAGTTTATGCTGTTTGGATGTGTCTGTAAAAAGGTATAATTTTCGAAAAATATGACAAATTAATGGCATTTTCTATGGTAAAGTCGAAATTCGTAACTTTCACAAAGACGTCCAGACAGCACAATTTTTTTCCTGATGCAAAAAGTAGGTCAAAAAACCTGTGCACTTACGTTTTCAGATTTTTCCGCAGCGTTTCAGACTTTTGGGGATCTAACTTGAAATGATCAAAGAAAGGAAACGACAGAACTTTCGGGACCTAATATATTATTTTGGAGGCGGGGGGGGGGTGGGGACGGCTTTGTGGAATAGTCTTCTTTTCCATTTTTATCTCTGCAGTCAGTGTGTATTAGAAACTAGGAAGAAAAGTATTCGAAACGGAAAGAATTACACTTTCTAATAAAATAAAAGGATGCAAATCCGTTGAGGTAGCGCAAAGTTACAACTTTTCAGAAAGGAAACGACAGAACTTTCGGGACAACCTAATATATTATTTTGGAGGGGGGGGGGGTGGGGACGGCCTTGTGGAATCAACTCATATTCCATATTTACGCTTCGATGATATCTGATAATTTGGAAAAAGCGCTGGAAGCTTAGTGGGTCTCAATTTTTACTGTCTAATACCATTTTCGATTCAGAGAAGAACATATTGCTTCGAGAAGAACGAAAGTGTGCGTTGCATATTTACAACCGTACGACTACATATGCTCATTTGCTGCGTTCATCTTGGCCCTCACCCAGAAAGTTGTAGTTTTTATGTTCTCAAGAAATGCATTACGGCTAGGTTCGATTCAAAACGGTCAATTGATCGTAAATGGATGTCTATACTTTGGTCTGAATCGAAATTGATTCGACTAATCGAATGATTATACGATTATTCGGGTAAATCGTTTGAATGCGAATGATTCGAATGTCGAATTTTCGAATATCTAAGACGATTATGATTCGATAGTCGAATATTTGAAATTTTCTATTCCCGAATAACATGCGATAGTCGAATTTTCGAAATTTTCAATTTTTGAGTATTATTCGATAGTCGATTAAGATGCCCATTTCATTCCTTATCCATGTCTTCTCAAAGTGATTCATATTTTTGTATGTGGTAGGTTATTCTTGCCATAGGTGCGATAAGGTGAGAATGACCTCTCCAGGGTGAAGGGGGTCACGGTGGTCGCAGCCCCTCCAGGGTGAAGGGGGTCAGAGGGGGTGGGGGGGGGTGTGTGAATGTGGGTGTGCTTACACACAACGCGCCGCCAGGAACGGCATCGTTCCTTTCACAACCTCATTTTATGAGGACCGATTTTATAGGACTGAAAAAGTGAGTGTGGTCAAAATTATTGGATGGTACACAAGTGCAAAACTGAGGTTTTTGCAGGCGTAATGTTCGAGAAGGAAAGGTTATACAACGCTTGTCACTTGCTTCATACGAATATGAGATGAAGGTCCGGACCGACCGATGACTGTATTCTTGTCTTAGTGTTGCCGTTTCATGCTTTGTAATTTAATGAAAATATTGAAAGATGACGACTATCAACTATTGTGAGGCCATCAGCAGTTGTAATAGAAAGTGGTTCTGAGAAGTGTGATGATAGGAAGTATCAAAAATTATGAATGATGAAGCACGTAGAAAGAAGTAAATTATTGTCTGCCCAGGAAACTCTGAAAGATACAGTAAAATTATTGCATGTATAAATGGCCATTCTTGGTAAATGTGCACGTAAATGGTAAGAAGGAAACACACCGGAGCAGGATTGGAACCTTCTCGTTATCTTCTAAAGAAGGCATTGGATGACAATGGAAGAAACAAGGACAGGAAAATCGGAACGCCTGACTGCCACGAAAAATTTACTCCGCTGAAGACTACTGGACACTGCGTAATACTGAACTTGTTAAATTCGGCTGTTGAAACAAAGTGAGGTTGTAACTACTTCTTGTTTAAATTTAGATTTAGCATAGGAGATATTTGTACGAAAATTGTTTGTGTATCGGAAAGGAGGGAGAAGATTTATAGGCAAAATTTGAAAAAATTCAATTAAAAATTCATAACGTTTGTAGATGAACAGCTAGTACAAGGAAATGCTCACCATTGAAACCGTTTCTTCCTCTGCTTTCAGAAAATATATAGTTTGTCTGGGATCCGTTGAAAAAAGTGCGTGGTGAAGGGGGTGCCTAGTGATTTCTGGAGATTTTCGAGTTTTCAACATAAAAAAATTCATAACTTCTGTAGATGAACAGCTAGTACAAGGAGATGCTCACCATTAGAACCGTCTCATTCTCCGCTTTCAGAAAATATATAGTTTGTCTGGGATCCGTTGAAAAAAGTGCGTGGTGAAGGGGGTGCCTAGTGATTTCTGGAGATTTTCGAGTTTTCAACATAAAAAAATTCATAACTTCTGTAGATGAACAGCTAGTACAAGGAGATGCTCACCATTAGAACCGTCTCATTCTCCGCTTTCAGAAAATATATAGTTTGTAAGGGATCCCTTGCAAAAAGTGCCTGGTGAAGGGGGGGTGAGAATTTTATAACGAGAGTTCTCAGGTAGACGTCTTTTTACAATGGTGAAAAGGCCTCTGCCTGAGAACTCCCGTTATAAAATTCTCACCCCCCCCCCCCTTCACCAGGCACTTTTTGCAAGGGATCCCAGACAAACTATTGTGAAGAAAAGATAGGATAGTGAAGAGAAATAAACGATATTGGTTAGAGTTGACTAGGTTTTGTCGTTGTGATTATTGTTTTATCGTAGGTCAATGTTGTACTTTGTACCCGCGCGGCTATAAAAGGCCGCCGGTTTGTTTGTTATTGTTCTTCTTATTATTGTTCTGTTCCGGCCTTGTCCGGATAAACTTTTTTTTCTATATTCCTCTGCCCCACGCCAGAGCCCTCCGCATCAGCAGTCCCAGCTGGTGCGCTACATGGGGGCCGAACCTAAAAACCCTTAGGCCGCCTTAAGACCGCTTAACAGCGGAAAGGCGAGTAGCCTGCCATTGTGGCAGTGTATGTCCCTTCGTGTAAAAGGCACAAAGCCGATTCACGCTGGGACCAAGGGCAAAATCACAGCTCCTAGGGGAGGTGCTGCGCAATTTTTTTTTTTTTGAAGCCCTTGGCATAAGGGACATACATTGCCACCTATCCCAATCCATCGCCACATATTCGCGTCAATACGCGGAAAAGGAGAAAATAAATAAGAAAGTGAGCTTCGCTGTTGCAGAAAAGTGGGCGCGATGTCAGAGAGCCCTATGGAAGCAATCAGCTTAGACAAAATGAGCCTGGACGAAGTCCCTACGGATCGATTGCTGACCATGCAGAAAACTCTGGAAAAGCTGGTCGCAAGTATCGAGGATATTTCAAAGAAAACATCAGCTCAGGTGAAACTGTCCACGACAGCTTTAAAAGAGAGGGTCGAAGCGCTGCGGGCAGTGCCATCGGCGCTAAGGGAGCACAATGAACATACAAGAGCGCAGAGTAGGAACGCGGAAAACCTTGAAGCGCTCGCCAGCAGCTGTATCTGTATTGAAAGTGAGTGTGAGCAAGTGTGCAGCGAGATACAGGCATTGGAGGAAATGGGAGAGTTACTAGTCAAGCAACGAGGGCTAACAAGTGAAGCTTTGCAACTTTTGACAAAGTGCGCCCAAGTAATCAGGGATAGTGAGGGGCAAGCAGAGTTAACAAAGAGTAAACACTATCGTAGCAAGACAACAAAGCAGAAAAGTACTAATATTCAGGTACCTGCTGATGCACCCTCGACGTCCAGAGTACAAGAGCAGGACGAAGACATTGTGGACGACCAGGCATACGCAATATTCGATCCTATAGCTGCCGCACAAGGCAAGTTAGACGAAATGGTAAAGGGACAAGATCACGATGGTCTCCAATTTCAGCCCGCCGAGAAGAGCTCGCAGAGCACGAGGGCAATGGAACAGCCTGTTGGGAGAAACCAGTCGCAAGGTATGCTCGGCTTGTATAATCCTACAAGCATAGCCCAAATGTTTGCTGCGATGGCTTTGCCGGAAGTAGAAGTCTTTAGAGACCCACAGGGAAAAGGGATAGACGAGTTCATTTTGAAGTTCCGAATGAAATATAGCGGTCTAGGGTTGCATGATGACATGCTCCTTCACCTTTTTCTCTCAAAGCTGGGGGGATATCCCAAGGCCGTAGCAGAGGCACTGCCAAAACGGTTGAAGGAGGGCACTTTGGAAAACTTCATAGAAGCACTGCGGGACGAATTCAAAGTGCATGACTCCGCCGACCAAATGAAGGCCTACATGCAGCTAAAGAGGTTAAGAATGGGCAAAGACATTACCTCCTACTGCCTCGAGCTTGAGAGGCTGACGCAGAGAGCCTATCCCGATGCGACAGATAGGGAACTCTCACGAACAAGAGCCGGAGAACTAGTCTCCCAGCTAACGAAATGGCCGGAATATTTGCAATTGTTCACGGCCATGGAGACTGCTCCTAAGGAGTGTGCATATGAGCTGGTCAAGGCCATGGCACAAAGGTGTGAGCGCTGCAAGGACGTTGCAAACGCGATGAGACAGATCACGGAAGAAGCTCCGAAGACGAGTATGGGAGGAAAGCCAATGGGGAGTAGGAACAGACCACAGGCTACAAGAACTGTCGGTCAGGAAGATATTTCAGCAACAGCGGCTTCCCAGAAAAAACAACCACGTTGCTACAACTGTAATGAAGTGGGACATTACAGCCGTAATTGTAGAAAACCAAAAAGAAGTGAACCCAATGTGGATGCACCGAGGATTCTCACAACTTCACTGAACAAATGGATTTGCGGTACATTGGGTACAACAGAAAACGTTACTGAGCTAGTAGGGGAGCAGATGGTTACGAATATCCATCTGCTAGGTCTATCGCGAAAAGCACTGATAGACACGGGCTCCCAAGTGAGCATCATACCGCTGCAGATGCTAGTAGCCAGCCGAGACAGCGGATATGACTTGGATGCCAATGCTGAAGAGGTAGCAATAGACCACCTAGCTCCGGTATACGATGCTTCGGGCAACCGAATGAGATTCAAGGGGGCAGTCAAGCTCACGATTGAGCTAGAGAACGGTGTGAAGCAGAAAATATCGATGTTCGTGATGGCAGGAGCGGATCGCATGATTGTGCTTGGTACAAATGCGCTGTCAAAGCTTGGATTCTCCTTAGCCAACAATAAGAGCACTTCGAAAAACGACGGTACTGAAGCGAAAGTACCCAAATCTGAGGAGAAGCCGAAAAGAAGAAGATGGAAACAGCAACAGGAAGTCGTCACCAGTATGGAACGAGTGTACGTCGGACCAGGTGAGACGAAGGTGTTGCCTGTTACCCGAAAAGGCAGACCAAAAGAAGGGATTTTTTGGTCAAAGTGTGGAATGGTTCCTGATATGATCTGGGACAAGGATACCACGTCGTTAAACGTTCCGGTGACTAATGGCTTGTCAGGAGCCAAGCTTTTCCGAGAAGGGGAAGAGATTGGAACGTTCGAACCTTTGGAGGTAGTGGAACAGCAACCTCTCAGCTATCAAGGCAACATGCTGGAGAGGACTGCTTCTGAAGCACAGAATAGAGAAGAGCGCCTAATGAAGCTGTTGGAGAATAGCAAGTCGAGCGGCAATCTCGAGGACAACATCCGAAGTCTGGTAAAACGCCACGCGGAAGGGTTTGCAGTCACCGACCAGGAGCTCTCTCAGACAAACCTTGTGGAGCATGACATCGAGACAGGGGATGCGTCGCCCATAAGGCAGAAGCCGCGACCAGTGCCTCTGGCAACTCGTGCGGAACTGAGGCGTATTCTGAGTGATTTGCAGACACGAAAGGTAATCGAGCCGAGCAGATCAAGCTGGGCCTCGCCTATCGTGCTGGTGCGAAAGAAAGATGGATCATTAAGGTTATGTGTGGACTATCGAAAAGTGAACAAAGTCACCAGAGTAGATAGTTACCCACTACCGTCCATCGATTCGATTCTACAGAGCCTGAAAGGAAAAGCGTTCTTTTCAACTCTCGATTTGGCTTCGGGATACTGGCAGATAAGCTTGTCGGAAGATGCAAAGCAAAAATCTGCTTTTGTTACCACCGAAGGCCTTTTCCAGTTTCGAGTACTGCCGTTCGGGCTATTAGCTTCTCCACCAGTGTTCCAGCGACTGATGCACAACGTACTGGGTACGTTGTTAGAAGGCGAAGAGGTATTTTGTTATCTAGACGATATCATTATCGCCACAGATTCAGCCGCGAGACACGTTTGTGTGCTCGATGAGGTTTTTGAAAAGTTGGAAACCGCCGGGCTTAGACTGAATCCACGGAAGTGCGTTCTTTTCGAAAGAAAAGTAGAATTTCTTGGCCATGTGATTGACCAAGACGGTCTGCATATGGATCCAGCTAAGATAGAAGCCATACTAGCGTACCCACTTCCAAAGTCGCGATCAGACTTGCGAACGTTCCTGGGGATGTGCTCCTATTACAGGAAGTTCGTTCTGGGCTTCGCGAAGGTAGCGGGCCCGCTACATGAGCTTACTTCAGAAAAGAAAAAGTTCGAATGGACGGAAGAAAGGAAGGCAAGCTTTCAGCGGCTAAAGAGGGTGATCACCGAAGCTCCGGTGCTCGCTCAACCCGATGTAGAGGCCGCGAGAAAGGGAACAAGGCCTTTCAAGATCCACACGGACGCGAGTACCCAAGGTCTGGGGGCAGTGCTCAGCCAGGAAGGAGAAGATGGTCTGCTGCATCCGATCTCCTTCGCATCTAGGGGGCTGTCCTGCTGCGAGAGGAGGTACCACGTAACGGACCTCGAGGCCTTAGCAGTGGTATTCGCTTTGCGTAAATTCCACATGTTTGTCTACGGGCTTCCAGTAGAGGTATGTACGGATCATCAACCACTTACAGCAATTTTCAAGCGCACCAACGTTTCTGATCGAGTCTTGCGGTGGGCACTTGAGCTTCAGAAGTACGATCTGAAGATTGTCTACCTGAAAGGAGCGGCAAATCGGGTAGCGGATGCCTTGAGCCGCGGTGCGATACGGGAGATGGAATGCTGTACGGATGTTGACGATACCATGCCAGGGGAGCTGATCGTCGCATCTGCAATGGAGGAAGCAGCATGGACAAAAGAGCTTCGTGAAGAACCAGTCTACCAGAAAATCTTAGAAGGACTGGAAAAGGACGAAGTGGATGGAAAAGTGGAATTTCCGGGATCATCGCTGAGGTACAAGGTAGCTGACTTCATCATGAGCGGAGGTCACCTTATGCTGGTGGATAAGGACCGCTTGCGGAAGGTGGTACCACCCTCCCAGAGAAAGAAACTCTTCGAAGATGCACATTACGGAGTGTTAGCGGGACACTTCGGCGCCAAGAAGATGTGGCGTGAGCTATCTAAGAGATTCTTCTGGGAATCTATGAGAAGGGACATCTGGCGCTGGGCAGAGGAGTGCCGAGAATGCCTTTGTCACAACCCCCAGCGGGCAATGGTCCCACCACTACGTCCAATCGTGACCACTAGGCCATTTGAGGTAGTGGGTATAGACATTTTGGAAATGGGTATCACCACGGAAGGGAACCGCTACATTCTAACCGTGGTCGACCATTTCTCAAAGTTCGCCGGTGCCTATGCGGTCCCATCCAAAGCTGCGCCGGTGGTAGCTCGAGTGTTTTTTGAACGGTGGGTGGCGGAAGGCGGACGCCAGCCCAAGTGTCTCCTCTCAGATCAGGGAGGGGAGTTCGAAAACAAGCTAATGGAAGAGCTACGAAAGTTGATGGGATTTGAACAAAGTTTCACCAAAGGGTACAACCCTCGCGAAAATGGCCTCACTGAAAGGTTTAATCAGACCATCATCTCGATGTTGAGGAAGAAGGTCTCCGTCGCAGTGGAATGGGATAAAATCTTACCCGCCTGTGTGTTTGCGTACAATACCACAGTGCATGAGTCCACTGGAGAGTCCCCATTTTTCCTGTTACACGGTTTCGACGCGCATGTTCCGTGGGATTTGGAGCCTGAAGTCCACAGATACGCGGTGGACATAGACAGCTATGCCCAGGAGATGGCTGTAGGGACGCAAATTGCGCGTGAGTATGCACGCAGGGTAAATGACAAAATGCGGGAGCGTATGAAAGCCTCATATGACCGTGAGAAGGGAGTGGAGAGTTGTCCGGCACCCCCCAAAGTAGGTGACCGGGTCTACATGCGAATCCCCAGCGAGAAACAGTCTTCAAGCCATCCCAAATTAGCGAATCCCTGGGAAGGACCCTACCGAGTTATAGATGTCAGTGAACATAGCGCCCTAATTACGATGATCGGCCAGGATAAAGAACCAGTGAGGGTACCATTTGACTTGCTTAGGAAGCTACCCCGGGGTATCTCCGACGAGCCATTGCTAACAAAAAAGAGTAGGGGCAAAAGAGGACGCCCCAAGAAAAATAGGACGGCAGTGGTTCGGTGTAATAAAATCTCTTTTTCCAGGACTCTTCTGGCCGAAAACGACCGCCTGAACCTACGATTTCGCTGCTGCTGCGGTCTATTTGGACAAATGGCGCATGTAGCTATGCCGGAGTTGAGACACCCGCTGGCAAGGGCGAAAAAAGTAGACGACATGTTCGAACTGGCCAACGTGGCAAGCATCTCGGAGCAAGAATGCTGGACGGATGAGAAGAAAGAGCTGGAGCTCCGACGGAAGCACTCGTCGTACCTCTCACCGTATGGATTAGCCGTGGCCATGGATGCCCATAGGAGGCACTGTCCCTTGTACGCCAAAGGACTGGAAGAAGCGAAAGGAGTCAAGTACGAACATCCCGCAATATTTCCTTGGCCCAGCGAATACCCCATCGGGGACATTCTGACAGAAGCGGTCATGATGCTGGACCAGATTGAGATGCCATCTTGGAAAAACAATGCGGACCGCAATACCTTCATTGCTCTGCCTCACTCCTTCTTCAAAGTGGACGACGAAGTTTCGTACGAGGACAACATCATTGTGTACATTTACGACGATTTCGGGAAGCTCGCCCACAAACTGGTAACATCTCGCGAAATCACGAAAGCGATGGTGATTGTATGGCCTGATACCATGCCAGAAAGCAGACACATGCGCCAGCTCCTGATTGGAATTGAAAGGCATGTCCAAGATGGCGGAACGCTCGTCTTCCTTCCCAGCCCCTTTGAAGACCGAAACGCAGAAGAATGGAGGAAAATCGGCGAAGTATGCCGCGAATTCGTAAGGTTCCTGACTGACCCGTCACGCAACTTCGCTGCAGTGACCCGAGATCACTATTCTGATGTCTTAGACAGCTCGCCATACACGCATCCAGCCTGCTGCCTTGGAACCAACCCCAGAAAGCATCGTGGATCATTCATAGGGCCACAGATTTTGACGTTTCTCGAGAAGGTGAGGATCACCGTGAATGACTTGATCCGTCTACCCGTGTTCGAGCCCGCATCCTTGGAGTTACGAGAGCAACGAAGAACGGAAAGGAGACAGAAGGCGCGTCGCCGTATGGAGGAGCACATGCCCAACTACTGGGTGATCGCTGATCCACAGAGGAAGCGTCATCAAGCACCGATAACATTCCAGAACCCGGCTAAGCGCAGACCGGAGTCTCCAAGTTGCCGCCATCACATTCGACATACATCCGCTCACTCGCACCGTAGGCAGTCGCACGATCGTCGGGACGACTCTACTCGTCGGGGAGGCATGTGAAGAAAAGATAGGATAGTGAAGAGAAATAAACGATATTGGTTAGAGTTGACTAGGTTTTGTCGTTGTGATTATTGTTTTATCGTAGGTCAATGTTGTACTTTGTACCCGCGCGGCTATAAAAGGCCGCCGGTTTGTTTGTTATTGTTCTTCTTATTATTGTTCTGTTCCGGCCTTGTCCGGATAAACTTTTTTTTCTATATTCCTCTGCCCCACGCCAGAGCCCTCCGCATCAGCAGTCCCAGCTGGTGCGCTACACTATATATTTTCTGAAAGCGGAGAATGAGACGGTTCTAATGGTGAGCATCTCCTTGTACTAGCTGTTCATCTACAGAAGTTATGAATTTTTTTATGTTGAAAACTCGAAAATCTCCAGAAATCACTAGGCACCCCCTTCACCACGCACTTTTTTCAACGGATCCCAGACAAACTATATATTTTCTGAAAGCAGAGGAAGAAACGGTTTCAATGGTGAGCATTTCCTTGTACTAGCTGTTCATCTACAAACGTTATGAATTTTTAATTGAATTTTTTCAAATTTTGCCTATAAATCTTCTCCCTCCTTTCCGATACACAAACAATTTTCGTACAAATATCTCCTATGCTAAATCTAAATTTAAACAAGAAGTAGTTACAACCTCACTTTGTTTCAACAGCCGAATTTAACAAGTTCAGTATTACGCAGTGTCCAGTAGTCTTCAGCGGAATAAATTTTTCGTGGCAGTCAGGCGTTCCGATTTTCCTGTCCTTGTTTCTTCCATTGTCATCCAATGCCTTCTTTAGAAGATAACGAGAAGGTTCCAATCCTGCTCCGGTGTGTTTCCTTCTTACCATTTACGTGCACATTTACCAAGAATGGCCATTTATACATGCAATAATTTTACTGTATCTTTCAGAGTTTCCTGGGCAGACAATAATTTACTTCTTTCTACGTGCTTCATCATTCATAATTTTTGATACTTCCTATCATCACACTTCTCAGAACCACTTTCTATTACAACTGCTGATGGCCTCACAATAGTTGATAGTCGTCATCTTTCAATATTTTCATTAAATTACAAAGCATGAAACGGCAACACTAAGACAAGAATACAGTCATCGGTCGGTCCGGACCTTCATCTCATATTCGTATGAAGCAAGTGACAAGCGTTGTATAACCTTTCCTTCTCGAACATTACGCCTGCAAAAACCTCAGTTTTGCACTTGTGTACCATCCAATAATTTGACCACACTCACTTTTTCAGACCGTTTATAAAATCGGTCCTCATAAAATCGGTCTAAGGACATAGCTGGAAGAATGCCACGATTGCCCTTCACTTGCTTCTTGACTGTAGAGCCTACAAATAGGTTGATAGCGTGGTCATTTTATCAGGCATAACCTTACCTCACTGTTGATTTTTTTTTGTCGGCTTTGGTGAAGGGGGTCACCTTGGTTCCCGGCTCAGGGGTGAAGGGGGGGTGAGCAAATTCTCACACTATCGCACCTATGATTCTTGCTCGTTGCTCTTCGATGAGACTATTTTTCTCCTTGCTGCTTCAACTTTGAACTGCTTCAACTCCCGTATATGAATGCGTACTATATACTATACTGCGTATTCGAATGCGCAGTGTCTCTGAAACTTCTTTTAAAACAAGTGACGCCATCTCTTTTTCAATTCCTATCTCTTCTTATTCCTTTTATACTGGTCCTACGTTGAAAGTGATAGCTTGTCACGTTAGTCTTCCTTTTGTTGCCATTTACGCAAACTGTATCGGTTTTGGGTGATACTGAGTTTTTAAGTGGCGTTAAGATAGATAGATAATATAGCTGGTAGGCTGGTTTTCCTCCAGATCACAACTGAACATCTTTCATTACTTTGCAGGACATTTGCATTCTGGTATTCCGTCGTGAGATATAAGTTAATATAAAGTAACGCATCTCTTTTAGTACATGAACGAAGCTATGCTTTTCTGATATTGTATTACGTTCATCGATTTAGCCTCCATGCTTAGGGCCTTGGTTGTTCTTGTTTTTGAGGATAAAATGCGCACTCATTTATACTTTGTATAGTTTGATTAGATATGGTATTTTCAGAGTCGGGTGTTATCCGTACATCAAGTACCATTGCACAAAACGACCGGTTCAAGATCTCAGCGCCGAAAATACCCTTTACCGGTTGATAACGATCGCAAATTTGGGTAAGTTCGTATTTGTTCGATTTCACTTCTTACATAAGTTTTGTGCTTCTTTATCCAAGGTATTCCATGCCTACTGTACGGTTTGGCTGCATTTGGCTTGATAAAACACACTGAGATTGTGGAAGACGAGCAAACGCACAAGACTGTCAGAATTCACTTCCTGATCGAGGAAGAACATAACTGAGTAAGGTAGCATACTTTGTATCATTTATTCATTTATCAATATCATTTTTGAGATGAGCAAAAGTTATACTGCAGGAGGCATATGATATCTACAGTAAGTCACGCATGTAAGCTTTCTAAGCGCTAAGAGCGTTTATCCTTCGATAACTCCTCTCCTCTGATGAATTCATCGCGTTGTAGTACAGGATAAACGCAATCGGAACTGCAAATTTATCGTTATACATTATAGTATCCTTGCGATAGCAGAATGGTCTCACCATCTTGCTGTCTCGAGTATCGACCTACGGGAACGCTCTGGTTGATCCTCTTCTTCGTGGTGTTCCCATGTATCTACTTGTGTGGAAAGGTCAGTCGTTCTCCAGCCTTTATCTTTATCTCTATCTTTACACTCAAGGTGTACCATTTAAACTATGAAATACTGTTAGCGTGGCGCCAATCGTCCTTCAAAGAACAACAGAGAAAGCTTGTTTTTCGAGTTAAGCAAAAGAAAGTACGTGATAGTATACCCATATCAACGAAAGAAGATACATATAAATACGAGTAAACTACACGGTTACATATGGGAGTTGGAATGCCAGGTGAATAGCAGTGGGGACTACTATCGTTCAAGGATAATCGGAGCGGTTCAAGCGAGGGTATTGGTTTAGCTACGTATCCACCAATTTAACTCCCCAAGCCTTGAACAGACCTGACAAATTTCAAGTAGGAACGTCCTTGATAAAAAGTTCTCAATCCAAAAAAACAATTTAGAGTAGGACGAAGTGACCCCTCCATAAATGCGGTCAGTAACAAAAGAAACGCAACACAATAGCAAAACACCGCCATATCTATCACGAATAAGAAAAACTGCTATATCCGTCTGACACTACCAACCAAAGCATCGAGCGATATTCCACAACAGCAAAAAATACGTAGCCACGACCATTAGAAAACGACAAAAACGAGAACGAAACTGAAAAACACACTAGATATGAAAACTTCATTAATCTAGTTTGTAGTCAGCCATAAATTATGTTGGGCTAACTTGTAGCTTTTCTGCAATTGTATGTTGCATGTGCGACATTAGGAGTATTTACTAGCAATAAGGCAACAGAAATGTTATAAAAGACAGCGTTGAAAATGTGTGACCTTTACATCTGTTTGTACTTATCCATACTTCAAGAAAGAAACAAAGGTAAAATTTAGGAGTTAACACTGTAAGCTTCTTACAATTAGATGCGTGATTTGTGCATTATGGCAATACGTAATAGGTTACTAGTAACTACTGTACTTTCCAGGTCGTTGGGACGTTCCTAACTGTGCTCTTACGAGTGTTGAGAGGACTATGTAAGTTGTTGTTATGGGATGAAGAGGATTACGAAGAAGAAGCGGAACAGCTAAGATTGGAGAGGCAACAAAGAATTTTGGAGAAAGAGGAATTGAAGCGGTTACGTCGCGCTGAACGTGCAAAAAAACGCGGCGAACTTGCTGCGCGAAAGATGGCCAATAAAAGCGCACAGGCATGTTCATTCTGTGTCATTGAACTTCCATATATTATGTTGTTTAGGTGGCGCAGCTACTGGCTAACGGTGCACCACGAAACGGTGCAAAATGCATGCCCACTTCAGACATTAGCGAATCACTTAACTCCGAATGTGACGCAGATGAGCAGCGAGTCTCTCCGGTGACCGCTGCTGGACCGACAATCATTGTGGAAAAAACGCTAAATAACGGCCATGTCACAGTTCCCAGCATCGACACGGACGTGACGTCCTCATCAACGCTTCGACATCGTTTCCATCACGACAGTGGCGATAGCAGTCACTCACACGAAGAAGCAGTGGTGTAACTTCGTTTGTCCGGTCCTGCCGCCATTGTCCGCAAAGAAACGTGAGCTGTAACACAGTCTAAATCGTGTGCATTCCCCGGTTTAACCGCATACCCCTCAATATCCCTTTGTTCCTCTCACTTCCCTTCATCTACGGGCCTTCCACAATTCTATCCTATAGAGATCTCATTATTTATATCTTAATGACTGAGTTGTTTGATCTACATCCTAATTGTCATCCCGGTTCTCATCTTGCTATGTGTTATTACGTTTCAAATTTGATTTTATTGACCACTAGCTGGCTTACCCGGCTCCGCCGTATGTTCCGAATAGAAAATTCCATTTCTCAACCGATCCGGACCAAACTTGGCACACATACACTACGGGCCCCGGCGGGTGTCACAGTCCACTTTTTGTTATCGATCGATGTCGATGTTATCGATTTTTTGCAAAATTTGAGCTAGGGAGCTGGAATTTGGCAGAGGGGTGTAATCGAGCATGCTGATCACCCCCACGGGGGTGATCAGCATGCTCGATTACACCCCTCTGCCAAATTGTAGTGTATGTGTGCCAAGTTTGGTCCCGATCGGTTCAGAAATGGAATTTTCTATTCGAAACATACGTACATACAGACATACAGACATACATACATGCAAACAGACATTCAGCTTTATATATAAGATTAGATCATTGTTTTTGTGCATATATTGAGTCCTAGACTTAGTGGGATTAAATTTTCTGTTTTATCAATTTGGTCAATGTTACTATCTGCTTCGGTGCAATTGTGTGCTTTAGATCATCGTTTAGCTTTTCATTGAGTGATTTTCGATAAATGTACGTATCTTGTCACTCCCATCTCAGATGGCGTGTGCTCAAGCGGCTGAAGTCTTCGATGAGAGGTGCTATTTCATTTCTCAGGTAGGCGGTTGCTGACTTCTATATTTTATTCATTATTGATGTAAAGGAAGAACCGATCAGACTATCTGAAAAGCATCTTCGTCGATGGTGCAACAGAAAAAAGTAACCGAAAAGAGATCAGAGTTGGTTCGTACACAGTAATATCATAAATTGCTAGATAACTTGTTGAAATGTGAGAGTAACCGTGGTCACGTTATGACCGTATCCGCGCAGCTATTCCCACCATATCAGCTTGCAAAGAAGGTGCATTGGTGTTTGCAAGGCGCATGCTTTGGGAATAACTACAACCCCAATAATCATGAACGGAAATCCTGGGAAAACTATGATATGGCACATTGTTATGTTGGTGATCCCTCCTATACATAAGGTGCTCTAAGTGTCATCGTATAGAATACGAAACTTCTGTTAGGTTGCCCAAAATCAACTCCTTTTCTAGACAAATCAAGCTGTTTTTGTTTTCCTAGCAAACTAAAGGTACTTTTTAATAGAGGAGATGAAGCTCTGCAAAATGACCAGCAAAGATCCGCCCAATTTCAATCCATGTAAAGTTTGAAGCCAAAATCGAAATATTTTATCAGCTGAAAATTGGATTTTTGCGAAAAAAATAGTACGAACCTCCAACTTGGTCATTATACAGTAGGCACGAATTAGTAATCAAATATACCTTCATTGGATAGCGCACAGAAAACGAGAAAAATGAGGGTTCAATACTGAGACCCCCCTATATGTCATTGTATACTACAAAAGTAAGCGTAATCTAAACTCTAACGTATGTGCTCTTACAACTGAGAAATACCGGAATTACCAGAAACAGAAATAAAAACTTGAGAATTATGATCGTCTCCACGATTCGTGTAAAGGTGTATTGCAGACTTTGCTTGATAACACAGGTAAACTTGTTAAACCTCCACGTCATAGCATTGTTTTTTGTACTCTCTCGCTATCAAAAACCGCCACGCTTTGAGTCGGCAAAACCCCGCCTCTACACGAATCGTGGAGCCGATGATACATGAAAACCTGAGAAAATGGCATTGTGGCAGACATTTTCGGACCGTCTTTGTTTCTCACTTTTGAGCGTCGGAAAAACATCAAATACATTTGTGGGTACTACGATATGTCTACTATAACGACCAAGTTGGAAGTTTGTAGCAATTCTCCGGAAGGAGATCCGAGTTTTAGGGTAGTTAAGACTGGCTCCAAATTTTATCCTATTACGACTTGGGTGGAGCTTTGGTGGTCATTTTGTAGGGCTTGTGTTATATCGATTGGTACCTTAAGTCTCTTAGGAAAACAAAAGCAGCTCAGTTTATTTGAAAATTGAGTTTACCCTCGGGACACCTAACAGAAAGGTATTCGCTAAGAACTGCTAGGAGGCACAAGTTTCAATCGATCTGATGGTGCCGATTCGAAAAGATCGTCTTCTGAATCGGAATCCACCGCCAAGGCGGTTCTTTGCAGATCTTTTGCCGACATCAGATCATACTTCCGCACTCGGCTTCGGGAGGCTCTGGTCCTGAAATTAGCATTCTTATGCTATTCGGCAAATGTTTCTTATTGTATCATTCTTCTTAACTGAATTTTGAAACTTTTTTATGCCTCCTCTGTGAATATGACGCAGTCAAATCTGCTATGGCTGTGACGTAAGTTGTAGGTGTAGCTACCATTCTGCCAAATTTTGATCGCAATGAGGGTTACGGTATAAGAGGGAAATGGAGTACATATTACAGATTTGGCTGAAACTTGGCGGAGGTTACCTGATTGCTGATCATGATGAAAACAATACTAGATTGGCATGGTGGGGCATGGGAGACGGTCTAAAGACACGCGTTGATTGTCTGTCATTAATTAAGGGAACAGATAAGATTTAATCGAGGTTTTTCTCCCTGTATTTTAATTATGTGATCCTCCGCTGCACTTATATAGGGTGTCCCAAAAAAATGTTAACACTGTTTGATCGTTAATAACTCCGTTGCTTTCTTGTCTTTCGCCGAGCCTGAGGCACCAATCTGTAGAGCGAGTTCAGCTTAGATTTACAGTATGAAGCAAATTCCATTCCCTTCGTTACTATATGATTACGGTATAAACTTCTAGCATCTGGATCCGTTGTGAAATATGCCATTTGACAGATTTTTTTCAAAAAATTTAAAAAATCGTGTAATAGGGTTTCCGCGCACGCTGATTCCAACACACAAATTTTTACGAGTTTACCTGAGATAACCTTGGAAAGAAACGTCACAGTAGAGTGGAAATTTCATATTCGAAATCAGCGGCTTCCATTACTATAGTGTAAGAGTCCTTGGTTGGTTTGCTTTTATTCCGAGGCAGAATATGGCCTCTAACAGCCCAAAAACCTTGTATAATTTCCTACCGTAATCCTACAGTAATGAAGAGTGATCGATGATTCGCTCCGTAATGTAGATCTAGGCTGAACCTCGCTCTAAAGAATGGTGCCTCAAGCTCGGCGAAAGACATGAAAGCAAGGGAGTTATTAAGGACCAAACGTATATTCACAAAAGTATCGGATTCTGAAAATCTTGCTTTCAACGGAGCATGAATTCAGTGTGATGACAACTGCCGAAAAGCTTTTTCTGACATACAACCGGGCTCGGGTAGTCGGTATGGGGTCTCCCTCTGGGCACGAAAGAAGAGGTCAATCCAACAAATGAATATTGTGTCCGACCTCTCAAATAACCGCACTATGAAGAGTTTCAGCAAACTCTAAGAATCCAACTTTATAGTCATTAGCGGTTATTCCTCAGCAGCCTTGCATGCAATAACTAGTCACATATCGCGAGGGCGCAATCTCGACTTATCTGCAAACTTCATTCCTTCATTCTGTTGAGTCAAATAAGTCAAACTGTAGCAACATTCATGCACAGTCTTGGATGTTCATATCTTAGGGACGGGTTAGGTTGGAATGGCATCATTTTTGCGTGCAAATTCATAAATTTTTTTGCTTTGAATTTTGCTATTTGAATTCGAATTTTGCTTTTTTGAAAGCTTCGATTTCTTTCAGTCTCCTCACTGCATTTGGTTCGTGCCAATCTGCTGCTCACCATTATAATCTACGCGGTATCGAACAACGAGAGCGCCAATCTAATATATAAAGAATCGCAACGCTTATTTAAAAACATCATGTCGGAACGCAGCTAGCTACAACAGCTGCTGGAGAAGAAGGTTGGCAGAAGACAGCCAACCTCTGGCAGTGACCTCCATTCGCCTGCACTAGCCGGTAGTCTTCCCCTTCTCCTTTCCCCCTTTTGAATATAACTTTATGTTAAACGTTATAGTGAGACTCATGTAAACCCGCTACACATCAGGCTAAGGGACTAGCTAACCCTTATACCTGACAGACCGCGGAAAACCACGGTGCGGTCCCGAACCGTGCGGATGCAAATCTAGCACATTCAACTATTGGTCCTCTAGTAACAAATAGCGAGAAGTGGCAAAATTGCAAAACTTTCAGCAATCCGGCGCGAAGCTTTTTTCCGCGCGGCATGCATCATACATAGTATCATTCACTCTCTGATTAAGATACATTAGCACTTTTGCGTATTTGAACAAGTTCAGGAGTGCATTTTGACGCGTTTTGGTAAATTACTATTAAGAAACAACATGTTCTAACTTGCGCTGTTTATCATGTCCTTCCACGAATTTTTTATTAGTTTACCAAAACACATTAGAAACGCATCATAAACTTGTTAATCAGAAGTACGCAAAGCGTGTTCGTGTCTTTGAGTCAGAGAATAAATGGCACTATCCTGATAGACCGTGCTTTTCGAAGGAGTGTATAGCTCGCTCTATAAAACAAACAAAAGATAAGCGCGAAAAGTGATTGAACTTGACATAATCTTGAGTTTAGCTTAAGTTGACTGCTTATCGCATGATCATGGTTCGCGATAGTTACTTTTTGATGCATTAGGTTGGCAAGAAAGTTATGGCACATTGCATTTGGAGAAAATTTTTGTTTCGATGGCAAAGAGGGACATGCTGCACACCATTAAGTGAAGACGAGCAATTTCTACCAGACTATGGTGAGCATGAGCATTACTAAATTTGAACACAGGATTTTGACCTAACCAAGATCTCGCTCTTCCATAATTATTATGAGACTCACACATGCTCCAACTTATAAAGCACAGAGGTCACGTAAATTTATATACACTTACTTACGTATCCTTGAGTCCTTTGTGACTTAGGGCCGCATGCACTGACATCCCCTCCGGGGAGGGGATCGCAGCTTAAAAGAAAAGCTTTTTATATTGAATCTTCAGATATCTGGATTTCACATTGTCTACTTATCCATAAGTATTCCTACCATCCTTCACTATGAACATATTGAATAGGAGCGAGAAGCTGCACAAGCCGCATTTTCCAGCTTTTTGTATGATCTCCTGATGATCCCCAGCGTCCGACCATTCTTTCTTCAAGGCCATTTTTCTTCCTTCGAAGCCAACGAAATCCTTCCAGAGTTGTACTGTTCGTTCTAACCCAACAGTGCCAAGCATGCTGCTGGTAAGAACAAATGAGTTTGTGAAATATCGAATTTTTCGATAAATCCCAACCTTCGACGTGTGGTACATCACAAATTTCTTGATTCCAGCTCATCATTTGTTCTTATTAGAAACATGCTAGCACTGTTTGATTAGATTATCAGTGAAACTTTGGTACTCTTCATTAACTTCGAAGAAAGAAAAATGACCTGAAGAAAAAACGGTCGGGCGTTGGGGATCATTAGGAGATCATATAAAAATCTGGGAAATGCGGCTTGTGCAGCTTCTCGCTCCTATTCAATATGTTCATAGTGAAGGATAATAGGAATGCTTACGGATAGGTAGACAACGTGAAATCCATACCTGCAGCTTCAGGATATGAAGCTTTCTTTTAAACTGCGATCCCCTCCCTGGCGACAACGCTGGACATATGGGGATCTCACGTGGATAGTGATCTTGGGGCCCTAAATTAGCCGCTGCCCAACCGGCAGCTCAGGTATGCTTCAACGGCTGAGGTATTCCCCTCGAAACTGGACCCCAGGGTCATATTTTCCATGGATTCATGGCGCAACCCATCAGTTTCGCGCGGGTCCTAGATGGGTTGCGCTATGTATCCATGCGAATTACGATCTTGGGGTCCAGTTTGGAGGCGTATATCTCAACCGTTAGTGAGTCACCTGCGCTGCCTTTTGAGCAGTGCCTTAGTTAGGGCCCCCAAAATTGTTTTTTACGTAAAGTCCTCATAGGTCCAGATTTGCCTGAACGCTGCCTTTAATGCATGCGGTCTTTGGTATGCGTATTGCACCCTATGGGCGTTATTCGAAAGGTTGTAGGACTAGAGGATGCCAATTTCTGGGATTCTCCCTTGTTTTTCCCTTTGGTTTGACTGGATATGTAATAGTTGAAATGTGCATACTTTTACAGCTTGTCACTCTACTGAAGTTTTACTTAGGGTTAAAAAACATGAAAAGGATGTCTTGAAATGTGGTAAACTCCCCTTCAATGATCTTAGAATCCCCACTTGCTCAGATATTAACTAACAAATTCTTTGAAACAGATACAATTCATTATGAAAAGGTAAAATGGAGTTAAACTTGGGCAGTGACTGTTCAAGAGGCCTTCTAACGAAATATACCAAATCCTGCCCTACCTCAATTTTGGTGAGGCACTGCCTCCAAAAAACAGTCCATGTGCAGTTGGGGTTATGATATTTTGACGCGGTACAATAACAGGACTCTCAACCAAAGCAGCTGTTCAACACCGATAGATGAACACTGAAGCGCTCCGGATTCTAAGGACCATGCCTCCACCGGTGCGCGTAACTCCGTCTTGCCTTGTAGCGGTTCAGGAGCATACTTCCCTGTTGCATGCGACGATACTAGCGCCGGAACTGTCGTTTCTGCCTCCAAAAAGAATCTCCGAAAGGTTTTTTCCGGTTCAGTTTTCTTATTTTGAATTGGGAAAATGAAGGAATAACAAACAAACGGAAGTAGAGAACCATGCTGTACATTGCCTCTAGAGAATGGGTGGAGGAAAAAGTCAGGGAATTTGTGGACCTTTAGACTTTTTGCCATACAAATTTTCGAATAACGATCGAAAAGCGTACCTGCAGCATTTGATCACGCAGTAAATCGTTGTTAATAGTGCGAGTCCGCCTACAACGATAAATGCTCGAAATATTGCGTTTTCGTCCATGTCGAACGCTCCGTATTTGTGCAGAGTCTTGGCTGATATAGAAGGTGTCGCCGTAGACATCGCCTATAATACGCATGCCTATACTGTACTAGTTGCAAAATTATGGGAAGTTCATAGGTTTTCATATGAAGGCGCAACCGCAAACAATTGTTACGCATGCAGTATGTGAAAATGAAGTTCCTCTGCTATAGTTTGCAATTGCACAATTCTCGGATACAGCAATGCCGTTTCGGTAAAAGTACATAAGGTCAATATGAATAAATGAACCTCAACGAATAAGTACTATGTCGGTCCGAAACGTGCTGCTTTTAGACCTATGCTCGAATCACTCGGTATAATGATAGACCAGCGCTTTGAACAGTGTTCGATGCAGTTCTTTTTCAGTGATGTTTTGTTTCAAGTCTTTTGCAAATCTCTCGAATAATGTTCAGAATTTTCGATTCATGCTTTAACATACCCCATTTTTAGGTATTTTTTCCTTTTTTTGAAGTTTTGGGATAGCTGATAGAACAGTTCCGATAAAGGTGCACTATAATATCAGGTTGTCCCGAAAGTTTTGTCCGTTTTTTCAACCTATCATAAAAACACGTGGAGCGAAGATAGAGAAGCGCTTTAAGCACTACCCGACGCACCTTCCCTCCTCTTTTTAACTATCATGCTTCCATGCCGATTAATCTTTTGTTCACTGAGATAAACGCCAAAATTTCGAACCCATGGTTTTTACTATGTCCAAGTTTGGCAATTCTTCACAATCTTCATTTTCAACTTTTGGAAGTCTTTTGATAGCGATCAGATAGAGTAAACAAAGGGCAATGCAAAGCAATTTTTTGGCTTGTCCAGCTGGCATTTCAGTATTAAGACAATTTTTCCAAAAGTCTTCACTTATGGGAAGTCCCAAAATACAGAAACGCCTCGAACACTAACAAATCATCGGATTTTGAAACTTTTAAAAATCAATTACGATTATTCACTATTTTTACAAAGCAACTGAGCGTTTACCGCTTCGAAATATAAGATTTCGCATTTTACGGTACACGCTGGGGCGGGGTCAAATTCAATAATTATGGAAATTTTATCGCTAGAAACCCCACATTTTGAAGGAAAAATACACACTCATTGGAAAGAGGAGAAAAAGCTGCATCGAATGACACCTTAGTTGTGCGCCGTTTTATGTTCTATGGTTCATGGGATCACCAAAAGTGGAATTTGATGGCATCAGAAAAATAATTCTAAAAAAGTTTCAAGGCTAGCTATAGATGCCGCAAAATTGCATTGCATTGCCCTTTGTTTACTCTATCTGATCGCTATCAAAGAACTTCCAAAAGTTGAAAATGAAGATTGTGAAGAATTGCCAAACTTGGACATAGTAAAAACCATGGGTGGGAAATTTCGGCGTTTATCTCAGTGAACAAAAGATTAATCGGCATGGAAGCATGACAGTTAAAAAGAGGAGGAAAAGATGCGTCGAGTGGTGCTTAGAGCATTTCTCTATCTTCGCTCCACGTGTTTTTATGATAGTTTGAAAAAACGGACAAAACTTTCGGGACAACCTAATGGTACATTTTTTGGCATCTATACCTTTTTCTGGCATCTATATCGGCTTATCAAAATTTTCGAACGCATCTTTTCGATGATAATAAATTCCACATTTGTGCATTCCAATTATTTCACAACAATAGACGCGGGTATCATTTGACCCGGCTTTTCCCCTCTTTGTGAAAGGCTTTCCCTCCCTTTTCGTAAAAGTTCGAGGATGAAATCACCACAGCTTTTGTTTTTGTAAGCGTCCCAAGCTGTACCCAATATATTCGAAAGTCAATATTTCGAAGCGGTAAACACTCATTTACCTTGCAGAATTAGTGTTCGATCATAATCAACTTTTGGAAGTTCAATTTCCAAAGAATCGTCAGTGTTTGAAGCATTTGTATATTTCACGACTTCGCAAAAGTGGACTTTCGGAAAAAACTATTTTGAAAATACCGAAATCTGGTTGAAGAAGCCTGAATGATTCGTTGTGTTGCACTTTATTTACTCTTCTCCACTGTTAGCAAAGCACTTCCAAAAGTTTGAAATGTTTTCGAAATTTCGAAATTTAGGGTAGGCAAAAACCATGGATTGAAGATTGTGACGATTATCCGAGCGCGGCAAAGGACTCGGAACAAAGACATGATTTCTGGACTGTTTGGGGCGTTTCTATAGTCATTCGGGTGATCCGAGCATAAGTCTGAATAATGACACAGACTCTCGCACCGACTTAATAACAAATAAATGTTATTCATGAAACGCAAGAATGCAAGATCTGGGCCCCATGGCCTACAGACTATAACGTGGAATACTTGAAGTTTTTTTTGCGAGTAATCGAATAATTCGAAATATCGAATAATCGAATTTCGAATATTTTCAGAATACGAAAGTTGTCGATTAAGCGAATATTGATATTTTCGAAATGAAAAGAACTTCGAATAATCGAAATATCCGTGAAGAAAATTCGATTTAACGAATACTTCGCACTGACTATTCAAATACTTTAGACAGATATTGAATTAGCACAATGAACTACTTCATGTAGTGGGCAACTACAACTAACGATATTTGCTGATATAGCAATCAAAAATGTGACGCTGTTATGTAGTGTTCGATCTTACGAAATTGTCGAATAATCGAATAACTGTATTGGAAGTAGATACTCGAATGTTCGAGTATTTTCGAAAACCAAAAATTTCGAATAACCGAATAATCGAATATATTCGAGGTTTTGCGACTTTCGAATAATCGAATTTACTACGTGAAATGTACAATCGCACTTCTCAGCACAATACTTGCTTAACTGTGGCACTGAGCATTTGTCTGATAGATCAAGCAACTGCAATTTAGCTTAATGCATGCAAGTGTGTATGAGCGTGTCACATAGCGTTTTTATGTAACTTCACAATGGCCATGGGCCATAAACATGTAAAAATGCGTGTAGCAGTTATTTTACGTGGTGTCACCCCTATGTATGCATTTATTTTTCGCAAAGATGTCACTATGCAGTTTTGAAATTTTCAATCATACGCTTAGGTTTTAACTTTGGCGTCTGATGGCCATTCGCAAAGTGCGGAATCGCACGTTTATATAAGGCGGCCATTCCTTTGAACCATAAGTGGATAATTAGAAACGGTGGGGGCGTGACGGACTCAACTGACTTCAAAACAGCAAAGAAAGTGGTGTCCTTTTGCAACAACCGCAGTCAAATATTCGAAATATATACGAGACAGTGGCGGTCGCAAGATTTCCGTCCGGGGGGAGGGGGCGACAAAAATTGTTTCGAAAAGGTGCGTCGGCACGCACTCCGAAAAATTTTTCGAGGTGCTTCTCAAAATTTTTGCGGGCATTCTAATTATTTACACGAATAAACAAGTCATTTTCACATTTTTATAACCCGTGTAAGTTAACTGAGAGTATGAGAATAGGTCATAGGGTTCCTTGGCAGACACATTCTACTTAGTTGTAGTAAAACGGCATCTTTTTAGAATTTTCTCTTTATCTTCTCATTTTTAAATTTCCTATGGACTTCCGTGAGCATAAGCAGTGTTGCAAGAGCAGTTCGAAAGTAATGAATTCTCATTAATGCAGATTGCAAAAACAATTTGAAAAATTCCCAAAAGCTTTTCTTCATATATTAGGTTGAACCGAAAGTTCGTTCGCTTCATTTTCAAGAGTCGTAACTTCCTTTTGTTGCGATAATCGTGAACGACAAAAATAACATTAGGAAGAGCAAAGCGTTTACTTTCTAAGGACACCTTGCCTGCTCTTTGCTAAGCTTCTGAACAAAATCGAGAAAAAGAAAACACAATTTCGGAATTTTGAGGCAAGCCCATTAGAAATTCCAAAACTGTGCCTCAAAACTCAACACATGCAGTTAACTAGGTTTTTCCTGATCCCCTCTTTTTAGCTGAGCAAAATTCGCACTGACCAAGCTCTTCTTTGAAAAGTTAAGATTTTCGAGGAGAAATGCCAAAAATCATTTTCTCAAGAAAATTGATTTCATGGTAATTTGTCTCAAAATCATAATTCAAAAAACAGCTCAATCAGCGAGATTTCTCCGGTAGAAAGGGGTAAATAATCTAGGATACAGCCTGTTTTGGACTTTATGGCACATGGAAATTTTAACGGACTTGCCTGAAACTTCCGAAATTAAAGTGATTTACTTCCCCCAATTTTTCAGCCACCAAAGCTTAGAAAAAGCAAGCAAGGTGGCTTTAGAAAATGTACGCTTTGCTCTTTCTAAAGCTGTTTCTGGTTATGCAGGTTTATTAAAGGGAAAAGAAGTTACAATTTTTTGGAAATAATGCGAACAAATTTTCGGTTAGCTTGATATATTATGTACACAGCGAAAATTCACAATCTCTACAGCATTTGAAAATGAGATCAAATCTTTGAGGAAGTTACGGAGATATTTTCGGTTAGTGTAACAGATTTTATGTAACGACCTATTACTACACTTTAGCCTCAACAAAGCTATATCGAGCTAAGCTTACAAAGCTATTTTTTGTGAAACATTAGATGAGGGGTTATCACAAAAAACGACATCATTTATTTGCCTTTATTTTTGGGCTTTTATTCTGAAACAAAAGAAAACGCCGAGGGAATTTCTTGCAGGAAAGATTTCCTCACCCTATCATTTGATTTGCGATATCTTACTGAACGCTGCTATTCCTGCAGTCATCTATCTGTCTCAAAGCAAAACAGTTAGTTGAGTTCTATGATTTCCAAGTGTTACTGATGGGGATTCAACTTACTGCGCATCTGCACATTATGGCAGGGACGGTGCGAAAATCGATAAGCGAGAATTGACTCCACAGTTCAACAAGTGTTTGTGTTGTACTTCATGCATAGCCTTTTGTACAAAGTGTGGTCCTTCACAAGCGAAAAATCAATGAAACTGACTACTGTTCTTTTTATTTGTTTTGGTTCGTAATCGTGTTAACGTTTTGTGAAATCTGGTAAGCATCTGATCATTTGGTGAGATTTAAAATATCAAGAACACTGTGTATGCATGACCTAATAGAAGAAGAAAACTTCTCGTTTTAGACTAAACAACAAGAGCGCAGATGCAAACAAGCAGCAAAAGAAGTAAAAGACTATTAATAAGCGCATGAATTATTCGAATGAGTGCAAAGAGTTTGCTCTTGAATGTCTATTTTATCTGTCGAATCGTAAGAAATTTTGAAGGAAAATGCATAAAGTATAGGACCTTCGATTGTGAGTGAACATAATGTGCGTTCAAAATGACGTTTTTCATCCGCAGTGTATGCCAATAAACATCTTTCTAACCGATTTCGAGCTAGCAAAACATCACTTTCTACACTTGAAGAAGAGAATTTGAAAGTCTCGGCTGCATTGAAATGTACTAAATGGAATGAACTGTGACTTGTAAAAACATATGTCGTGTTTAGTGAAATGTATCATCAGTGCACTCACTAGCAATAGCATCACGGGTCGGTAGTCATAACAGATGAGGAAGGGATCGGATCGGAAACCTACCTTGTTTACGCCAAGAAAAATGAATAGGGAACAATGAAATAATGAATAGTGATATGTTCTTACGGTTTTAATAACCTTCTATTTGGGTTCCGTAGGGTTCACTTCCTGCTGTCCAGTCTCTCAACTGTCAAAGACCAAATAAAGTGGTTTCTTGATTCACATGTAATTCGATATTTGTCTTTAGTTGACATGTTTCATAAAAAAGTGATATTACAGACAATCGGAATTGGAAGAAACAAACGGAGTGCAACTGTGCACGTCAAGTACATCTAGTCTTCTATCGAGAACGGATATGTACAGCATTTCCAGCTAAGTGCTTTTCAGTGCCATTGTTATTCGGTTCCCCAGCTTTTTTTCTGCAAATAAGGCAATAGTGACAAGGATTGACCTAAAACTGTGCAGAAAATCTGAGAAAAAGCCCATGACTTAACGAGCAATGTGGTGTCTGCAGTTGCACAAATTAGGTTATGAAGTGGCTTAGTTGTTCATGAGCTTTTAGCAGTGTAGATTGATGATGATGGAAAAAATAGCGCTCACATTGAGAGTGGAAATGAAGGGCAGTTGTGTCTCAGTGGTACAACGATAATCTTGCCAATTTTTGGACGTGATTGCTTGAATTGTTTGTGGGAAACTGGGAAAGAATTGAAACACGTGGGGGCTTGTTATCACGTATGTAGTAAAGTAGCACCCAGCTGGCTGGCACGCATCGATCGAGACCACGGGCGAGCTCGAGCTCCTCTTGAAGGCGAGCACATTATCAACACTAATTCTTTGAATGTAAAATAGGAAGGGGTACGCGAGCTGGAAAAGGGTAGAACACAGTGAGATGACTGAATGTCGGCGAAACCTAGAGTTTATAGGTTTTATCCATAATATTTGTCCATTGTCAGAAGTCCTATGTGAGATGTGGCGACGATATGTTTTTCGCCGCGTTCATTAAGAAACAGGATGCTATGGAATGCAACGCTGTAAAGGTGATCCCTGACAAAGGCGTTGGATTTGTGAAGCGGTTGCAAACAACGCGTTCGAACATGTCTCATCACTGAAGCTCGTACTCTCTCGCGCGCTTAACTTACATGGGCAGCGACCTTCGTTTGGGCTAGCTTTTACACTGGGATTCCATGGTTTAGTACTTCAAAACCCTAGCAGTCTTAAATAAGCGGTGCTTGACAAGGTTTTTTCGATGGTTTCTTCGCTTTTTATTGCGGAACAGGACGGTATTTCGTCCCAGACGCTGAGAGTCATGATTCTTAAGGGTCGGGCATACTTCACGCGATTATAGTCGCGACGCGATTTGGTAGTTCGCCAGAAGTCTTTAGATCCAGCCCTAGCAAACTGCACATGCATATTGTGTATAACTTACGTGAATTGATAAAATGCCCTATCTTCTATACATTCAAAAGGTGTTCACAGTGAGTTATGAACAGTTGGAGTATTGCCAAATCGCGTCGCGACTGAAATTGCGTGAAGTATGCACGGCCCTTTAGGGAGAACAGACGATAGAGCGGCGGGTGCTTCAAGGCAGTCTCTAGGCTAAATTGGGTGCATGAGGTTTTCTCCTGGAAATGATAAGGGGTTCTAACTAAAGCACTGCCGGAGCGGCAGCGCAAATGATTCATTCACGGCTGAGAAAACCGTCCCTCAATATGGTCCGATACCTTCGCGCCTGCCCGTTATCGTAACGCGAACTGACTTCGCTCGATTATACATTTGCTGAGCCTTATATAGCCAAGATTGTTAAAGTTAGTTATTAGGCTTACGTTTCGTCTTTTCGCCTTCGTCAGAGCCTAAAAAGCAAGGAGCAAATGAAAATTATCCTCCAGATGTCTCCTCAATTTTCATTTGCTCCCCGCTCCTTAGGCTTTGACGAAAAAAAAAGCCGAAACGTAAGCCTAACAATGAACTTTAACAATCTTGGCTATATAAAGCTCAGCAACTGCACATAATTGTACATCAAGATGCCAAGATTTATTGAAAGACGAACTTGGAAGATCATCTCTTCTCACTACGTTCGCGCCGAGACCCGTTCCAAGCCACTCGCGAGGTAGGGACTCGTCATACTTCGCCGAAAAAAGCCCAAAGAAGCCCGAAAAAGCCCAAAAAAGCCCAAAAAAGCCTGAAAAAGCCCAAAAAAGCCCGAAAAAGCCCAAAAAAGCCTGAAAAAGCCCAAAAAAGCCCGAAAAAGCCCCAAAAAGCCCAAAAGCGCCAGAAAGAGCCGGAACACTTCTCGCACGTTTTGGCGCTAAGGCATGTATGTTGACTTCGCAATCGAGCCTTTTTGTCATTTTCTGTCGTCCGCATGATAAGATAATGTCAGAACTCTATCAAAAGTTCGTTTCTACATTCCGGCTCTTTCTGGCGCTTTCGGGCTTTTTTGGGCTTTTTTGGGCTTTTTCGGGCTTTTTTGGGCTTTTTTGGGCTTTTTCGGGCTTTTTTGGGCGCTTTTGGGCTTTTTTGGGCTTTTTCGGGCTTTTTTGGGCGCTTTTGGGCTTTTTTCGGCGAAGTATGACGGGTCCCGTACAGTCACGGCGGGCGGTATTTGTGGATGAATTTCTCAGCCGTGAATGAATCATTTGCGCTGCCGTTTTGGCAATGCCTTAGTTGGGACCCCTTTATCAGATTCCAAGGGAAAAACCAATGCGCCCGGTTTTGCCTGGGCACTGCCTCGAATTGTAAGAAAAGAGGAGGAGGTGTCACGCAAGTGGCCGTAACGCTCTCAACTCCTCGAGGAAAAAGGAATGGCCTCAAAATGTATGCAACTTTTCCCGTGTAATAAAGTACTGTCCCTTTTGCAGTTGCTGTTGCCAGGGCCCGGCACCGATGGTTTGGGGTCAAACTGGACTTCGTTTTTGGAGTTAGAAGCAACGGGGACATCGTTTTTATGAGGTCCTGGAGGAAGCGCCAAAAAAAACACGACGAACATGTCAGATTTCACGAGTTGAACGTGTTCTTTCGCAAGCGCGCGAATTTCAAATGCGAGACTCAAACAAACAAATGGCTTGTTTACAGTGCACAAACAATCACATGGCTCCGAATTTGGGCTATGAGCATTTAATATTACTCCAAACTATGTTATATAAAAAGTTCCCAAAACTTGTGTCCTTATCCGTTCTCGAATTTGTTGGTTTCTACCAACTGGGTTGGTTCGGAGCATAAATATCGGAGAGTTCACATAAGTTTTGGACCTTTTTGATTTGGACGATTAAAACGGTCAAAAGTCTATCATATAGTGAAGAGAGCGGATCAAACCGTTGCCTCTCCCCTTTTTTTGAGCCAAAAGTAGTATAATTCTACGCGTTGATAGATATCGCGCTCCAATCACTTGCGGTGTCCTTTGAAATATGTGGCGAAAAATGCATCGCAGGATTGTTGAGGCTACAGATTTGGTTGACCTAGGAGATTCTCGACATTCCCAGCATCAAAATGGTACTATATCCAATGGCAGAGCCTTTAATGACTCGAAATGTTTTCTTTTTTGCTTTTTTGTTAAATTACATACCCTAAAAATTTTTTTCGCTTTTTTGTTGCTATTTTGGTTGAATAAGGGTTTCCCTACTGATTTTCACGTCGAGAGGGACTTCGTAAATTTTCGCGAAGTCATGGGGGGCTTCGTTTCCTAAAAACCTCCAAACCAACGCGTACCGGGCCCTGGCTGTTGCCCTTGGTTTGCGCCTCTGACCTGCGGTATTGTACGGTATCCGTACGGTATCTGACATGTCGGCAACATGAGACAACATGTTTGCAGCATGCAATTACGTTTGCAAGACTTGGCTTCCGGCATCGATGTCAACTTGTTGCTGCCTCTTGCCAACATGTTAGCCATGTGTGTCGCAGGTAAGAGTACAGGTCAAGGGTACACGTGGCAGGGACGATATAGGCGTGAGTCATATGTAACTAGCTGGCATGCCATACCCGGCGCCATCCGACCCTGTCCATACAATACAAGATACAACAGAATCACCATGCTTGTTTTGGCTTGTTTAGCTGGACACCTGGATTGGTATATCCTTTACTCAACTAACGTTTCGGCGGTATCGCCCAGAATCTGAAATCATCGAATGCATGAGTGAATTATCCCATCAAAAACCGGCTCAAGGCTTAGGAAGACGTCCAATGCGTCATTGAACCAAGAACTCGAAAGTAAAGGCAGCATTAAGCTAATGCTTACCTTAATAGATGCCGACAAAGTGTTGGAAACCACAGTAATTGAGGTCTAACTCTCTTATACAGGGTGTCCCAAAAAACTGTGAACACTGTTTGATCGTTAATAACTCCGTTGCTTTCAAGCCTTTCGCCAAGCTTGAGGCACCATTCTGTAGAGTGAGCTTCAACTTAGATTTATGGTATGGAGCGAATCACCGTCGCTGTTCGTTACTGTAGGATTACGGTTCGAACTTCTAACATGTGAATCCATTATGAAATATGCCATTTGACAAAATTTTTTTCAAAAATTCTGAAAAATCGTGTACTAGGGTTTTCGCGCATGCTGATTCCACCTAACAACTTTTTACAAATCTTTTCAGCTTTTTTGACGACGTAATTACATTTTTGACAAATGCTGGGAATTGAGTTATCACGATTTATCGGGGATTAACTAGGAAAGAAGCATCACAGTAAAGTGTGGATTTCATATTCGAACTCAGCGGCTTCCATTACCATAGCATGAAAGTTTTTGGCTTGTTTGGTTTTGTTCCCGAGGAGAATATGGCCTCTAATGGCGTAAAATTCTTGTCGAAGTTCCTACCGTAATCCTTAGTGATGAAGAGCGATCGATGATTAGTCAAATCTAAGTTAAAGCCTCCTTTACAAAATGGTACATGAAGCAAGGCAAAAGACTTGTTGGGAAGAAAAAAATTGACGATCAAACAGTGTTCACATTTTTTTGGGACACTCTGTACACCTAGTCACCTGGCCTCGACGTGAAGCCGCAAAGCTCTGATAAGGCGCCAACTCATTAGTGATGTCTATGCACTCATCTTTTCGATTCAAACTTGGACTTTCGGCGGTAGCCCAAAACGCTTTTGAAGTCTTGCGTGCTAGGATTTCGGATTGTACGCTAAGATCTTGACCTCCACGTGTATGTCGCTTCATTATGGAACTGTCTGCGATGCTTGCCCAGTAAAGTTGCAGTGTTCGATTTTGTTGAGCCCTCTCGGTGTTCTTTAACGCGTATACATAAGGGCCCCCGTCTTTATACGTGCCTCCACATGTCTGACAGGTGAGAAGGAACTACCCCCACAACCATGCAGTCGCCTTCCTTGTCCTGCGGGCATGATGCATTTTGGAGTCTTGCAAAGTCTATCATATGCCCTATTTCATACTAGCTGTTGTAAATGTCAACTACTCTTATCCAGTCCTGGAGGTCCGCTTGTAGTGCAAAACTTCTAAGCGTCTTGCTCAACTCCTCTAAGATATACGGCAAGCAGAAAGGGATCTTTCCATTTGTTTTGTAATCACATTTTCCCGGACTCGGTAATGTTTTGCGGAAGTGTGCCCAAAGGTCTTGTAAGTCAGCTATCGTCATAGTGTAAGCCTTTTGTTGCGCATCAGAGAAAACCTTCACAGCTGTTCTAAACTTACTTCCTATGACTGATTCATCTTGCCGGGAGTGCGCTGAAAAACAAAGTATCAGAGGCCCGTAGTAAACCTCCCTTCAGGGGATCTCCCTGAGTTGATCGTGGGGCGCCTCAGCCCAGCATCCGGCGAGCCATTGATCTAGATGCGGATCGCTTTCCAGGTAAAAAAATCTTGCGCGTTATCAAAGAGGAAACACCTATATCGCTTGTGCAAGTTTGGTCAAACGGGTATGTGATTGGCATTCAGCCCGCACGACCGTGGTTCGGCGCCGTCAGCCAGTAGCAATTTTTTGTGCATCACTGAGCAATCTTTGATAGCGACCACTTTCGAAGAAAATCGATGGCGGCCGCTACCAAGGAATCCACAAACCAAAAGAATGCACAAAACTAAACTGCGTTTTTTAATCAAGATTTCATCAAAAATTGAGGAAGTAGGAACAAAATCGAATGGAAATAAATATAGAGATTGTCGCCCTAAGTAGCTTTTGCAGAAATAACCTAAGCAAACTATGCAACAAGGAGAAAACCTATTCTCTTGTTTTCTTGCCGACATCATCTGTTCATTGATCCTTTCCTTTTTGGGCACCGGTATTGTGCAGTTTTGCGCGTTCTTGTACCGCAACAATACGTTAAGTAAGATGTCCCGTAAGTTGCTCATGAGCAACTTACGGGTCTTTTCTCTGCGTCTCATCCTTTGCACACTCTCGGTCGATTCATCTTAGAATGGACGCTGCTCTTACGTATTTCAGGTGAATTCATCGCGGCACCTCCCCTGACGCTCACCCCTCAGATCAGGTCGCATTCTTAAGCACGTGGGAGTGGCCGCTGGTCAGTTTATCTCAAAAACGTCAACTGAGGCCCTCAGTTGAGGTCATCGGAAGTGAAGTGGGGTTTACTACGGGCCAGAATATTTTTGCTGCTGGGTTGGTGCCAGCAGCAAATACAAGCAATCTCGTCACATTAAACTGGCAAGGGAGAATCTGACTGATAACGCGCTGCCGTTCTTGAATGTTGAGATGCAGTCATCAGAGAATGGTTGGAGAACTCGATACCATCGAGTTCTCCAACCATTTTCTGACAACTTCATCTCGATATTCAAGAACGGCAGCCAGTTCTAATTATTTTATTTATTACATACGCTCTAGGCGTTTCTTAAAAAGACAAAAAAGGCATACAAAAGACATACACAGCTACTCGTACTCTAATACCACGATAATTCATGATGTAGTTTGGGTCTAAGCTTTCGGACTAGATTATTGGAAGTGTGATGAAAGCCTGTTTGTGACTGCTCTAAGACTGTAGTCAACAGAATTGAATTAGTGTAATTCATGGAGATGGTATCCATGCCCCCTTTTTTGTCAGCAAAACAATTCTAACAAATAATTCTAACAAGCAAACGGTTTGATGGTTGGTAAACTGTCTAATCTCACCAAACCAGTATGCCGAGAAGAGTGCAGTGACTCAAATGAATAGCAGTAAGGATTGTAGAGATCAAATAACTCATATGTGAGTAAGATCATATTAGCTAGTGTAATCTATGGAGTGGTAATCATACCAACTCGTTTGCCAGCAGAAAATGCTCTTGATAAAATAAGCAAAGCGGGCCTCCGTTGATGGAATAGTACTAAAGAACCCTGCCCAAAGATTCCGAGGAGAGTCCAATGACTCCGAGAGAATATCAATGAGTTTCACTTTTTGTGTATCAACTGGAGCGTCAACAAGCTGTACTGATAGAAAAGGGCAAATTGTTTAGATCTGAACTACCATGATGACAAAACATGGATTAGTAAGACATGTAAAAAAAATGCTATTAAGAAAAAACACAAGTTAAAGTCGTATTTGAAATTGAGTTTGTAGTTTAAAAACTCCGTACACTCGAACTGAGTGAAACGCATAAATAAAGGCAGGACGAGCAGTGATCATGAAGAAGTTAGGATGACCATAGGAATGAACGACACATTTCCACATACATTATAGATGTCATAAGCCCGAATCTATCTGAAGTGTTTCATTTAAGTTTACTTTTTTCAGTTTGAGTTTGAAAATTTTACTATCTTTAGAAGCCAAAATTTCACGAGGTAGTTTTTGAAGCATTTTTTGTGTACGACTAAAGAAATCATATCCAAAGAAAAAACGAAATTGTTTTCGCCCACCATTTGCTGAAATCGTATGAACAGAAAAACCGGTAGTCCTTCCGTGGCTGGGTCTAAACACCCAGTATTTGGAAGGTTTTAACCTTGTTTCACCCCTATAAATTCTGAAAGCAAGCATAAGATCATGAACAGTACGACGTTATGACAGACTCTCCATTTTTAGTAGTCTCAAGCGTTCTTCATATGTGGAAGAAAATGGGGATAGGCTGAACCAGAAAAACATCGAAAAAACAAAAGTCTAGTAAAGACTTTCTGAACGCTCTCCAATCTTCGTTTATGCTTTCTAAGGAAGGGGCACCATACCTGGCTTGCATATTCTAGCACGGGGATTACTAGAGCTTTGTAAAGCTTTAATATTTTTATATCTGTTATCTTAATGTTACGAGATATTGTGTATAAGATTGAAAATGCACGCGCTGTAACGGAAGTAATTTGTAAGTCAGGTTTTAACTTGTCATCAATGAGGACTCCCAAATCTTTGATAGATGTTTTAAGGGCCAAAGCTGTGCCACTGTGTATAAAGAACTTCTCGTTCTGTGCCAATGTGGAGAACTCTTAGCAACACTGACAGAGATGTCCCACTCAGCGCACCATCGAATCAGGCATCTATGGAACGCTGTAAGGCTCCTCTCACAGCGCTGCAGTTTTCGTTATTGTAGGTAGCGAAAATTTTAATGTCGTCAGCGTACATTAGCACATGAACGTTAGGATGAGTTTTCCAGATTCTGGGTAGTTCGGCAGTGTAAATGATAAAAAGAAGTGGTGAAAGTGCCCCTCCCTATGGAAGCTCACTAGGACATGGAAAGTGACCAGAATGTGTCTTACCAACTCGGACATTCATGTATCTGTCTGTAGCTTAAGTAAGAACTAAGCCAATCAAAAAGAGCTCCTCTGATGCCGTAATGCTCCAGCTTAAATAATAGTTAAGAGTGATTTATTCGGTCAAACGCCTTGGATAAATCGAAGTAGATAACATCGATTTCATGACCATTCTTGGTGGCCACAACCGTCATGTGTGCAGTCTATCAGTTGAGTAACGGTAGATAAACCACGCATAAAACCGTGTTGTTCTGGAGGTATTATTTTGAATCTTTCAAACCAGTCTCTAGTAATTTATCTCGTATAATTTTTTCTAATATCTTGCACGGTACAGAATTTATGCGTATGGGTCTAAAATCGGAGACAAATTTTGGATTACTTACTTTAGGGACAGCAGTGATTGGCTTCTTTCCAGATGTATTTCCCCACAAAGAAAAGAGATATTAAAAATATGAGAGAGAAGGACTGATAGTTCTTTAGTACATCGTTTGAATATTATTTGTGGTAGTCCATCAAAAGTCTCAAAAGTTGAGTGTTTGAGTTTTTTGAGCTGGCGTTCAACCGTATAGGGCATAATAGTGGGAGCAGGGCACACATGCCGCAGGAGGCGTCAAGAGTTGTAAAGTTGGAAGTAGCTGTTGAAAATGTGCTTGCGAAGAGTTCAGCTAATGCTTGCGCTTTGCATTCAGACAAATGTGTATTATCCATCATATCTTTGACAGCTCCAAAGCTTTTGGTGGAAGTCTTGCTTCGAATGTAACCAAAGAGATTCTTGGAGTGTTCAGACAAAGCCAAGCGTTTTTCACGGTTTGTCAGGAACTTCTTGAGGTGGAATGCAATATCTGAGCAAACTTTCTTGTAAAGAGGGCTATTGTACTGTTTCGCCTCGAAAAGTCTATCTTTTTGCTGTAGAAGTGAGGAATGTGGGAGGAGTATTTCAAATTGCCCACTTTCTGAACATCAAATGGAGTACATTTTGCTAAGAATAGCTTACATGATGCAACAAAATCTTTTGTATACTTATGAAGGTGATGTATAAGAGTCAAAAAGTCAAAACATTCGTCCCAATTGATAGTACTAAGCTCGTCTTTCAGCTCGGAAGTTTAGGTAGAAATGTGGTATGGGAGCTCACAAGCCAGTTGTCACGGGCTTATCCCTTGCCAGTTTAATGTGACGAGATTGCTGGTTGAGGATGTTAAAACGGAGATCCAGCTTTCCCTGGGTGGATACTATGCAGCAGTCATCGACGTAACGGCAAAAGAGAAGTTTTCCTTGCGAGAACAGGAGATTCGATCCGACATAAAGACGATAGCCAATGTCGGTGCTAAACGCTGTCCCATAGCAAGTCCTCTAACCTTAGGATTGGTTGCCGTTGACTATGGTGCTATTGTATCGAACCAACACCAAAAGTGAGCATCCGGGCCCTTTTATGCCACTCGTGGGCGTGGATAACCTGAATGCTCATTTTTGGCAAACAACAGTATCGTACAGAATGAAGGATTGCCTACATGGAAGTAAGCGCCACCAAGTAAACCAAGCATAGGGACGGGGTGACTCGGCGGCTGAAATGGTCAGAGAGTTTGTCAACGACAAGCTATTGAATGTGGATTACAACACAATGATTATTCTGATAAAGGTTATAGATCATTTAGATAATCTACGATGGGCGCGACGGAAGGAGCGACTATAAAAGGAATGAATTGTGTAATGTCATAATATCTTATACTTAGATGGTCCGTCTTCACGTGGCTTGCTGGTCTAGCTCAGAAGTTGCCAAATCCTTTCCCTCGCTTCAGAACAATCACGATCTTCTTGCCAGTCGTCGGTGGTGACGTCCACGAGTCCCATGTGCTAACCTGCTGTGCTGTGGAAAAACCATATCCAGCTGTTTCTCAGCTGATCCATTTTTTCCACGGACATGTCTGCCCATCTTGTTGGTGGTCTTCCTCGGGAACTTTTGGTTCCGCTAGGAATCCACTCACATGACATTAATGTCCATATGTCGTCTGTTCCTCTCATGATGTGACCGGCCCATCGATGCCTCGCTTTCGCAACTATTCCGTTGATGCACGAAGACGGGAAATTCTTCTCATATCCGTACTGCGAAGTCCGACTAGATTTTGCTTGTGTCGGTCATCTTCACAAGACTGCGCTCGGGCGCTCTGTGGGTGGTCCGTAAAGCTTTCGACGTGGCTACATGTTGGCCCAAGTCTCAGCTGCGTAACAGAGAGCCGGGAGAACGTTTGAGTCGAACAGGTGGGCACGAAGCTCCGGGTCTGTCTGGTCGGTGGCTTCCTTCAAAGGCCCGAAGGCGGCCCAGGCTGCTCTTCTTCCCCTGTTAAGTTCTTCATCAAGTCGTTTTCCATGTTCATCGGACATCCGAAATACACATAAGAAGGAATCTACAAAACAGGGGTGCCTTTCAGTTCCATTTCCGCATTCTTCGCAAAGGGCGTTCCTCATGAACTGAGTCTTCTTCCGATTAACTCGCAATCCGGGGCGGTATGCAACAATCGCCCGTCCGGGTAAGTTACCCGGACAGGTAGTTTCCGCTTCATAGCTCGGTGCTCTGGGAATCTGTGTTCTTCCTTGTTTGTTCATTTATTGGAGGCTCTACTACTCTAATATTGTAGCACAATGACTAGCAGCACTTTGCCGTATAAGCTGAGATAAATCATTATTTGTATGATCCCGAACGGGATCTCCCACTGATCACGCTCATTTTCAAAGTTATTTATATCCGCAAACTCAATGAAGACGTCACAGATTTCTGCTGTCGACCTATTACGACATGCTTGGCATGTTTTTAGTAGCACAGATGAAATGTGCAAGTTTTGAGTTTTTCGATAGAGCCCAATTCGCGAGCACAGGTTCAGCGAAGATTTTGTCAACTCGATTTTTCACTTAATTCTTTCAAAAAAATGCGTAGCACTGTCGTAATAAATGTACAGCGTTTTCATTGAGTTTTTGCGGATATAAATACTTTTGAAAATGAGCGTGATCAGTGGGAGATCCCGTTCGGGATCAAACAAATAACGAATCATCTCAGCTTATACAGCAAGGTGCTGCTAATCATTGTGCTACAATATTAGGGTAGTAGATCCTCCAATAAATGAACAAACAAGGAAAGAGATTCCCAGAGCACCGAGCTATGAAGCGGAAACTACCTGTCCGGGTAACTTACCCGGACGGGCGATTGTTGCATACCGCCCCCGATCTTCTTTCCCACTTCTTTAAATTCCTTCAGCATCGTCTCTGCTTCAGTGATACTGTTCGAGAAGAAAAGGATGTCATCCGCAAAACGGAGGTTGGACAGGAATCTCCCATTAACTTGTATGCCTCTCTCGTCCCAGTCCAGTGATTTCATCACCCACTGCAAGGCCGCAGTGAACAGCTTCGGCGAAATTGTATCGCCTTGTCGGACCCCCTTCCCAATTGGGATGGGCAGGGAACGATGGAACAGCTGCTTCGTCGTTGTACAGTCCTTATAGCAGTCGGCTAACGTCCTCACGTAAGCTGGGTCCACTCCTTGATCGACTAGCGCAGACAGGATGGCGTTTTTCGACGCTGTCAAAGGCTTTCTCGTAGTCGACAAAGGTCAGGATGAGAGGCAGTCGATACTCCCGGCAGACTTATATTACCACCGAAACCGTCTGGATGTGGTCCGTGCAGCTGAATCGTTTGCGAAATCCAGCTTGTTCTTGGGGTTGGGCTTCATCCAGTGTCCTAGTTATGCGAGCGACGATAATCTCTGTGGAAAGCTTTTACAACACACTCAACAGGCATATTGGACGGTAGTTCCGAAGATCCTCCCGTTCGCCCTTCAAGAGAAGAGCGTTCGTGGTCTTTTCCACTGGTCGAGAATCCTTTCCCTCTAAAGGTAATATGTTAGGTGCGACGCGAGAATCTCGTGTAGACGTTGTCTTCCTGCTCGCAGAAAGTCGACGGAAAGATGGTCTGGTCCTGGAGCCGTGGACGACTTCAAGGTCTGAAACGTTGCGCGCACTTCAGCAGGTAGAATTCGTGGTGGTATTTCTCCAGTGGGAACAACGGGCATCGGCACCGGTGTTGATGAGCGGAAGAGGTTGGTATAGAAGTTCTTTGGGAGAGATTCCATCTTATATCAGGAAGAAGTCGGGATCCCGTCTTCGTTTAAAAGTGCGGCCAGCGGCACGTAGTATGCACATAGTTCTCTTCGGCACTTTTTAAGATTTCGGCCCGTAGTAAACTTCTATTCATTTCAGTTGACCTGAAATGAATCATTCAGAAGAAATTCCTAGGGTGAACCTAATTCCGCCCATCTTCCCGTGCTTCAAGATTGTCAGTTCAACAGTCAGAAGACTGTCCGGTTAAGTGTCACAGTCAGTTTAACAGAATGCCACTTATCCGAGGTTGAGTTTTAGGGTGACCAGAAAGGGATAGTATGCAAAAGAGGAGAATCAGACAAATTTTTCCTAAGTTGCTCGTGAATTTACGGGACAATTTAGCTGACGTATTATTGCGGTGCCAGAACGCGCAAGCTGCAATATTCGGGGCCTAAATGGGAGAAGATGATGATCAGCTGATTGTGGCGAGGAAATAGGAAAAAAGGTTTTTTGTTTTTTCTTGCACTTCTTCTTGATTTTTGCAAAAAACCGCTTCGAATGCAAAGAATTGAAATTTATTTTTCTATCTACTTTTCGAAACTCGTGATTTTTGCCGGTATGCATGCCAAAATGCTGTGAACTTGTTTCCATCTTCGTTTGCTAGGCGACTCTCTGGTAGCGATCATCATCAGGGTTGAGCGTGGGGTCAGGCGCGCCCGACCTGGGGGTCGTACTTGGGGTAGGAGCGAGGGGGAGCAGGATCGTAATCAAGAAGCGAATTTGTCCAAAAAATTGAGGAAATACTACGATCGAGTACGGTGAAGAAGAAAAGCGCCCAACAGTGAGTCTCACAACTCTACCAGAGGAATGACTGTCGTGAGCAGCATGCTACTTGAATCCGTAACAAAGTCTCGGCCAAATTTCAATTTCATCTTATCTTATACATACCGTAAGGTCACTCAAGAATTTTTTTGTGTAAAGTGGGTATGATTTTCGTAATCAGCATGCCAGGTTACCTCTGAGCCTTACAAACCATTACCTATTACATTTTCTAGTGTTTCCTAATGTCTAAAAAGCGTGATTTTCAAACATGATTAGCTTAGTCGCAAAAGTGAAAAAAGTCAGCTTTTCTGTCTTCATAACGAGATATCACTCTTTATCAATCTATGGTAGAAATCGGACTTTATCTTGCTCTCAAGTAATGGATAAAGAAGTGCTGCCAAAATGTTAGTCACCGCGTTTTCCACCTTGAGTGCTTCATCAGTATGAGCCCTTTAGCCTGTCACCGTCATAAACGACTTCTTCTCTTTTTGCCGTATGTGGTGACCTTCTATTGCATCCTTCGTCTGAATCGTATCCTCGCTCGAAGGAGGCGGTGACCGAAGCCACTGCAGAAGGATGGAACTGCTGAGACGTCGAACAAGCTCCACCTTCGTTTGGTGAGTGGTCAGTCTCCGCGTGAGTGGTTCTGTTGGGCGACTCCCATGTCCAACGGCGATGTTCTTTTCTTCATGAAGTTCCGAAGCTCTATCCAAACTTTCTGTCCTATAATACTCTTCTAGTGGCATCCCAGTTCCCTGATTTTCACGTTGAAGTCGCCCTTAACAAACTTGTAAAAGGAACTTCATCTTGCGGACCGTCCGTTCACGTCTTCATGGAAAGCATCAAGTTCTGATCGGTCAGCCGTTGGAGATTGCAGTTGATGATGCTAATGGTGCTTTGGCGTGAAGTGAGGTGATAGGATCTCATGCGATTCGACAATATGAACGACAGATGGTGGACGATAAAGCCGAAGCCTCCAGCGTTTCGTGATGGGATTTTCTTACCACAAATGATGAGGGTCCCATCACTCATCTGTCGCATTTTTCTTCCTGGACTTCGTTTTCCGTTGAGAGATGACGTGGTACTCAGTGTGCTCTGCAGCGTCGAGGGTGTGAAGGTCGGCGTTTGCGGAAGCTGTCATGAGTTGTAGGTGCAGAGCATAAAGCAGTCTCCATGGCGTGTCGTTGGGGAAAACGCGTCGTTTTTGTCCGATCCACTAGGCGCCAGAGGACCTTGACATCATTCTGCTACCACCCGGCGCCCTAGGCGGGATCCGATGTGCAAAGTTTATTCTGTTTTTCTATATGGAGTAACTGAATTTTTCCGCTACAAGAGCAGACTTACTGGGCCTACTCTTGATTTCCACGGGCGATCGCCAGTCCCGGGTGAGTGGGGATCGCCAGCGATCGAGAAGCCAGACGTCGGGGATCTGGTCTGGTTCGATCTTAGCTGGGCATCTGGCCGAAACCGGATATATCAAACTCCTCAACTTGGACACCCTACCACAATATTCAATCGGCGGTGCATCGCAGTTCGACATTCAGGCCCACCCCATCGCAAGGCGGTGGAACCATAGTGGGGGTAGTCTCATGAAGCATTAAGTAATTTTGAAAATCAAATTAAATCAAATCATTTACAACATTAACCTATTTACATACAGTCGAGTAGATTTCCTGCTTAATATAGTGTCCCTGTAGACGCGACAACGCTAGTGCGTCAATAATTGCCACTACGAGTTTCAGCAAGTTTTGCAGCGTTTTCTTTGCGTATTTTTTGTTTTTAGGTGAGTCCTTGCTGTTGAAGGAAAGAAAGGTAAGCTAGCAAGAAGTTTCTCTTTTCTGAGTATGTAAATCATCGCTTATTCCGAGTATCTACATGAAAACTACGTCGTCGTCAGTTTCACGCGTATTTTCTATCACTTCATGCCTCTTCGTTTCATTTTCTTTGAGTTTTTTGTCACATGATGCCTCTTTTTTCTTGTGAACCATTTCTTGAACGCTAATAGGCTTTTACGTGTAACTTATTGTCTTTATCCCGGACTACTCCGATGATTGCCTCCTTTTAGAGATAAGTCGAAGTTGCTGCAGAGCCTATTAGCTCAAAGAAATGCTTTAGAAAAAAAGAGGCATCATGTGACAAAAATACACATGTTACTGACGCGACGTGACTTCAACGTAAACATCTAAGAATTAGCGACGATATAACTATTAAATAAACAGAAACTACTCTTCAACATACCTGCCTGTCCTTTATCAGCAACGTGTTCCCTGTAAAAGCAAAGAATAAGCAAAGGAAACGCTAGAAAACGGCGCTCGAAACTTCGCAATATTTGTTGACGCACGTTGTCGCGTCTGCAGGGACACTATATTAAGCAGGAAATCTACTCGACTGTATATCATATGATCGCTACAACGGGTTTGTTGCTCGAAAATCGTACGGTGGTCGTCCATGGTGTCGTGGTCGGCCTTCAGTGCCGGCGCTAAAGCGAAACAGTCCAGTTTTGCATCAGTATTCTTTAGGAGCTGTCCATGAGTACATGATTTCCTACGTTTGCGATTAAGCTGCAGTCCATCAAAAGCGTTGAAGCGTTGACCGATTCTGCTGGTTGGTGAATCTATGAGCTCTGCGAGTATATGCCTTGTGATCTGATGATCGGGCTTCTTTGCGCGAGGTTTGGAATTTACGCATTCAAACTTTTTGGAGCTTTTAACTGCTATTCAGCTTCCATTGCTCGAAAAACGAGAGAAATTTTCGCCATTGCGGCTCCATTTATTCGCGGCTTTTAGAGATTCGTGACCGAAGACGGTGGACGTTAATATAAGACTAGGCAGAAGGGTTGTACATGGTTGATTTCTCAAGATGAACTGGCAAATGAGATCTTGAGCAATGAGTGTCCGGTGCAAGGTGTCGCTTCTTCAGATGCGATTGTGCTCTTCAAACTTTTCGTTTTCATTGATCTCCTATCCGCTGAGCTAAACCAAGCTGTGCCCATTGCAAGTATGATGACTTTGTGTGCATTTTCACAGCTCTGACAGCAACTCCACCGGATGTTGTCTCAGTGTAAGTGGGACTTCTTCGGGATTGAATTGTGCAGTAGATACTTCAAAGCCGCAGATCTTGAAAGTGGTGTCTGGGAGCTATGGCGGCGTGATGGTTTCCTGACACTGTAGCGTGACTGTGAGCTCGTGCAATCACTGATACTGAGATCAGTTTGGACTTTTACACAGCCGTTGTTTCTTACAATTAGCTTCATCACGTCGTTCTGCTGTTGTTTGGAATGCTGCGCTTCGCTCGCATTATGTTGCTGACTTCCGCAAATGCATTGAGCACCTGAATCTTCCAATGATATACTTCTTCGTCCGTCAATATACAATGGAGTCTCTTTCATAGTCCAGTCTTTCATCAACTCAACTTCTTTATCGAAATTGAGCATTTTGTGATACCATCCTCCTCGAATGCAGATTCAATAAGGATGAGGTTTCCTTTCAAAGCTACAGCATTTTCTAGCACATCCAAAGTCTCCACTGATGTGAATGTCCTTCCTTTGTTCTGCTCTTTTCAAAGTGCTTTCTTCTTCAGCTAGGCCGTAAACCTTGAAAGTGTTAGCCGCCTCCACTTCCTGTTGTTGTCCAATGGTTCCGCTCATTCGATATACGCTCTCCAGTCACCCTTTACAGAGTTTCCTACTGCTGTAGGAATCTTCTTCGGTTCCTTTCAGGCTCTGTGATTAGTAGTTGTGCTATACATCCGCACATATTGCAGCGTTTATCCAGAAGTCGTATAGCTTTGTCATAGTTCTCTCCGATGACTGGCGTATTGCTGAGGAGTGAAGCTGCTGTTCCTTTCAGCCATCTGCCTCAAGAAAAGAGTTTATCCACGTTGATTGCTATGTATTAGCGAGTTGTAGATTGTTAGAATGTTGGGTAATCTTTATAGCTGCCATCAGACTTTGAAACTCCGAGCGCGACAGTCGTACTCTGTTTTATGAGACCGTCTTTTCGAACCCCACAATGTCGGCCGCTTCATCGTGGCGTGGAGTGACACTGGGTGTCGAACTGCGATGCACAGCCGAGTGTATACTGTGACAGGGCCTCCCAAGCTGTGAAGGAGTTCGACGTTTCCGGTTTCGGCCGGATGCCTAGCTAAGAGCCGGCTAGGCCAAATCCACCGCCGTCCGGTTTTCCTGTCGCTAGGCGGTCCTCCCCGCTCCACATACGGGGTCAGCGATCGCCCCATGGAAATCAAGAGTTGGCCTAGTATTTCTGCTCTTGTAGGGGATTACTCAGTCAGCAAGAAGAGATCAAATAAACCCTGCTTATCGGATACCGCCAACGGCGCCGGGTGGTAGCAATAACGATGACAGGGTACTCAGGGCGCCTTTCGGATTGGACAAAAACCACCACGTTTGCCGGCACGACATGCCATGGAGACTGCCTCATGCTCTGCACCTACAACGCCAGGACAGTCTCCACAAACGCCGACCTCAATGCTCTTCTCGGCGCTGCAGAGCACATCAAGTACACGTCATCGCTCTGTAGGAAACGAAGTTCAGGAAGAAGGAAAGGACGTGCGACAGATGAGTGATGGGACCCATCATTCATGGTGAAAAGGCTCCATCACGAAACGTTGGAGGCGTTGTTTTGTCGTCCACTCATCTATCGTCCATCTTGTCGATTCGCATGAGATCCTGTCACCTCGACTATCCATCCTCCGACTAAGATCTCCACGTCAGAAGACCATCAGCATCATCAACTGCAATCACCAACATCAGCAGCTGACGACTCAAAACTAGATGCGGAGGTCGTCCGCAACGAAAAGTCCTTCTACAAGTATGTTGTGGGCGACTTCAATGCGAAAATCGGGATGCCACTAGAAAAGGAATATAGGATCGGAAAGTTTGGATATGGGCTCCGGAACGAAAACGGCAGCCGTCTCGTTGGGCTTCTCTCCGCCGCACGACTTTTCCATGGAAATTCCATCTCCATGAAGAAAGAACATCGCCGGTGGACATGGGAATCGCCCAACGGAACGATTCATGTGGAGATTGACCACATTCTCACCAACCGAAGGTGGAGCTTGGTCGATGTCTCAGTAGTTCCATCCTTCTGCAGTGGCTCCGATCACCGCCTCCTTCGAGCGAAGATACGACTCAGCCGAAGGCTGGAAAAGAAAGTCTGTCACAGTGCCGCGAGAAGGAAGGAAGTCGTTTATGACGGTAAAAGGCTGGAAGAGCTCATATCAAGATGTGACTGGCCCATCGAGGAGGACCCAACGTACGACTACGATCGGCTTCTGAAAGGATTGCGAGCCTGCGGAGAGTGCGCCTCAGTGACTTCTGAGAAGAACTTGGAACGTATTTCGAAGACCACCAAAATTGCTCGAAAGAAGAAGATTTCTGAGGCAGGGTCCGAATGCAACCCATCTCGAGCGACTGATAGCCAACGCCAGTTGCAGGACAGCTTTGCATGAGGACCTCAGGAAGTACAGGCAAGCCAAGATACTGGAAGCAGCCGAAGGAAGACGAAGTCTCAAGAAATGCCGAAGGGACCTCTGTGAATATCACGTACCGCTGGCTGCACTATTGAACGAAGACGGAACTCCGACTTCTTCCCGTTACAATATGGAATCTATCGCGAAGAACTTCTACAAACCTCTTCCTCTCATCAACACCGATGCCGATGCCATTGTTACCACTGGAGAAATACCACCACGAATTCTACCTGCTGAAGTGCGCGCAACGTTTCAGACCTTGAAGTCGTCCACGGCTCCAGGACCAGACCATCTTTCCGTCGACTTTCTGCGAGCAGGAAGACAACGTCTACACGAGATTCTCGCGTCGCACCTATCATCTTACCTTCAGAAGGAAAGGATTCTCGACCAGTGGAGAACGTCAAGAACCGTTTTTCTCTTCAAGGAGGGTGAACGGGAGGATCTTAGGAACTACCGTCTATTATGCCTGCTGAGTGTGCTCTACAAAATTTTCACGAAGATTATCCTCGCTCGCATATCGAATACTGGAGAGCCCAACCTTAAGAACAAGCTAGATTCCGCAAGGGATTCGATTGCATGAACCACATCCAGACGGTTTAGAGGGTCACTCATAGAAGTCTGCCGGGAGTACCGACTGCTTTTGTCCTAACCTTCGTCGACTACGAGAAAGCCTTTGACAGCGTCGAAACCAAGGCCATCCTGTCTGCGCTAGTCGATCAAGGAGTGGACCCAGCTTACGTGAGGACGTTAGCCGACTGCTATAAGGACTGTACAACGACGATGCAGCTATTCCATCGCCCCTGACCATTCCATTTGGAAAGGGGGTTCGACAAGGCGACACATTCTCGCCGAAGCTGTTTACCGCGGCCTTGCAGTGAGTGATGAAGTCACTGGACTGGGACGAGAGAGGCATACAAGTTAATGGGAGATTCCTGTCCAATCTTTGTTTTGCGGATGACATTGTTCTTTCTCTTCTCGAACAGTATCATTGAAGCAGAGACGATGCTGAAGGAATTAAACGAAGTAGGGAATAAGATCGGGCTGCGAATAAATCGGAAGAAGACCCAGTGCATGAAGAACGCCCTCTGCGAAGTTGCAGAAATGGAATTGGAAGGCACCTCTAACATGGGGACGTCTTCTTATGTGTATCTTGGGCGTTCGATGAACATGGAGAACGACTTGAGGGAGGAACTTAGCAGGAAAAGAAGAGCAGCCTGGGCCACCTTCGGGCCCTTGAAGGAAGCCACTGACCAAGTGACGGACCCGGGGCTTCGTGTCCACCTGTGGCTGTTTCATCAACAAACCCAGTGGGTTCCGGCACCCAGTGGGTAAGCGAAAACAGTGCCACTGGGCTGGATCGATGTCCACAAAAAGCACTGCTGGGTTTGCCCACTAGCTTCGTGAATACCAATCTTGTGGGTTAAGCCTATTTGGGTCCCGGAACCCACTGGGTTCGTTGATGACTACGGCCACTGTTCGACTCAACGGTTCTCCCTTCGCTCTGTAATGCGGCTGAGACCTGGACTGACACTGTAGCCACGTCAAAAGCTTCACGGACCACGCACAGAGCGCTCGAGCGCAGTCTTCTGAAGATGAGCCGACAAAAGCAACATCTAGTCGAACTTCGCAGTGCGGATTTGAGAAGAATGTTCCTTCGTGACTCAGCGGAATACGTAGCGAAAGCGAAACACCGATGGGCCGGTCACATCAAAAGAACAGACGACAGATGGACATTAAAAACATCTGAGTGGATTCCTCGCGAAGCCAAACGTCCCCGAGGAAGACCACCAACTCAGATAATCGCCGGGGGCAGGCGGCCATGCGATTTACGGGCGGGCGGGCACCGGAAAAATAGTTCGCTGATTTCTTGCGGTCCGCTTGCAGATATTTGGAAGAATTTTAGCGAAATTTTAGACAAATGCTTGGAGAGCAATCGCGGTTTCCTTATAGATTAGCTGCGGCACAGCGGCCGCATTCTCGCGGACTTTCCGCGAGAATATGCAAAGTTTTCGGGGTCCGCACGGTTCTTTGTGGAGGACCGCGCAGCTCCCAGGTACTTTCCGCTGAGAGAAAGTACCTCAAACTTGAGTAATTAAACTAACGGTGACACCTCTGCCATGTAGAGTCTCACCTTTGCTTGGCGTACGCCCGAAACTGCTTGAAAACCGTCCGAGCGCTAGCTGGAATTTTGACCGGCGCTCGCTGAAAAAAATTTTTTGACGAGCGCCTGCAGAAAATTCTGCGTTGCGGTCCGCTGGCAGAACATTAGACAGTAAAGGAAGTACCGCTCGCTGAAGGTTTGGCCGCTCAGAATTCTGCTGACCGCTTGCAGAAAAGCGCGAGTTTGCGGACCGCCTGCCCCCGGCGATTATCTGAGAACGAGATGGGCAGACGTGTTCGTGGAACAAATGGACCAGCTGACAAATCAGCTGGGTACGATTACCGCACCTAGAACTCGTGGACGCAGCCACTGACGTCAGCCAAGAAGATCGTGGATGTCTGAAGCGAGGGATAGGGACAAACAGAAGCTTCTGTGCTGGAGCCCGCACGTCACGGAAGTCGGGTCATCTAAGAAATCTAAGTAAAAGTAAGCCTTTTCGAAGAACATCTGGCCATACTTGTCTCTTCTAACGAATTTGAACGTTACAACATCTACAAGTTTTTTTTGAACCAGCTGTTTGTTTCTCCAATCTCTTTCGAAACTTCAGCCTAGTTCACCAACGCGGCTTCCTTTGCTTCTGCGTTTAGGAGATAGTCAGTTCCTTCAGTAACTTGTCCCTCTCTAAAAGATCCTTTTTTGTCCAAAGAAAATTCATGGCATTCTGCACCTTGCGCCTCCTACTCCTCCAGCAAAGGTGTGAGATTTGCAGTTTATCAATCTCATCCGCTATAAAGACGTTGCATTGGGTCGCAGTGGGAAATTGAAAAGCTCTATCAACATTGCGGATCTTGTCCTCAAGGCCGCTGATTGATGAGCAAGCCAGAAAATGCACGCTTTGCAGAGTCAACGCAGCCATCGTCTGTCTTGTGCGCATAGAGCTATGTCGCTTGCCCTCTCATCGGCTGCGTGCTTTGGCACTACATCTGTCTGCTTTGGTAGAAAGGTTCTGGCTTCTGGTTCTGGTATTGTTTACTTGCAGCTGTCAAGAACTGTGAAGGTTGACTGGGCCCTGAACCTTTGTTATGTTTTCTTGCTGGGTGCAAAAAAAACTCGATAGTGGCTTAGCAGTAGAGCGCGTAGCTTCCTTTGATTACTTATCAAGGGTGCCGATGGCTTGAACGCTGTGCTGATTGGTAGGTTTGGACCTTGCTCAGTATATGATGGAGAAATCCTTGAAGTTAGTTCTTGAATGAACTATGAGACTTCCGGCCGCAAAGACTGCTCCCTCTTTGGTTCTTTACGAAAAGGACGCGCGAAGAAAGTTTCACTAGAATTTGGGTGTTCACTTATAGAAATTCTTACCACTTCCCGGTTCCTTATGAAAAAGAAGCGACTGTCAAGTGAAGCCTTTACGGCCCTCTAGGCTATTACGAAAAGAGCGCGCAAAGAAGGTTTCCATTTTAATTAGTTAGAGTACCGATTGTTTTCTTTATAGCCCTCTGCTCTCTTATAAAAAGAACGCGCAAAGAGGGGTCAGATGTGGTGGTATATAATTCGCTGAGTAATGTTTGTCGACGATAAGCTATCAGATGTGGAATACAACATAAATGATTATTCTACAGTGACAAAATTTGTAGGTCATCTAGATAATCCACAACACCTACCCCTGTGCCATCTCCTATCCATGTAGTGAAAACTTGGCAAAAAATTGATAAAATCGATATTGATTGATAACGAAAAGCATCTATGAGACACTCGCCCCGCCCCAAAGTGTATGTGACAAGTTTGGTCCGGAACGGTTCGGAAATAAACTTCTCTATTCGGAACATACGTACACACAGACAGACAGACATACATACAGACAGACAGAGAGACAGACAGACAGACAAACAGACATTCAGCTTTATATATAAGATGTACTTTACCTTAGACAAATCTGATCAGTGAGGATGAAACAAGGAGATAACCAGAAATCAATCAATACCAATCTTACAAGTCGTAAGGTAACGAGCGTGTTGTGTAATAAATAAATTGAGTTACTAATGACTCGACAATAGCTATCGAATTAAGCCAATGCAAAACAAAGCATTCCTTTCACATGGAATCTCTCGATATGAGGAATCTAACAGCGAACATTGCCAAACACACTTTTGAGCGCATGCCAAATGCGAATCGTAAATCTATGTGATGCGTGGAAGTCCTTTGTTAAAAAGGTATTATCTTTTGGAGGAAGATGGTGAGAGAGGCAACAAGGAAGAGCATGAATGCCACCAGAAACAGAAGTTTAAATGTGTAAAGCGTGTCCTCGACATTCGGTTTTGCGCGAGAGAAAATAATCGTTGTCATAGACGAGAATTACAAAAGCTAGGGATACTTATTAGCGACAACATAGTACCTTGCTCTCTGCGCAAGAAAACGGGGAAATAATTGAATCTTGAAAAATTTATTTTGGATTCTGCATGTGACCGAGTTCTAATATCTGTTGATTTAAGATAACGATTTCAGGGCTGAGATCGAGAAAGTCGACTTTCGCAAATATTTGCGAACAGATAAAAGTTTCGCTCACTCTAACTAGAGGGAATTTTGGTGAAGTCAAACATGAACCCAATCGATGCGTACAAATATCACTAATAGACTCGCGCACCAGTTTTGCGTTCCACCGTTCTGTCAAGATACCGTGGGAAGAGAAAATGAATGAGATTAGGCCGATTATCACCCAGCCGATCTAGAAGAATATTTAAGTGGTCGTCTTGTGGGACTTTCAATTCCTAAAATTAATTTCAATACTTACAAGGTGCGCCCGAATTACTTTGTCAAAAATCAAATAGTGCTTCAACGAAATCAGCCGGAAAATTGATTTGGATTTCATGTCACAGAATGCCATCAGCTACTCTGTAAGAAACAATTTCAATATCCGAAAACGGTTTTTGTCTAGAAACATGGAACTGAACGGGAAATTATCTATGAAAAAACGCATGCTTAGGCATACGGTTAGTTGGCCAAAATTTTCGTCTCAAACTCTAAACATTCCGGTAACGGTGATTTTTACACTTGGCGACGAGCCAAATTTTTCAAGAGAAACTCATTTACATGGTTATAAAGATGTGCGAGTGACTTCTTTGTTCTTGTAAATAATTCAAATATATTTTAAATGTTTTTTGAAATTCAAATTTGCCTTGTAGAATATTTTTTCGGGGGGCTTGGCCTTCGCTATAGATTTCAGGGGTCATGAACCCGCAAAGATCTTGAATGGCACTCCAAAAAATTTTTCGGAGTGCGTGGCTAAGGCCACGCACCTTCATTTGAAATTTTTTTTGCCTTCCCCCCGAACCGAAATCCTGCGATCGCCACTGGCCATTCTATGCATGGAATGTGGATATGTAAGTGGGCGGGGCATTTCGGGCCTTTGTAGCAAAATCCACCTACCCGGCAAAAAATGGTGCGATGTCTGAATTTGAGTTCATGCAAATTCAGGCAATTTTTATTAGGCGAGCTTGTCACTAAGGGCTGGAGCCTGCTGTTGGGGCCGCGGTCATAGTCGCTTAAGGTTCCGCATTTATGCGTAATCTTATATATGCTGAATGTGTGTATGTGTATGTGTATGTGTATGTGTAAAGGCTACTGCATGACGAAGGCGCAGAAGCGGTATTAATTGAGCGGGCGCGAGCGCGACGCGCGCCTATCTTCACCATTGTAAGTCTTGCGCCTCATGCGCTCTGCGGCTAGTAAAATCTGCGTTCGCTCCCAAAGATTTTGCGCCTTCGTCATGCAGTAGCCTATATGCGTTAGGGTATGTGTGTATGTGTGTATATGTGTACAATGCGTTTGACGGGGCCAGCGCTGCGTAATGTAGTTACACACCTGCGTGCGCTACCGTATGTGCGGCGTGCAGGGACCGTGCCGCGCAAAGCGGCGTAGTCCTTGTTCTAGCTACTCTTCCTGCTTCTTTTTCAACTTTTCGCTGTCCTGCTTCCTATCCAGCTTTTCCTGCCTAAAACTCTACTTGGTATTACCCGACTCTCATAGTATGAGAGTCGGGTAATACCGCGCGAACGGAAGACAAATGGAGGTTCGAGGTCTAAAAGAAGGTGTAATCTAAATCATTTTACTTGAAAGTTCTGAACGGCTGGGGTTCTTCTTTCTTAAAACTAAACTAACTAACCGCGAAAACAAAATCATATCCGGTATCGAGACAGATCGCATTTGAGCATACAAGCAAGAAAAAGGGCAATCGGCTGCTATAAAAATGGAAAATTACGACGAGACATGATAAAAGAAGGCCCGCGATATTGTGCGCAGCTTGGTCCCTGCACGCTGTGCATGCGGTAACGCACGCGTTAGATGTGTGACTGCACTACGCGGCGCTGGCCTCGTCAAACGCATTGTATGTGTGTATGTGTGTATGTGTATGTTTGTGTGTGTGTTCCGAATGGAATTTTTCATTTCTGAACTGATCGGGACCAAACTTTGCACATATACATTTCGGGGCGGGACGGGTGTCGTAGGCTACTTTTGGTCATCGATCGATATCGATTTTATTGGTTTTTCTGAAGTTTGAGCTACGGGGTGGGGAGGTGACACAGGGGTAAATGAGCATGCTGGTTATGAATATATTATTGACAGGGCCGGAAGGAGCCGAGTTCGCCAGCTAGTCTCTTCTATGGGCTTTGAAGACGAAAGTCTCCACTGAAGGTTAGCGAAATGGGCGGAGTTTGCCTAAAGACGGCGGGACTAACTTGAAAAATCCAAATTGATAAGTAGTTTCCATGTGCTCTCTTCTTTAAACCTGGGCATTACGTTGACTTTGTAAATGATATTGTGCCAAACGGTTTTTATGGTGGATATTTATTGCCTAACGTTTCGACAGGTATCGTCTTCGTCGGAGGCCTGAAAAGGGATTGCAGTTTTGTACTTGTCAGTCTACACGATCAAACGCCTCTTCTAACTCGCGGCGTTCAGACCTTGTCTCAGTACAACGTACTGGGAAACAATCCGAAGTGGTAGACACCAACCTTCAATCCACCGTAAAGTCAGTAGTCCGCGCGACTGCGACGGACATCACTGAGGGCTGCTCAGTGAATCAGGGACATTTATAGTCCGCGGTTAGAGTTGACATAATGATATATAAGGCAAGAGGTCATTTGTCATCGCCAAGCATTCATTCTTGTTATTCATTCCCGGATTTCCGGTAGATATCCACGCAGCCTCCAGTGTTTTTCGTGCTGAGGTTTCGGTCTCACACGCTAATATCGTGCACTTTACATCGAAATCGTCGCCATTATGTGCCTCTACTCTATGTTTTCCCAACGGAGATGACATTGTCCCTCGTCTTTTATTAACCAAATGTTCCTTTATTCTAACGCTTAATGTTCTTCCGGTCTCACCTACATATGTTGTTCCACAGCTCAGGCACTCTAACTGGTAAACAATACCCCCCTTTGCACAATCACCTAACCTTCCGTATGGGCAGACGATGCAGTTTTCTGATATGCATTCAGTATCATACATTCTGTTCCTGATCAGCCGCTTTTTGAAACTATCGCTAGGAATGCTGACCAGCATTACATCATTCTCCAACTTTGCTCGTTTTGTGCATCGTTTAACCGCCTCATCAAAACTGTCGGACACATAGGGAATGCAAAGAGGAATTCTGTTGTCGTTGCTACGCATGCTTTCGCTTACGTGTCTAGCTGATCTTTCCTTTGATCGCTTACTTCCGTATCCATTACTGCGAGCAATTTCAGACGCCAGTTGTTGCGACTCTAGCCGTTCGTTTTCGCCCGTACAGAACTCTGCAGCAGTTTTGTACATATTGTTGATCACGGAACGCTTTAGAGCTCTAGGATGCGCTGACGTGGCGTGGACCAGGATGTTTTTAGAGCTTTTCTTTCGGAACCATTTGATTCGTGCGGTACCGTCAGATAGATTTACCTGAGTGTTTAGAAAAGAAAGCCAGCCACTGTTCGGGGTTTCTCGTGTAAGCCTTATGTACTGCGACTGCTGATTTAAAATTCTAAAACACTCATCCATTTCGGATTGTGTTGAGGTGACGATGCAGCAGTCGTCGATATAGCGGCAGTACATCGATGGCAAACGTGCTAGTATTGGCTCCCCAATTTTACTCATAAAACAAATTGCCAGGACCGGCGCGAGCCTTTGACCCATCGCGAGTCCTCGAATCTGGGAATATTAATTCCCAGACCACCTAAAGATGTTACAATTCAAACATTCTCTAATGAGGGTCACTATGCACGTTTTGCTTAGCCCAAAGGTGACCATGGTAGAATAGTATTTGTCTAACATCTCCGAAACGGCTTGCAGAGCAGCATCGTTATGAACGTTAGTGTATAGCCAGTGCCCGGCACCGATGGTTTGGGGTCAAACTGGACTTCGTTTCTGGAGTTAGAAGCAAATGGGACATCGTTTTTATGAGGTCGTGGAGGAAGCGCCAAAAAAAGACGACGAACATGTCAGGTTTCACGAGTTGAACGTGTTCTTTCGCAAGCGCGCGAATTTCAAATGCAAGACTCAAACAAACAAATGGCTTGTTTACAGCGCACAAACAATCACATGGCTCCGAATTTGGGCTATGAGTATACAATAATACTCCAAACTATGTTATGTAAAAAGTTCCCAAAACTTAGGTGTCCTAATATCCGTTCTCGAATTTGTTGGTTTCTAGACCAACTACCAAACCAACTGGGTTGGTTCGGAGCATAAATATTGGAGAGTTCACATAAGTTTTCGACCTTTTTAATTTGGACGACTAGAACGGTCAAAAATCCATCGTGAGAGTGAAGAGAGCGGATCAAACCGTTGCCTCTTCCCTTTTTTGAGTCAAAAGTAGTATAATTCTGCGCGTTGATATATATCGCGCTCCAATCATTTGCGGTGCCCTTTGAAATATGTGGCGAAAAATGCATCATAGGATTGTTGAGGCTACAGATTTGGTTGGCCTAGGAGATTCTCGACATCCCAGCATCAGATTGGTACTATGCCCAATGGCAGAGCCTTTGATCGACTCGAAATGTTTTCTTTTTGCTTTTTTGTTATATTACATACCTCAAAATGCGCTTTTTTCGCTTTTTTGTTGCTATTTTGGTTGAATAAGGGCTTCCCTACTGATTTTCACGTCGAGAGGGACTTCGTAAATTTTCGCGAAGTCATGGGGGACTTCGTTTCCTAAAAACCTCCAAACCAACGCGTGCCGGGCCATGTGTATAGCAATGGCGTACCGAGGAGGGGGGCGGGGGGGGGGCGCCCCCCCCCCCCCGAGAACGGGTCGCGAAATTTTTGAAAGTTACTTATATGGGTTATAAAATTGTGCAAATGACTTGTCTGCACTTGTAAATAATTAGAATAATTTTTAAAAATTTTTAAAAATTCATTTTACCTTTATAAAAAAAATTTTTCGGGGGCGCCCGAGCCGAAATCCTGGGTACGCCACTGGTGTATAGTGATGTTACGTCAAAAGACTCGATAACACTACCGGGTTCAAAACTCATGCGTTGCAGCTGCTTGACAAATTGTTGAGTGTTAGACAAATGCGCTGGTACCTTGGCTAATAGTTGGCTTACGATTGTATTTTGCTTCAAAAAAGACCTAAAAGAAAATTTTCGCGTTCGAAGAATTATTGTCCGCGACATTGTGACGCGGCCATTTTCGGAGTTTTTGTAGGAAAAGATTTTTAAAATTTTTAGGATACATGTTTTCCAGAAAGCGCAACATGTATGTTGTAGCTCTTGAAGAGCTCTATCACATCTTGCAATCCAATCATTTTTCATCCTGGTTTTCCATCCGAAAATGAACGCTGAAAAAAAGGAGAGCAACTTGTCCGCAACTTTTTGGCGGTCACTCTAAATAGGTAAAGGATGTAGATGTTGTGATGTACGAACTTTTCTCAAGCATTTGTATTTTCGCATAGTTATGAATAGTAAACTCTGAAATAAAAAAGGCACATCGTTTATTTGCTAAGGCTTATAGATACCTGATTTGATGGCAATTCAGAGCAGTCAAACCCGAATTCCCTATTCTACAATACCATCTAAGACACTTAGAAAAGACACAGCACTAAATCAACATACTTGTTCCTCGTTTTCAGCACGAATCTCTACAGGTACTTCTTCTAGTTCCTTACGTTGCTCTGAGGCAAGCCAGTCTTCTGCTGCTGAGATCTCTTCAGCAATGCAAGAAAAATGTCAAACTCGAAGTGTCAAAGACAACGTTTAGCGAAATCTAATTAGTATTTCTATGTGGAAATTTATTGAGGAATTTATCCACTGCCCAAAGACAAGATTTGTGATTGATACATGATTGAAAAATTTAGAGTTTTTGCTCAATACCGTGCTTTCGGCGAGCAAACGCCTCTAATTTGGTAAAAAAACTCACAGTTTAATCCTTGTTTTCTTCTATGAATTAAATAATCATTGGTCAGTTTTCACAAAGAAAGAAGTATCAAATACCCTCAGCAATGCCTTCAATCGATGTTGGTCCAAGAAAACTATCCTGCAATCGACAGAGCAAAATGCGTGACTTTCAGACCAGTCCGCTTTTTTGAAACTTGGACTTCCTACTTCAAATTCATTCATCTTGCAAGACTGCAAGGAGTTCAAGCTTCTTCATATCAGTTCAAAACTCTTGAAAAGTCTTTCCAAATTGTAGAAGTTGTTGGTTACACCTTATTTTGATGCGAAATTTTAGTCCCTAACTCTCCCTTAGCACTTCTCTTTTAGTCCTTTCCGTCCAAAAAATCCGCATTGAACTGCATTGCCAACTTTTATATACCATTCAGAAGAACTCTCAAGGGTTTCTAAACAAAACGAATAGATGCAGTTTTAAGAATGTCTTTTGACAAGCTTCAAAAGCTCGTCACATACTTCGCCCAAAAAAGCCCAAAAAGGCCCAAAAGCACCTGAAAAAGCCAAAAAAACCGAAAAGCCCAAAAGCGCCAGAAAAGCCGAAACGTTTCTCTTTTGCGCGCAAGTTTTGGCGCTAAGGCATGTGTGTTGATTACGCAAACGAGTCATTTCGCTTCATTTTCTGTCGTCTGCACATCAAAATAATGTCAGAACTTTACCAATAGTTCCTGGAATGTTCCGGCTCTTTCTGGCGCTTTTAGGCTTTTTTGAGCTTTTTCTGGCGCTTTTGGGCTTTTTGGGCTTTTTCGGGCGCTTTTGGGCTTTGTTGGGGCGCATTTGGACTTTTTTCGGTGGAGTATGACGGGTCCCTAAGGTGGAAAAGCTTTTTCGATGATAAAGTTGATCGGATCAGGCGCAGCCCCTCAAAAGGTCAGGCTGCCTGAGCTTTTGGGGGATTGCGCCTGACCCCCTTAACTAGCCGTCAAAATCCAATCGCTTCCTCCCTGGTATGAGTATTGAGCTCATGGCTTCTTCTTGCTACAGTGGAACTGGAGCCGAACGCTCCACCTCTGTCAAAATTGTGGCCCTTTCAATAGGCCCATTCAGATCAAAACCAACCGTCAAATCACGTGTGTGTGAAGTGCAGTCACAGAAAATCGGACGTACAATCAATCTGAAAACTCTTTAGAAAAGGATGAGGTTCTCAGAATATCACACTCTAAGGTTCCGGAGGTTAAGAGGAAGAAGGGGTCCTTTGAGGGCTTTCATGGAAGGGAAGGGGGGGGAGTTGTTTTCGAAAGATTTGTGCCTGACTTCTTGCTCAACTCTGGTTACAGGAACCTAATTTGATTTTCCTTCCTAAATATTCATAGCGCTACAATCCCTGTGAAGGACGCCTCTCAAACAGTATATGATTCTCTGCCACTAGTTGTCGATAATGTCGCGATAGAAGCATGTACATGCCTGGGCGTACCTCGGCGACGAAACTGTCGCTTCCCATCGCCAGCTACTTGGCCGGCTTTGGCGACTAGAAGGAGCGAGTAACTTGTGTCGCCCGTCTGTGTGTATGCCTTTGACGCGATGTCATGCAGTTGCACAACACGTCACATATTGCATGTATTCTCTTGGCAGTGGCAGAAGTGCCTTCAGCTCTAGAATTTTACAGTTTTTATTTGTTTATTTATTGAGTGCATCCATTGATGCGACAAAGAAACGTGGCTATTACAACAAAGAAAACATCAATAACACAATGTCAAGATAAAATCATATGTATCTCCAGTGGTCTTCTTGCTATCAGCTTTAGGGAACACTTTAAGTCAAGTATGGCACCTTTTTGAGGTATATGTGCATTTGTAAAAACGGATAGGCTACCGTTAGTTTATCCTTTTTTTGAGAGTCACGCTGTAAGCGTGCTCGATGACTGGACATGTGTCCTTGAACATTCCAACTTCAAGATACTCAATGCAGATTTCCCACAAAGTATTTTATTAACATCTAATACCAATTTGTATTAGGTTGTCCCGAAAGTTCGTTCGCACCATATTCAAAAAATCATAACTTCTTTGCATCATAATGATTTTGCGCAATTTAAATTCTTTTAGAAAGCATAAAGCATGTAGTTTCCAACAGTTCCCTGGGAACTTCCCAAAATGCTCAGGTTGCAGGGATAAAAATGAAAGAACGAGATCATCCGAAATTCGGAATTTTTGAGCAAAAATTCTAAAAATCTAGAAACTGCGCGATATAATCCAGAAAAGCCATTATCATAATTTTTCTTATATTTGATTACTAACTCAGTTGAGTTTGTGCTGATCGAGCCCTTTTTTCAAAAGTTATGAATTTTTGAAAAAAAAATGCCGAAAAATTAATTTCCTCAGAATTCTTAAGAAATCGATTTTTCGGCATTTTTTTCAAAAAATCATAACTTCTGAAAAAAGACCTCGATCAGCACAAACTTGACTCAGTTAGTAATAAAATATAGGAAAACTTAGGATGATGGCTGTTCTGGATTTTATCGCACAGTTTCTGAATTTTTAGAATTTTTGCTCAAAAATTCCGAATTTCGGATGATCTCGTTCTTTCATTTTTATCTCTGCAACCTGAGCATTTTGGGAAGTTCCCAGGGAACTGTTGGAAACTACATGCTTTATGCTTTCTAAAAGAATTTAAATTGCGCAAAATCATTATGATGCAAAGAAGTTGTGATTTTTTGAATATGGTGCGAACGAACTTTCGGGACAACCTAATATATCCGGCTTAAACCTAGAATTTATTATGGACACTAGTCATCTTTAGTACTGCGTATAAGTACATAGCTTTCAGCATACAGCGACAATGTGAATTGGGATTTACCGATAAAATTTTTTAAAAATCTGCAAAAATCTGTAACGCGATTTCCGCGCACACTGATTTGGCTGGATAACTTGAGCACAGTTTTCCAAGCTTTTCAGCTTTCAGTGTAATCTTATTTTTAGGTAATTGAAAACAGCTGAGATGTACCTGGGTATAACCAAGGTTTATAAACCAAGCATTGCGGAAAAGTGCAAGTGCATATTATTCGGCGACCCTGATTATCATATTACCAGTGCGTCACCTCTGCTTCGCAGAGGTTCGCACTGGCTCTACTATCTATGTGCCTTACTCATTCTCGTAAAATCGTGGCACTGGAACTCACCGCGCTATGCCGACTACCACGAATAAAAATGTAAACAACCATTCATTTAGAAAGTCTTTTCACGTGAGATCGGTGATTTCGAGTGGATGAAACTTTTCGCAGGAAGACAAACGCAAATTTGAATAGGTTTTTGGATTTGTCATGGCTTGGTAGTCGCCATAAAGGTAATGATAACCGTGAGCTACATCTCTGTGCGAAAATCTTCTCAAACGCTTGGCTAGAACCTTGGCCAGTTGACCATTTACACAACCAATTCATTTTGGCGCCGTTTTCGTTATGTAGTAAACTTTCGACCACTTTTCTGGCTAAACTCCATTGCTTGCACATTTGCTTACCAAACTCATCCACGACTCTGCAAAAAGTGGTGATACGGACCGAATTTTGCGGTACAGAAGCCAGGTGGACCCGTTTGGCGCGCAATTTTTAACGGATCCACTCGACGGATTTGCTCGCGCTTTTGTATATTGGACTTTCATGCTGCTAGCATGCGCCATGCAAAATTTGGGCTCAGGAGGTTGGCTGGAACATGTTCTACGAATTTCGTAACGGACAGACACACAGACACACAAAAAGACGTAAACAACCCTTAGCCCGTTATTATAAGTCATGATAAACGGTATTATTGTTTACCTCTTTTCGAGGCAAATTTCGACGCTTTGTCAACACTCTTTCCATTGTTTTTACCGTGATCCTACAGTAATGAAGAATGGTCGGTGTTGGCACCATCCAAATATAAGTTGAAGACAGCTCTACAAAGTGTTACCTAAACGACGGCTGAAGATTCTTTTGGAAAAATAATAAATAATCAAACACTATGTACAGTCTGTCCTAACCGGGATCATGTTGACTGTGCTAGCTCGCTGCATTCGGCATTGTCGGAGAAATCGAAGAAATTGAAGAGGCGCAAACAAGCAGCTCGTAGGCCTGAAGCAAAACCCTAGCGCCTCTCGCGATGCCAGTTTTGGCCTGATTGTTATTGAACATGCTGAACATACTTCGGGGAACCCTGAATATTCGCAAAATTTCGAATGCAAAAAGAAAGAGACAACCTAAAATCAGTCCGGGCTTTCGATGACATGTTTATGTGCAATTAGCTTGAAACGATATTACCAGATATCCGTCCTCAGCTGCGAAACTTTATTCTGGAGAAAGTTTATGTCTTCCTCTTTCTGTGCAAAATTTGCATACTTATCGGGACTGTTGTTAGATATTAACATCTAGATAGTGATGACGCAACCGTAATGCTCACTATCAATATGAAAGTATATGACCCAATGTTATCTTGGTATCTCATTGTCAGCACTTTTGTCAACGGAGTGGATTCTAGGTGCAGGCCTTATGCCAAATTTAGTGGCATCCCGCCACGTATGGTGAGAAGCTCATGACTCGCCTCATAGAGAGTCCTGCAGTCAAGAAAATGTAATTGGAGTCAGCGTTTTGAGCTCGTTCCGAATATACACGTGTTTTCGAGGCAGGTTAAGTTAGATGCTTTTCCTTGTCAGATACACGTACCGGTCGGTATTTATCTGAATATTTGAAAAGTAACTGCATCGCATTGGTTCTCAATAACTGCGTCGACATTTGATATGACTCATTTTCACGATCTGCTAGGTGCAAAGTGGTTACTTTCTTCTCGGTACTGGCTGCATAGGGCAATTTACAATAATCGTGCGTCAGTCTCTGTCATTTCAGTGACAAGAATTCTTCTTGGCCAGTCGTAGTCGACTAGCGAACGATGGCGGTGAGACCGGTTATTCAATACATGAAAGCTGCACATGACTACTGACAAGGGAAGTCCGATTAGTCGAAGTGGCCCTTCCGAATGAGTCATATACCATTTTAAAGGGCGTTAAATGCTGATTCCGAATCTGATTTTATTATCTGCCGAGTGCCTCTGCGTGCCGAGTTATAAATCTTTTTCAAGACGAAAAATGAACGTAAAAATTTACGTAAAATTGACTACTACGGATTTTTCAGCGCCTAAATAAAGCAACATGTAGTATGAGTGTTTTGGACACAAGGTATCCTTCAAAATGGAGTGCTCTGATAACCAACATTGGACCAGTTGAGCAAATCTGACGAATCTTGCTCTAATTACGCATTCAATTTCTCAACCCAAAAACGCTCATAACTCGGCGTCCGGAGGCCTCGGCAGATAACGAAGACAGATTCGGAATCAGCTTTAACGCTCTTCAAAATAGTATATGGCTCTTTAGAAAGGACTTCGACTATTCCGACCTCCCTTGTGAGATAGCACCGGTCCTCATGATTTCGAAATCCTTTCGATTCGCTAAGGCTATGAAGTTCACATGGGTGTTAGCAATGTACAAATAACTTTTTTGCACTTCTGAATGATCAAATAGTTCTTGAAAGTTTTTTTTTTCAAAAATTCAATTTAGCTTTGTAAAGAAAATATTTTTCGGGATCATGGGCCCTGGGAACATCCAAAAGAAAATTTCGTCTCCCTCCCTCCCCCTCCCCCCCCCCCCCCCCGAATAGAAATCCTGGGATTGCCACTATAGCTGAAACAGAATAATAGTATTCGAATATGCAGAAATCGAATAATACTCGTTCGTTCAAGTTTATTCTAAATATTCGATTGTTCGAATATTCGAGTAGCGTCGAATATTTGAGGAATTCCAATTATTTGATCACTCAAATACTCATATAAATGATAAAGGTCTTTATTCGAAAAAATTTTTCATTCGACGACTTGGAAAAATGACTTATTTAAATATTCAAATACTCAAGGGCTTTTAAAAGATAGTTATTCGAATAGTCGAATATTATTCGAGAAGTTTTGGAAAACAATTGTTCGAGTATTCAAATATTCAAATACTTCATACGCATATATGAATATCGCATTCGAATATCCGATCAAGTTCGGTTATTCAAATATTCGAAGGTTCGAATATTAGAATGCGCCCTTATTCGATTATTTGAATTCGAAGAATATGAGAAATCGAATAATATTCGTTCGTTCATAAAATTTCGAAAGTCAAGTATTCGATATTCATTCGTTCGGAAAAATTTTAAAATCAATTATTCGATATTCGCTCATTGGATGGAAACTTCCGCTCGTTACAACTATAATCGCCACTGCTATACACCGGTGCGTCAGCTCTGCTTCGCAGAGGCTTGCACTTGTATGCAGCCTTCAACTTATAGCGCACCTTTCATATCTAGCAAACAACTGGAGCTTCGCAAACGCACATGCTGTTGAAAAAAATCAAAGAATGTTCATTGTCTACAAATGTTGCTCTCTCTTTCATTTTTCTGACAAAGTGCTTCCATGAATAATTTCTTAGTTTGGGCGTAACTGCCGATTGCCGCGCGACCTAGTTATTGTCAGCTCCTCCACGCAAGAACAGAGCAAGTAGGGCGTGGGTAGAACGTTGTACCGGTACATATCGCCGTTGTACAAGTCGTGCTTTCGTAACGGTTCAGACCATACCCTCGATACATAGACCCACGCACTCTGGCAACCTTCACTTTGAAGGCTAAGGGGACACGACCTTCACCTGAAAAAAAATGTTAATATTTTGACTATATCGGTATGAATATTAATGAAGAATATAGGGAATAGTATCTTTAGGTTATCTCAGCGAGACCGAGAATTTGCGTTTTCATAGCCTTTTTTACGTTAAAAAGAAGGTTTCTGTGAGATTTTCGTCAGAATTCAGGACAACAGTTCGCAGTCAACCTCTTAGTTGACCAAAATCGAGTCTCAGCAGTTTAGGAAAGCTGTTGGAAGTTGAAAACGAGGAACTGCGCTTAAGTCTTGCACAGAGAGTCGCATACGAAAACGCTGGTCTATCTCGTTAATGAGTGATTTTCAAAGCTTGGGGCGTTGTCAGTTCTCCTCGTCGCGTTATGACGATCAAAATGATATATAGTGTTGCAGGGTTTCGTCGAGACCCCGCGGATACGACCAGAGCCATACCAAATGCCCCGTCGGCTCTGGTCTGTCTCCGCTGCTCGTCTGCGTCTCCGCGCGCTGCGCGCTACCTCGCTACCCCAAACGCGGGGCGCGGGGTATTTGGCTCTGGTATCTTTTTCTTCTCTGTTTCTAACCCAATTTTAGCAAGCTACATATCATTTTGAAGTTCTTGATCTCTATTTTTACGCTGACAACGTCCCAAAACCACTTTTTTTTGATTGTCGAGAAATCCGGCAAAAACCTTGTTTTCGAAAATCTCTTGTTTTTCTCCCAGTTTAACTCTTTTCACGCAGTTTTTTCGTGCGTTCTATAGATCTTGCTTCTGTTCTCAAAGCTGACAACCCCCCAGCCCTTATCTCTTAAATTATTGTGGAATTTTTTGCGAAAAAAACGTAATAAGTGGATTTTTCTTTACCTTGTTCTGTTTCAGTGCTTTCGCAGCGATTTTTTTCCAGCTTGGGCGAATGTTGCTTAGAACAATAAGCGCAGCAATTTAGACAACGTCCCAGGATACAGGAACGTCAATGCGAGGGTAAAAATTCAAAGGACGAATCAAAAATTAAATTTGGCTTCAACGTTCTTTTCGACTTATGTTAGTAAAGAAGAAATTCTGCGTTTTCATAACTAATTTCTTTCTTGTTTATCTTCCTCTTGATAACTTCTTCCAAAACATGCTTTTTGAAACAATCACAAAAAAGAAATTAGCTCTTCTTTGCTTTCCCCCGTGCTGCGAATTGCTGGTCCTGGAGCGAAAATAATTGCAGCGTTTTTATTCGGTTTTCAGCAGTTTCTTTTGCTTTTTGTATTTGTTTTACGTCATTTTCTCTTCTCTGATCTTCTTTAAACAACCTTCAGTTTTTATGAGGTCAGATGTTCAAACAACCTTCACTTTTGGCGCCCTGTCTCTAGACTATCGAAGGTATGGTCCAGACATGCGTTCATTTTCTGAACCAGCTTTTCACACACATACTTTGGGGCGTGGCTGTTGTCTAAGGTACTTTTCGTAATCGCTCGACATCGACTTTATTGATCTTTTGCAAAGTTTTAGCTACGAGGCTGGGATTTGGCACCGGGGGGGGCTTGCTAATCACAAATGAATAATAACTTTTATAACCTACAGCCTTTATTATCAGGCTGTTAAGAAAGTAGTGTCGGTTTTTATTTGCTTGCCATGGACCACAACCAGAAAAACTCCAAAAATGCATGAGGGGTACTGTTCGATACAGGGCCCGGCACGAAGTTAATGACAAGCTGGAAATCGTTTTGGGTGAAAAAGCAAAGGAGATATCGTTTTTGCGAGGTCCGGGCGAAGCCCAAGAAAAAAATTGGTAGTTCATGCCCTTTACTTATCTTAACATGCTATGTGCCTCAACAGGTTAACACTGGAGTTTGCGTGCGTCAAACCGCGCCATCGCTAATTGACGTACGCGCGACGTCGCTACCGATGCTATTTGCAACAGCATACATGACTAGTTCTCAATTTATGCGTAACGATACGGCACCAAATTTCGTAAGCGAACGAAGAGAGGCTAGTGGAAACAAAGTATGAAAACTATGAAAAACATATGTGAATGGGAGGAATAAGCGTTTCTTCCCAGAATCTTGCAAAATTGGTGAGTGAAGATGTGAATGCAAATGACTCGTCTGCAACGCACAGATGACGATATAGTATGGAACTTGGTACATACATGCATGCCGGCCTGCGGGCTTGATTGAGAAGTTTCAATGAAAAATCATGTGAATGAAGATTGTGGCAAACTTTTTTCTGAAAATTTCCCGCTACCAAAAAAAAATGGAGAAATGACCCGTTTGCAACGCAGAGGTGACGAAATTGTGCGGGATTTGGTGTGTATATGCGTAGTAGGACTAAGGAACAAAGTATGAAGAATTATGAAAAACTTATGTGAATGAAGAGCGTGCCCAACGTGATAACCTGAGGTTGGCAAAACTTCCAATTCACATATTTTTCCAATTTTTTGCATAAATCTGCTCTACACCTAAAGCTTAGTATATATTGACATTTTGGTTTCAAACCTCCTCCTCTCCTCATTGCTAGAGCCAAAAATAGCTTTAGCAGCCTAGTTTCCTAGGGAGGAAAGCGCGCTCCAATCGATACGCGCGACGGCGTTTCTATAACCGACGTTGGTGTAATGTTTCTCATTGCTCTTACTTTATTCTTTCCCTTATGACGCTTTTTTCGTCCATTTTAGATAGTAAACTGTTTCACCATCGATTTTCGGTGTAGTTATTCGCCATGTGTTGTTCATTGATCATTTGCTTTCATTTGCTCTTGAGCTCGCTTATCTATGGTACATTATTTTTTTGGCACCGGTTATTCTTTACTTGGTGCCCTTCCCAAATCGAAAACCAGCTTTAAAGAGAGTGTATTGTAGATCCCAACAGGTCATCGACTTGGTACAGTTGTCAAAACCAGGCGTACAGGGATTGCGTAGCTGCTGTGAGTGCACGAACTTCGCTAGAAATGTCTTGCGAGGTTGGTTGTACTTCAGAAAGCGTGGAAATCAAGTGGTGCGCACTTGCATATGCTGAAACTGAGAATTCAAAAAAGTACTCAAAGTTGAAGATCAGTAATCATAATGTACCAGTCACGACCAAAATTGGGATGTCTATGTTTTCGAGGTCCTCCATTCCATTAACAATGTCTGTTTTGCGTAAAAGGCCAGGACACAGGAGTTAAGAACAAACTTAAACATCAGAATTTAGAGGTTTGAACTGGAGACGCCTGTTCTTGAACTTACATCAGTGGGGTAAAACTAGAGACTTGCCTGTACCTGATCACGGTGCACGTACTCGATTACATGTTTTCTCTCTTCCGCCTTGCAAGGTTATGACCTCATAAAGGTTTCCTTCGAGCAGAATGCCGCAGGCGCACGAAGGTTCTAACCTACATCTTATGTAGTCATGACTAGTGGACTATCATTGATTTGGAGACGCCTCATGATTATCCATATTTATTACCAAGAATGACTTGACTACAGTCTTCTTGGCTACAAGCTATATACCTGTTGGTGCGACCTTGTCAGTCACATATCCATAAATGATTGGTGATGTCGTATAAAATGTCTATGTGTACCACTGAAGTGAAATAAGCTGTGATTTTGGCATGAACTCGTCTAACCATTTACTCTTAACAATAATCACAACAACAGACATTGTTAATGAAATGGAGGACCTCGAAAATATAGAAATCCCAATTTTGGTCGTGACTGGTTCATTATAATTACTGAACTTCAACTATGAGTACTTTTTTGAATTCTCAGTTTCAGCATATGCAAGTGCGCACCACGTGATTTCCCTGCTTTCTGAAGGACAACCTCGGCAAGACAATTTTAGCGAAGTTTGTGCATTCACAGCAGCTACGCAATCCCTGTACGCCTGGTTTCGACTACTGTACCACGTCGATGACCTGTTGGGATCTATAATACATTTTTAAAGAGGCTTCGGCTTGCACTTTTCAATATCTTTTATAGTTTGCACTCAGCTAGCTGCTCTCTACTTTTATCTGGTCGGGTGTCATTACCCGATCCCTCTTGTTGTTCATTTCACTTCCCGCGTTTCGCAGCTCTCGATTTTTCATCAGTTAACAGTGCCATACAGTTTTGTAATAGTAGATTTGTGGAAGTTTTAAACTCGATCGTATGCTAGTCGGTGATCTCCTGAATTTGCGAATACGTCTCACATTTCACGAGATGTTTCTATTTAGGATACTAGTTAGTGGTATGGAAAATAGTTCGCCTCTTCTGAACGCGTCAATGCTGCAGTGCCTTTGATTTGGAATTTTCAGAATGGAAACTAACGACGTGGCATTATGGTTGAAAATGCGGGATCACGACAACATGCTGATCCCTTTGCAGAGTAAAAGGTAAGCAACAGTATTTTTTTGTTTTGAGGTTTTCTTGTATTTCATTTCGACAAATTTTCTGACTTTCTTTTTTTGGTCAGCAAAACTGATCACTCCCATGTGGTAGGCTTCGTTGGGAGCGTTAGCCGTTAAGTAAAGCCTTGGCCACACTTTACGCCATTCCAGTTGCGATACGTTTTCACAAATTCCGACTGTCCAAAACTCATCTTGCTCGCTTTCTAAACGTGGAAATATCTGGACCTTTTTCAATTTACCCAAAGTTGTACGTACCATTTGCGATATGCCAGTGTTGGATTTGATGACATTTGAAAAATTGCCAGAATGCGTGGGGATCTGGCAACTGGCAACAATTGCGTGAGGTATGGCCAAGGCCCAAGGAAGCCTTCAGACTGCGTCCGTTGCGGCTTTTGCAGCCGGTTGCCGCTTTTACGCCGATGCGCCTGTTTCAGTTTTGTCCGTGGGGTGCGTAAGTGGGCTCAGAGAGCTTAGTAGAGCTTTTTGCTTAGTGTACAAGAGAACCTGTGATCTGCCTACCCGGTCTCCCCCCAAAAGCTCTTCAGCATGATTGTGTGAAAAAAGTATATCAAATCTGTCATGGTAGCCAGTGTCTTCCGCGTTCTTTACTTCAGCGGATGTGGGTAGAACGTGCATGTTTGCATCTATTTTCACTTACACCTGCATCCAGTCTCAGTTAGGTTTTTTCAGTATAAATATTATATACTGGCTGTTAAACGGTTTCGTATCTTGAAATTTACATTCAGAATGATAGCGCAACTCTTCTTATGTCGATAAAGCTTCCTGCGGGGTCCTCCGTGGCCAAATGCAGATGACATGAAAAGGACTAGATGAGCAATCTACTTTTAAGAGTGGAAGTTTATCTTTTGTTGTGGTTGATTTATGGTACTTTCTTTCAGTCTCATTTTTCTGTGATCTCTTAACTGGTGTGGGGATCCACATGATGATTTACCATTATGTGTTGAGCTTTTTAAAATTGATCTCATTGTAGATTTCCGCAATGATCACCACCTTTGTTTTTTCGATATTGCTGTCGGTAAAGTTTCTCGATAGATTTTTTTGATAAAATATTTTTTTCATGTTAAACTATTCGCCGCACAATCACAAAAACCAGATTTTGTTTGAAGGGGTATTCGTGAAAAATTTTTGAGGTCGAAGGAGAATTAGTTTTCGAAAATTCCTTTTGCCACCTCGTGCTGAGCCCTGGTTCGATAGAACAAAGCTCTACAAGAAGGTACCCAAATATTTGCTATAATTTGTTTCACGTAAGTTTCAAGCCAAATGTGAGAATCTGATTGCATGTAAAAATCGGCAAAATACGTTTCTCCGTTCAAAAAAGTCTTACAAGCTTCAAACTTGCCTAGATACATATTCTCTACTTCTGGTATTTATCTTGAATTTCCTCATTTTTTCCATAGCTCGAACTCGAGAGGGATACACACATCAAAGAGGAAAAGTAAGCCAAAGTAAGCTTTTTCAGGACAAATTTACTCTTTCTTAAACTAGCGCCTGAAACTAAAATCAAAAATCTATGGTTTTACTTTCAAAGGTTCATATGTAGAATCAAATGTGGGAGCAGTCCAGCGCAGTTTTGGCAAAAACTGGAAAATTAATTTATTCATCATTTCTGTTCATGGAAAAAACCAGCAAATTCACAGTTAAATACCACATGTAGAAAGTATGTGCCTGATTAAGTAAGAAACTCGAAGAACTTTTCTGGACGGAGTACGATTTTTTTCGATTTTTCATGCATCCAAATTTTTTTTAGATTAGTGCACCAGTAACTGAAAGTGCTAGCAGCATGCGCGCGCTTCGGGACCGCATAGAGGTTTCCCGCTATCTGCACATCTTTGAATTGAGTTAACGATTCTTTATATACAGGGTGTCCCAAAAAATGTATCGAACGTTTGATCGTTAATATCTCTCTTCTGAAAAAGTCTTTTTCCTTGCTTCAGGTACCAATCTGTAGAGCTGGCTTCAACTTAGATTTGCATTATAGAACGAATCACTCATCTCTCTTCATTAAAGTAGGATTACGGTAGAAACTTCAAAGAGGGTTTTAAGCAATGAAAGGCCATGTTTTGCCCCAGAAAGGAAACAAAACAGCCTGAAAACTTTTACACTAGGCTAATTAGAGTTCTGATTATAAATGTAAAGTTCCCGATTTATTATGATGCTTCATTGAAGAGTAATACCAGGTAAGAGGTAGCAGCCATTTTTTCAATGTTCCTAAAAAGTGCGGTTACACCGTTTAGAAAGCTTCGTAATCTTGTGAATAGTTGAGTATCGAACTCGGTGTCCATAAAAACCCCAATACATAACTTTTCACATTTTTTTGGAAAATTTGAAACGGCAGCTTTTTCCACATCGACACCATATGTTTCAAGTTTCTACCGTAATCCTACAGTAATGAAGAGAGATGGGTGGTTCGTTCTATAATGCAGATCTAAGTTGAAGCCAGCTCTACAAAATGGTACCTGAAGCAAGGCAAAAGACTTCTTGGGAAGAGAGATATTAACGACCAAACGTTCGATACATTTTTTTGGGACACCCTGTATTAGATTTTGGTTTCGAGCTTTATGTAGAACAAACTTTGAGCGAATGTTCAGATGCTATCTTGTAGAGCTTGCCCCTCAAGCAGTATGCAGCATGCAATTTCGCGGTTTGCAAAATTGTTGCGATGCCATAGCATGCAAATAAAAAAGACGTTATTTTTGACAACCTAATAATTGTTACCAATTTCTTGCAAACTCTGAGCTATGGGGCCAGAACAGGTGCGACATGAGAACATTTGTAAAGCCAAGTTTTTTTTTCTAAATGTGGAATCTTGCTGCATTGTTTGTACAAGTCTGCATAAAAATGAAGCTAGATTATAGCTATTCCATACATTCTTCTTGCCATTGCTGTTGAACGTTCTATAGAAAAACCTTTCAGCATGCCAGTGGATCCGTACGAATGCTAGGCGATGATGAACGTGATGTACCGAAAAGCGAGTGGTTCCACATTACGCTTCTCGCTCTAGTGATCACCATCTGCTTCAACATAACTGTGCTTTCCTACAGGTAATCCTCAAGAACACCTGCATAGGTAAAAGGGGGAATATCCTCTGAGCAAATCGTTGCACACTGACTTTTCTTTTAGATACTTCGCCATAATTCGGCGAGAGAAACTTGATAGAATGAATAAGAGCAAAGAACTAGTCACGGTTCGTGTGCTTTGTAACGTCGCTTTGCTTCCCTCTTTCACACAATGGCTCGACAATAGTGAACATTCCAGTGATGTGATAGGTTATTTACTTCCTCCCCCCTTCCCAAATATGAAAGCAGAGCAATTCCGGTTGCACAGTGTGTGCCCCGTACGAAAAAAAATTGCCCTCAAACCCGTGCGCGCAAGCAAGTTCTATACGCCCGCACAAATTCGCGATTTCCTCTCACCTTTGCAGGTGGCGTGCAACTGTTACAGGCATAAGGGTCTCACAACGGCTCTGGTCCAGTTCTGGCACAGACTGTTCCATTCGTCCAAGTCTAACGAATGGCTTCGGAAAAGCAAGAATCTTCTAGATCGAGGATATGCCGAGTTACTGCCTTTGCGTGCAGACTGTGGGGGTAGAAAAGAACAAGATTAATGGCTTACCAATACAGAGTTTGCTCACTCAGGAAGTCACAAGAATTATGTTAGGGGCATGCAGGCTAAAATTGCCATGTGTAACTTTCGTAGACCAGTGAAGTGTCCTACTTTTGTCATTCGGAACGTTCACGATGAGATATAAACAGTTGTATATTGTCTACTCGGGCCGCGACTGAAATTGCGCGAAGTAGCCTCAAGCCTTACCGACATTTCGGATGGTAAGCTGTATCTCGGAATTTTGACGACGTGACTGACTCGGAAAATTGAAACTTAAGCGTTTCTGATGGGTTGATGCAAAAGCAATGACCGTGTTGCGAATTCTCGACGTGCTTTAGCTGGAAAAAGTCTACTTTTTGAATGCCATAAAGACCTTCAAAAGCAGCAAACTCTTTGCAATATAGCGCACATTCATCTGTACTCACACCACAAATGGGCAGAAAAATATGAATTGAAAAACAAAAAAGATTTTTTCAAAACCTTGCTTTTGACAAATTATAGCTCCCTTCAAAATACATAAGTATCATAACTTATAATAACGGGCTAGGGTATTTACATGTATGTTATTTGTGTGTATGTGCGTGTGTATGTGTGTCCGTATGTGTGTATGTGTATATGTGTATATGTCTTGACACGCTCTACGAAACTCGTAGAGCGTGTCAAGGCCCAGCACGAGGGTGGTATCGTGGTAGGCCCAGCACGAGGGTGGTATCGTCCTTTCACCCCATAGTAGCGGGCACGCAGCCTCAGACGCTCTCTCGCGAAGCGGTTTTGACTGCGGCGCAAAGTCGATACGGCTTATCAGCTGTCCATCCGTCCACTGCCACAGGAATCGGTGGGTTTTGATAACTTATTTATATTTCTGCTTGCAGGTGGCAACAAAAGGATGGATCACTTATAAATAAACTTATCTGACTTTCTCGACTCACTTTCCATCCCTTTGTTGCCACCTGCAAGCAGAAAGATAAGAAATTATCCAAAACTCATTGATTCCTGCGACAGTAGACGGATAAACAGCTGGTCAGCCGTATCGACCCTGCGCCGAGGTCAAAACCGCTTCGCGGGACAGCGTCTGGGGCTGCGTGCCCGCTACAACGGGGTGAAAGGACGATAGGAACATCGGTGAAACAATTTCGCTTTCGCCACTATCGATTTTTACGAATCCCCGCTTGGTCCCGCCAACAGTATACGTTATTCAGTTGAAGCGCGCTTTCTTCCTCCAAAGCGCCGGCATCGTTTCTATTTCGGATCCTACAAGGAAAGGAGGAGCTTTAGAACCGATGTAGAACATATCTGGTCTGGTACCAGGTATCTAAAAATTTGAGAAACCTATATGAAATGGAAGCTTGGCCTTTTCCAAATTAGGTGGGCAACTGCCCACCTAATTTGAAAAGTTAAGTATGCTCTTTAATCACATAAGTTTTTCATATTTTTATACTTGGTTCCTTAGTCCCGCTGCGCCTGTACAGACCAAATTTCGTGCCATTCGTCATCTGTGCGTTGCAAGCGAGCCATTTTTCCATTTTTTTAGTAGTGGGATGTTTTTAGAATAAGCTTGCCACAACCTTCAGTCACATAATCTTTCTATGGAACTTTTAAGTTAATTTCTACAGGCGTGTACACATATGTACCAAGTTTTGTACCATATTTTCAAGTGTGCTTTGCAAACGAGACATTTTATTTCACATCTCCACTTTCGCCAGTTATGAGAAATTTTGGAAGAAAGCTTACTACGTCATCCATACACAAGCTTTTCATAACTTTTCATACCTTGTCCCCACTAGCCTATGTTCGGTCATTAAGGCAATTTGATGCCATAACATGCCTTGCACATATTGAGAACTAGTCATGTATGCTTTCGTGCCTCGGTTAAGCGACGTCGCGCGTGCGGCAGTCATCTACGGCGAGCTTTGACGCGCGCGAAAGCGAATTTTTGGGAAGAGGCAGGTTCGTTTGCCATTTCAACTGCCATTCTTTCCGGGGCTCAACCCCGGGCCCGCAAAAACGATGCCCCTTTGCTTTTTTGCCCAAACCAAGTTGCTTGTCGTTTGCCCGCCTCGTGCCGGGCCCTGGAGCGTGTTCCAGCCAACGTCTCGAGCCCAAGTTTCACATAGTGCCTGCTACCAATAAAAGTCCACCTTGCAAAAGCACAAGCGCATTTACTGTGGATATTTTGAAAATTGCGCCTCAACGCATCCACTTGGATTCTGGCTAGCAAATTCGGTCCTTAGTATCACTTTTTGCAAAGTCATGGATATGTTTGACGAGTTGATGTGCAAGCCGTAAACTTTAACCAAAAAGTAATCAAAAGTTCCTCACTTTACGAAAACGGTGCCAGAAAGTGGGTGGCGCAAATGGTCAATTTGCCAAGATTTTAACTGAGCCTTTTGAAAGATTTTGCACAGAGATGTATCATCGGCTTCCAGATTTGTGTGAAGGTGGAGTCTTGCCAACTCACTGCGTGGCGGTTTTGCTAGCGAGAGAGTTACGAAAACCAATGCTTTGACGTGGAGGTTTAACAAGTTTACCTGTGTTATCAGGCAAAGTCTGCAATAACCTCCACACGAATTTGGAAACCGATCATAGTTCAAGTACGAGCCTGTGCGCAGCAGAAGTGGCGCACTGGTAAATGATAGTTGCCCATATTATAGCCGCAAGCCGTGGGACAAATGAATATAAAAGGGACTAGGGAAAGATACTTGGTCGAAGTGGCGTTTCCATATAAATCTATACTATCTTACAGAGCATGTAATGCTGATTCCAAATCTGCTTTCCTTATCTGCAAAGCGCTTCTGGGAGGAGATTTATGAAAAATTTTCGATACAAAATCTTGAAAGCGCAGCTGCAATAAAAGCATTCAGAACTTTGATTCGAGAGTTCACATGGGGCCATGATTACTACCAGGGCCTTTTACGCAATATAAACCTTCACTTTAACAAACTCATGTCAGTCATTACTACTCTCAAGCGCCTAGAAGATCTCAACGGCTGTTCTTACCTTAGCCAAATCATTAAAATTTTACCTCAGAAAATTTTTATGAATTCCCTCGCAGAAGCGCTCTGCAGATAAGAAAAACAGATTTGGAATTAGCGTTTTATGCCCTATGAGATAGTATACATTTCTTATGGAAACGCCACTTAGACCAAGTATCATTCCCTTGCTAGACAAAGAAAAAAATAGAAAGTAAAATCTAAAATTGTCAGCTTTTTCAATATTTTTTTAACAGGCTTCAAAGTCCCGAATTATAGAAATTCCTGATTTTCTGCATAATGAACAGCTAAATACTTTTGCAGAAACTTATCATTCCCTTGTTAGACAAAGAAAAAAATAGAAAGTAAAATCTAAAATTGTCAGCTTTTTCAATATTTTTTTAACAGGTTTCAAAGTCCCGAATTATAGAAATTCCTGATTTTCTGCATAATGAACAGCTAAATACTTTTGCAGAAACTGTCAACAGGATGCCCTAACCCACTTATATAGAGTAACGCTTCGGCGATTGCCTTATTTAAAGAAATTTATAGGGCGTACAATGACGCAAGGCTATCCAGTTGAGGCGCCGATATCCCAGTCTAGTTTAGTTAGTTAGTTATTAGTTCAAGAAAATAATCAGGTATGCGTTAGGCCTAAGGCATACCTCCCGCGATTTCGCGAAATCGCCACATCCTCGCGATCTGGCGATTTGCCAGATGTCTAGAGATTGAGCGTGCGAGGCTCTCAGATGCATGGGTGCGTAGATTCCGTAAGTTGTAACAAACACAGCAAGTCTGGCCCTAGCAAAGTGCGTTTACGGCCAGCTATGGAGAAAAGTTGCAGTGCCGAATCGCGCGGCGACTAAAATCGCGTGAGGTATGCCGTAGGCCTAATGTAGTCAATTTTTTCAAGTACGGAAGCTGGATTTTCGAAAAAGCGTCGATTCGCGCTTGAATTCTGGCCAGAAAAGTGAGTGCAATGAGCTGTTTTGGATGCGCTTATTGAAGCCTGTAGCTTTTTGACGACGGAAGCTGGAAGCCCTTCCAACAATCGTTAGATAAAGCATGAAAAGTGCTGCCATTGGTATGCTGTGTCTGATTTGAAGAGGAAATCTTGAAGAGAAAACGTTATTCTGTGACCGTATTTATCAACGAAATCAGTGGGTTCCGGAAGCCAGCCGCTAGGCTTAACCCGCGAGATCGGTAGTCACGAAGCTAGTGGGTTCTCGAATAGCAGTGCTTTTTGTGAATGCCGATCTAACCCCGTGGCACTGTTTTTCCTCATCCACTGGATAGCGGAACCCACAGGGTATGTTGACCACTGAAAAAAGCTTGGAAAATGATCATTAATTTTGCATCAACCTACTATCATCCTTTTCCCACAATATAGCGGGCGGAGCTTTGCCAACGTCTGCCAACGTATGCGCGTGGCAGTTTCTAGCTGCTAGAGAGTGAAGAAACTAATGCTTTTAAATGGAGGTTCAACAAGTCTTTCAGCGTGTTCAAATGTCTGCATGGCCACGCTCGCTATACGCATGGAAATCGCCTATACATTCGCTGCCATATTCAGACATCACGGGAACTTTCCGAAGGCAAACGATTTTACCAAACTTCCCAAGGTTCGATTATTACTGGTGCTCAGTGGACACGAATAAATGGAAACTTCCCAAAAACTCTAACGTTAAGGGCAATGTTGCGAATTTTCCTCCCTCAGGAAGTTCCTCAATATCCAGAACTTTTCGAGAATGGTTGTTAATACTGCTACGTTCACTTCACTGAAATGCCATATGTGATCACATAAACTGAATCTTATTCATGAAAGGCCACTTCGATTCCTAATCTACAGTGTATGTACTTTTCGGGTTTCAATCGTCGTCGTACTATGCTGTCAATTTCTCTCGCAGAGAGTTCTCTTCAAAACCTGTTTTTTCATGTTAGTAAGGGTGCCATTGCCGCGCAGGGTGTGCACTTTCAAATATTGAGTTACAAATGACTCGAGGATATGATTTTTACGAAAGAAGCTAATCTAGTGCAAAATCCGCTCAAAATTTGAGACTCGTGCAAAGACCTTCAAATGTGTACCGTCTCAAAGGCGTCGTCCACCCAGATTTTTGACTTCCAGGTTTTTGTCGTTTCAGGACCTTCTCATGTCCTTGATTCTGAATATGAAGTGAGAGTTTGCAAAAAGTCTGGCAATCTCCGTTCCGGAGAACACACAGGCCGGCTTTCCGGAACGGTGATTCGATGGGCGCGTACAAATGAGCGGGCATGGATGGGGAGGGCGGTGCCGTCTGGAAGTCCTCGTGCATTTTCTTTATTCCGGAGCGATTTCCTCGCTTCCGAAGCGGCACTTTGCGCCGCAATTTGGGCATTGGCTTAATAGGGGGGTCCTACTATCATATGCTGCCAAAAGCTCAAGACCCTCAACTTAGGGTGGACGGTGCCTTCAATGATAAATTTAGCGTATTCAATATTCAATATAGCGGAGATGGTAGCTTATCAAATTACTACACTCGGCTTGGTGTCATGATAAACATTACCGAAGCAGAACGAAAGACCGCTAAGAAGTTAACGTAAATCATACCGATTAGATAGATTGTCATAGATTGTTCTTAACTTAGAAAGGGGGGGGGGTGTGATGCGGTGTCGGACCGTTGAACTTTACGGAAACATGTGAATATACAAAAATGAAGAGATCTGGACAAATATCCACTGGCGGTTGACATCGGATGGGAGAATCTGCGCTTTATTGTGCTGTGATGATCATCCGTTTACTTTTGTTGCAAGTGAACTAATAAGGAATACTACCTAACTTAGCTCGGCCTTTTGGTAAAAGACATATATATTCTGAATCAGCTTTAAACGCTGATTCAAATATGCTATTCCTAGCTGCTACGCACTATTCCGAAGCGAGTTATGGGCTTTTTTCTACGCAAAATTGACATACTACTGGACATGAGAAGACTGCCTGTAGATAAAAATCTGCACGAAAAAGGTGCTGAGGTATCGAAATAGAACAAATCCAATCTTTTCTAACTAAAAAAAGCTTAACGCAGGTGTATCAGTACTCAAATGATGATGACGTGCTGCACGTGAGTCGATGAGCATGCCAATTTTGCGCAGGAAAAAGCCCATAACTCGCTTCGGAATGGCGCGTGGCAGTTAGAAATAGCTATTTGAAATCAACGTTTTAAGCTGTTCAGTGCATATGTCCCTTGCCAAAAGGCCGAGCTAAGTTAGGTAGATTCCCTTGTAAAAATGCGGGAGAGAAAGAGCAATGTCATTATTGCGGTTCTGTATACCAACGCAACGATTCATCTAAAGCCCGCGGAAAATTCCCAACTCTTGGGAACTTTGAGAGGACTATTGCAGAACATCCCGAAGGCTTTAGAGGAAGTTAGGCTTTGGAGGAAGTTCCCGAAGTGACTCTCGGGAAGTTTTCGTGAATTGTACGAGTGAAGAAAACTGTTTCAAATTCTGCTAATGCATGTATCATGTTGGTAAATCATTATTTGTGGAAAATGCATAGGTTCTGAATAGTGGGGTTATCTTCGCGAAAGCAGATCTATGATTGAATAAAAAAATCTCAGATTTTATTACGAGACTTAAGTGAAGTTTGATTAAGTACTGATCTCCCTTCACGGCAGTCTCTAAATATACTTATGCATAATTCCTGTAAGTTCCGAAATTTGACCAGTGAATGTACAGCTAAGTGCACGAAAAGAGGCTGATAATTGTACCCCATTTTAAGATGCGAGTTGAGTCCATTCTAATAAATGGCATATCGAGCCCTCAGTTCCAAGAGAAATCTGAATCTAAACTTTGGCTAAAAAATCTCAGGGTAGCACCCTAAATTGTTCTACTAACAGATCTTGACTTAGGAGCAGTGGTATCTTGAAAAAGAAGTAGTCAAGAAGGAGGCTGAGAATCGCCGCAGAAAGAGAGAAGCCGAAAAGAAAAATCTCGTTTGATTGTGTAAATGAATGCATTATGGCAGCTGTGTTTGTTGGCATAAAGGCGTACCGAATAGAAACGTGCATTTTTTTACTATATAGATTAACTCTTCACTGTTTTTGAGTCCCTTCCAGCGAGGCTAGGGTAAGTATAATTAAATGTATAGGATATAATCACTTACTTACAATCAAATACTTAGGGCCGCATGCACTAACCTCCCCGCGGGGAGGTTAGTGCATGCGGCCCTTAGATGGCCCATCTTCACGAATCGTGTGGGCCTCAGCGCAAAAGTTTCCATTTGTCCCTGTCCCTCGCTTCAGACATCCACGATCGTCTTGGTTGCCGTGGTGGCTTCGTCCACGAGTTCTAGGTGCTATAACCGTATCCAGCTGATCTCAGCTGGTCCATCCGTTCCACGAACACTTCTGCCCATCTCGTCGGAGGTCTTCCTCGAGGCTTTTGGCTTTTGGCTTCGCGAGGAATACACTCGATTTCTTAGTCATCTGTCGTCTGTTCTTCTCATGATGTGATCGGCTCATCGGTGTTTCGCCTTCGCAACGTATTCCCCTAGGTCACGAAGAGAGACATTCTTTTCAAATCCGTACTGCGAAGTCGGCAAGATGGTTTGTGTCGGGTCATCTTCAGTAAACTGCGCTCGAGCGCTCTGTGGGTGGTCCGTAAAGCTTTCGACGTGGCTACGGTGTCGGCACAAGTCTCAGCTGCGTAACAGAGCACCGGGAGAGCGGTTGAGTCGAACAGGTAGGCACGAAGCTCCGAGTCCGTCAGTTCCTCCGTTCAGGTGGCTTCCTTCAAAGGCCCGAAGGGGCCCAGGCTGCTCTTCTTCTCCTGTTAAGTTCTTCATCAAGTCGTTTTCCATGTTTATCGGACATCCGAAATACACATAAGAAGGAGTCTACAAAACAGGGGTACCTGTTTCATTTCCGCATTCTTCGCAAAGGGCGTTCCTCATGAACTGAGTCTTCTTCCGATTAATTCGCAATCCGATCTTCTTTCCCACTTCGTTAAGTTCCTTCAGCATCGTCTCTGCTTCAGTGATACTGTTCGAGAAGAGAACGAACAATGTCATCTGCAAAACAAAGGTTGGACAGGAATCTCCCATTAACTTGTATGCCTCTCTCATCCCAGTCCAGTGTTTTCATCACCCACTCCAAGGCCGCAGGGAACAGCTTTGGCGAAATTGTGTCGCCTTGTCGGACCCCCTTCCCAATTGGGATGGTCAGGGGACGATGGAACAGCTGCATCGTCGCTGTACAGTCCTTATAGCAGTCGGTTAACGTCCTCACGTAAGCTGGGTCCACTCCTTGATCGATTAGCGCAGACAGGATGGCGTTGGTTTCGACGCTGTCAAAGGCTTTCTCGTACTCGACAAAGTTAGGGCTAAAAGCAGTCGGTACTTCCATCGGACTTCTATGACCCTCGAAACCGTCTGGATGTGGTCCATGCGACTGAACCTGCGGAATCCAGCTTGTTCTTGGGGTTGGGCTTCATCCAATGTCCTAGATATGCGAGCGAGGATAATTTTCGTGAAAAGTTTCTAGAGCACACTCAGCAGGCATATTCACTTTTGGCCACCTTTTACCTCATGAAAATCCTACTTTTGACCCTAAAAGCAAAAAAGCAGAATGAGGTAGGTTCCGCTGGAAGAAAAGACGGAAGGGCTTCAAACGGCAAGACATTTTTGCTAAGAACTTCTGACTGTCAATTCTAAATCATAAAGAAACTTGCCTGAAATCAACTTTCGGCTCCTTCTGCCTTCAAGAACCATACTTCTGCCCTTAAAGCAGAAAAGGTCAGGAAGTTGTCTCGAGGGAAGAGCAGGCCCATGAGCTTTATGCGACAGGATTTTCACTGTCATCGTTATCAGCTTCTTTTCTTGAGAGCATGGTGTCTTACTTCTACTACTTCAATTACTACTTTTGGCACGGAAAAGATTGATGAGAAGACGAAAATTCAGTTCCTCCAAAACTTTTGATACCTTAAACTTCGCAAAAACCATACTTTTGCCCATGAAAGAAATCAGAAAAGCACAGAGAATTTGGTCTCGAGACTTCTTGCGACAGGACATTCACTGAAACTTGGCTCTCCCACTTCACAAAAGCCATGCCCCGAAAAGCAAAGAAGCACAAAAGACTCATGGGCTCAGGCAGCAAGATACTTGCGCCAAAAATTTCTAAGTGTCAATGTCCAACTATGCATAAGCTTGCAGGAAATTTATTTCTGACCCCTTCTACTTTGCATACTTTGCATCATACTTCTGCCCCTAAAAACAAAAAAACACAAGGAGATTGGTTTTAAGGAAGGAAAACCCACGGTTTTATGCGACAGGACTTCGCTAAGATTGCATCTCAAAAGGCGTTGAGTCAGCTTTAGTCTCGTTTCAAGAAATGAGTCCATTTATTGGCAAGACAGCATTGAACAATTTTCGTTCTGAGAAAGTTTTATGGAATCCTGTAAAAGCTGCTTCGCTTATTATATCTTATATATAAAGCTGAATGTCTGTTTGTCTTTATGTCTGTATGTCTGTCTGTATGTATGTACGTATGTTCCGAATAGAAAATTCCATTTCTGAACCGATCGGGACCAAACTTGGCACACATACACTTCGGGCCCCGTCGGGTGTCATAGGCTATTTTTCGTATCGATCGATATCGATTTTATCGATTTTTTGCAAAATTTGAGCTACGGGGCTGGGAGTTGGGGGGGGGGGGGGGGTAAGTGAGCATGGGGATTCCGAACCCAAACAGAGTTGAAATTTACAGTGTAGATAATCGGAAAACATTCTTCCAACCCATTAGCTGAGGACGATATCGGCGTCACGGAAAAAATCGAAACGACGCATTTACATCTTGGAAATCAAAGCCTGAATGTAATCTTTCAAAAGCAAAGTGACCTGCTGAACTCAAATGTGATAATAAAAGCACGAGTAAACAAACACAAGCAAACCAAGTTGTGGCATTTGCTGCGTGATTTTTGTGCGATTTTGATAATACCGCAAATATCTCAATTCAGTATTTTTACTGTCCACTCCAACACTGCTGATATCCCAGTTCTGAATTCCTGCAATTCTGATTCTTGCTATTCCTGTGTTTCCTAGACTTCCTATGCGCCACAATAATGCCGCGCTTTGTAGTTTGGTGTTGCGTGAGGCCTCAGGCACAGTTAACCCGATCATCTTGCAATTCGGGTGTGATAGTTAGTCACAAGTGGTCGTGTTGGAGAACTATCACACCAAAATGCAAGATAATCGCTCGTTAACAGTTACGAGCCTATCGCTAAGCAATAGGCTCGTAACTGTTTGTTTTGTTGGAAGAATCGCGGCAATGAAATCTCGTGAACTGTGCCTCCTTACCAGGCGATATCAAAGGATCGCGAAATTCACAGTATATAATGTTATTTTGATTTCATCCTTCAAATATATGTGTCACATGTCAACGTCATAATCCGCTGTATCATTTTTTGCACAGAAAGACTTGTAACCTCAATTGATTTGGTTGATAATGAGAACAAGAACATAATGTATGTAGTATACATAAACAATCCGATACCCATCAAGCTGCATAGGAACAAACGGGTGTGTACTGAGGATGCACGACCGTTCTTCCACGTTGAAATGTTCGTTGACATACATACAAACACTAATGGGTGGGGAGGATAAAGGCCTCGGGCAGAGTTCACGCAATTTCGTCGCCGCGATTCTTCCAACAAGACAAGCACTACATTGCAGTCTGATCATCTCGAGTCCATTGCATTTCGATCATCTCGCATTTCGGTTGTGATACTTAGTGACGATTGGTCGTGTTGGAGAACTATCACGACCGAAATGCAAGATGATCGGCATGTAATAAACTCGTAACTGTTTGTTTTGTTGGAAGAATCGCGGCGATGAAATTGCGTGAACTCTGCCGAGGCCACATGGTTCTTAACAAACACCGTATAATGAAACCCATGCATTCGTTTATTTTCGATCTACGAAGCACCAAACGACAAAATGCAGCGCTATTGTGGGGCATGAGAAGTCCAGGATTCGCAAGAGTTCCAAGAATCACTGGGAAAGTATCTATGTCCCTAACTTGTACATTCAACGCAAACACGTATAGCACGTGAATTCACAGTGGGGAAGACCCCGCCCACTTGCTGATTTCCCTCCAGTGTCAGAGCCCTTTTTCACCGTTTTCGCGCTCTCCAATGTGGATTTTCGGATTCAGCATAGCGAATAGGCCCGGGTAAGCACAAAATCTCAAAATCGAGTTTTTGCCCGGACACTGCCTTTAACCACTGCATTCTTCCTACCGCGAGAATCGAATGAACTCCACTGCTGTTGTTTACAAATTATAGAAATGACTTGTTAGCCCATTTTGAAAACTCATTCTTATGCGAAAAATCAATAAATCAATAGAATGGCCCAGCGAATTGCAGCAAAAAGTAGCGCTAAACCAGCTCCGGGATCGAATACATATGTGTGCAAAGTTTCAGCTCAGTCGGTTCATTGGCGGGCGTCCATAACGAACCAACAACCAAACGAACACACAAATTTTGAGTTCTATATATATCTTATATATAAAGCTGAATGTCTGTTTGTATGTATGTATGTCTGTCTGTCTGTATGTATATCTGTCTGTCTGTACGTATGTTCCGAATAGAAAATTCCATTTCTGAACCGATCGGGACCAAACTTGGCACACATACACTTCGGGCCCCGGCGGGTGTCATAGGCTACTTTTCGTATCGATCGATATTGATTTTATCGATTTTTTGCAAAATTTGAGCTACGGGGCTGGGAGTTGGCACAGGGGGGTAAGTGAGCATGGGGATTCCGAATACAATATTAGTTTTTGAAATCGTGCATTACTTTTATCGATTTTATCGATTTTTTTGCAAGGTTTGAGCTACGGGGCTGGGATTTGGCACAGGGGGTAATCGAGCATGGGAATTCCGAATACAATATTAGTTTTTGAAATTGTCCATTATTTTTTATCGATTTTATCGATTTTTTTGCAAAGTTTGAGCTACGGGGCTGGGAGTTTGCACAGGAGGGTAATCGAGCATGCTGATTACGAGTCCGAATTAATTTGGCGCTATTCGGCTAACCGGGCCCCATTTTTTTTTGTCGTAGAGCTTGCTCAGATTCGTGTATAAGGGTTATCTTACATGCTGATTACAGATATCACACTTTCGTCGCAGAAAGTCTCCCCATGTGGTTACGATAGGTGTACGGTAGGAAGTCAAAATCATGAATTCGGCTGGGTTCGGTCCATACGGCTTATTCGACATGCTGATTACGAATATCATCTCTCTCTGCATATTGGGACCTTTTCATAGAGTTGTGGTGGTTATATGGCTTGGGGTCGAAAACATAGATTTGCTTTAAACTTTGTCTAGGGTGATAATTTAGCGCGCTGAACATGAATATCATGCTGATTTCGCAGGATAGTGCATTTTCTTGGGTTACCGTGGGTGTAGATGGGTCGAAGTCCCAGATTTGCTCAAAACCTTACCTGTAACGGTTCACAAGTATACTGCTTATGAATATGAAACTTGCTCGCTGTCATAACGCATTAGTGAAGTTATGGTGATTTGCAGGATTTGAATGGACAGGGCCAATTTAGATCCCATATATTCATGAAATGGGGAAACGGTCGTTTTGCATGGCGGTCTCCAGCGCCATCCTGATAACCTGTCCCAACGTGTAACGCACGCGGCAAATCTCCCTCCCCCTAATTCTGCTTAGGCAAAAGCCGCCGAAGGGTGTAACGCTCGCGGCAAATCTCTCTCCCCCTATTTCTGCTTAGGCAAAAGCCGCCGAAGAGTGTATCGCACGCGACAAATCTCCCTCCCCCTATTTCTGCTTAGGCAAAAGCAGCCGAAGGGTGTATCGCACGCGACAAATCTCCCTCCCCCTATTTCTGCTTAGGCAAAAGCCGCCGAAGGGTGTATCGCACGCGACAAATCTCCCTCCCCCTATTTCTGCTTAGGCAAAAGCCGCCGAAGGGTGTATCGCGCGCGGCAGTGGTCCTGTAAGGAAAGCATTACGGTCGTGGGAAACTTTTATACCACACGAATTGCCTTTATCGCGGGGATTGAGCACGATATCCTTTGAACAGCACTTTAGGTAATTCAGGCAGGTTTATGATTTTTACCCGCTGCCACGCGATGGCTATGATATCGTCATCAGCGTCTCAAATAACCCCCATATACTAAGTTTGAGCAAGATCCGTCACAAAAACATTTTGGGGCCCGGATAGCCGAATAACGCCATCAGTTTTTAGAATTATCCTTACTTTTATCGATTTTATTGTTTTTTTTGTGAAGTTTGAGCTACGGGGCTGAGGGGTTGGTGAGGAAGGTAGGTGAGCATACTGATTACTCAGGCAGCGAGAATAGGGAATGTAGAGTGGGACAGGTAAAGGTGTACAGGGATAGAAATGGAACCTTTATCGTTTTTGACAGGGCCAGGCGGAGCCGGGTAAGCCAGCTAGTATCATGACTTATAATAACGGGCTAAGGGTTGTTTACGTCTTTTTGTGTGTCTGTGTGTCTGTCCGTTACGAAATTCGTAGAACATGTTCCAGCCAACCTCCTGAGCCCAAATTTTGCACGGCGCATGCTAGCAGCATGAAAGCCCAATATACAAAAGCGCGAGCAAATCCGTCGAGTGGATCCGTTAAAAATTGCGCGCCAAACGGGTCCACCTGGCTTCTGTACCGCAAAATTCGGTCCGTATCAGCACTTTTTGCAGAGTCATGGATGAGTTTGGTAAGCAAATGTGCAGGCGAGGGAGTTTAGCCAGAAAAGTAATCGAAAGTTTACTACATAACGAAAACGGCCCCAAAATGAATTGGTTGTGTAAATGGTCAACTTGCCAAGGTTTTAGCCAAGCGTTTGAGAAGATTTTCGCACAGAGATGTAGCTCACGGTTATCATTACCTTCATGGCGACTACCAAGCCATGACAAATCCAAAAACCTATTCAAATTTGCGTTTGTCTTCCTGCGAAAAGTTTCATCCACGCGAAATCACCGATCTCACGTGAAAAGACTTCCTAAATGAGTGGTTGTTTACATTTTATTCGTGGTAGTCGGCATAGCGCGGTGAGTTCCAGTGCCACGATTTTACGAGAATGAGTAAGGCATAGATAGTAGAGCCAGTGCGAACCTCTGCGAAGCAGAGGTGACGCACTGGTATATATATATATGGGTTTTTCTGCTGCTGTGTTAAGTATTAGGTTGTAAAGAAAGTTCCGGGGCACTTTCGAAATTTTTCTTCAAATCGCTGTAACTTCAAGCAAATTGATTCTTTTTTGAAGCTACAAACTTCATTGCAAAGACAATTTTGTCCACAACATATACTTGTCTTGCTGGCTTTTCAGCACCTCACTGCGGTCCACCAGCATGCGCAGAAGGGAAAAAGGTCGTCGCAAAAAGTGGTCTTTTTGTGCAGGATTATCGCAGGCACAATGAAAGATGGAGAGCTCAAGTGCTCTAGTTATATAGAACTCTGCTGGGGCTGTTATGGGGACCATTCATGTTTTTGCAGGACCACCTGCAAAAAAAATTTTTCTAGAAAGTTCGAAAAATCGACCATTTTTTGCCCCAAAAAATGCACCATTTTTCGCGTAACTCACTTTGAGGTCTTCTGCTTCTGCACAGGGCGGACCAAATCTTTGATTACTGCAAACAATGTTGGGGTAATTACACATCTTTTGGACCCATCACCCAGGCGCGGCGATCCCCGCAGAAGCGACGCCAGCTGCAAAAAGAGTTGCAGTCTGAGGCAAGTTCGACAGCTTGTAAATTCTGAGCACAAGTCGCACTAGTCGAGTGCAGCTGCGGGTCAGAAGCTAAACAGGCTTCTCAATCAGATCACTCATGATTTGGACGGAATTCTTTGAACTGCACAGAAAAGAGGGCGCAGGAAGAAAAACTGCGAAATTTTTATGGTTAGAAAGACTTCATTTATTGATGTGCGGCTCAAACACGTCTTGGCATCGAGAAAGGTCAGAAGACCTGTTGATAGCTCCAGGCTTCCCTCTACTGAACAGTATAAAAACTTGGTGTCGAAGTCCGAAAGAGGGCCGAAAAAATGCTTTTGAAAATGAAATTTCCAAAAGTGCCCGGGAACTTTCTTTACAACCTAACAACTCGACGCTTTTAGGGCATGATACTAATCTGGAAATCAACCTGAGCTTTTGTATGAATCAGCGTTCTAAACAGATGGTATCGGAGGCACCGTCATGTTTAAGAACTGTGGTATCTGGGCACCTGGGCTGGGTATCTGCAAGAGGAACAGCAAAGATGCTTTGCAGATAGTAAGTCATTGGTGGTAGCTTCATTTCTCAAAAGCATGGTGTCTTGTTTCTACTACTACTTATGACACGCCAAATGTTGATGAGAAGATGGAACTTCTGTTCCTTGGGATTTCGTGTTAAACGCAGGCAGATATTAATGTATCTGCCCCCACCCCCTTACTAGCGACCCGTAGGGTCGCTAGTCCTATATATAAAGCTGAATGTCTCTTTATTGTCTGTATGTCTGTGTACGTATGTTCCGAATAGAAAACTCCATTTCTTGACCGATCCGGACCAAACTTGGCACACATACACTTCGGGGCGTGGCAGGTGTCATAGGTACCCTAATTTCACGCGTATAAGGCGCGAGGGATTTTTTTCCAAAATCGACCAGCCCAGACAAGCCAAAGGACTTTACAGCCAAAGGACCCTATAACGTGCTGTCTATTGCTTGAGAGAATCGTGCGATGTAAGGATTTCTTTCCGGAATACAGTGAAGCGGCTGAGCGGCTCGCTTGAAAATCCGAAAAAGTGCGCCTCATACGCATGAAATTAGGGTACTTTTCGTCATCGACCGATATCGATTTTATCGATTTTTATCAGTTTTTGTAAAGTTTGATCTAGGGGCTGGGTTCGCCAATATTTCAGATAGGTCTTATGCAGAATACTAGCACATGATGTTTTGGTTCTACCATCGCATAGGTACAGTGAGCATGATAAAAGAGCCCAAAAGCATAAGAGCATCATTTTCGTAATTATTATGTCAAATAACTCTTGTGGGCCAAGTTTTAGCGTTTGTGAGGTTACCAGTTATTGGGCCACTCAAGTGAGATGGTCTCGAAGTGCTGACTTTGTTTCAAAGGTGAATTAATTACTTCTTTTTGCATTTACTACAAAGAGTGCTGCTTTTTGCTTACATTAGAAATCCCTTTTCAAGTAAGCTCCATACTGTGAAATTAGAAGCAAGCCAATATCTCGTTTGTCCCATTTTTCGTTTTCAATATCTCGGATTAGAGAAGTGTCAGGATGTAGATGCTGTGTAACCCTATAGTTGGATGTAGCTTGCTATCGGAAGCATCCACCAACTGTCCAGCCGTTTACACTCAGTCGCATATATAAGCTCGTGCCAGCAACTGGCACGGCAGTCACCTCCACTCCGTGCAGCCTAGCTGCTCCCCTCCCCCTTTCCTTCTCTGTATTTTATGTGTATAATAAATATGATAACCAGTCCTATGTAAGACACCGCTACACACTCTGGTAAGGGGAGTCGACACCCTTGTTCCTGATCGTAATCTGCATGCTTGATTACCCCCTGTGCAAACTCCCAGCCCCGCAGGTCAAACTTTACAAAAAAAATCGATAAAATCGATAAAAGTAATGGACGATCCTGAAAACTAATATTGTGTTCGTAATCAGCATGCTCGATTACCCCCCTGTGCAAAATCCCAGCCTCGCATGTCAAAATTTACAAAAAATCGATGAAATCAATAAAAGTAATCGATAATTCTGAAAACTAATATTGTATTCGGAATCCCCATGCTCACTTCCCCCCCTCCCCCTGTGCCAACTCCTAGCCCTGTAGGTGAACTCCGCAAAAAAATCGATAAAAATCGGTAAAATCGACATCGATCGATAACGAAAAGTGGACTTTGACACTCGCCGTGGCCCGAAGTGTATGTGTGCCAAGTTTGGTCCGGATACGGCGGAGCCGGGTAAGCCAGCTAGTAATAAATATGATAAGCAGTCCTATGTAAGACACCGCTACACACTCAGGTAAGGGGAGTCGACATCCTTGTTTCTGACAGAAGAGAATTTAGCTCAGATCACTTCGGTGAAAGTTACGAGGTTTAAGCTATCGCAAATAATTATTTTTGCCGCCTTCCCTCAGGCTTCACTCAGTAGCGCAGGCTTAGCATGTTACCGTAGTCCAATATCTTCGCAGTATTTACTTGCATAGGTAAGGAAAAACGAGTATAACTTTCCCTAGGAGAAGACATTCTGAACGAAATTCCTGTTATATAGAGAAGGTTTAGCAGTGATAACAATTTAAAAAAAAACAGAGATAGTTGATTGCTTTGAAGGAGGTAACTTATTGTGTGGCACAACCCCTAAAAGGGTGTGGCAGTCACAGTTTTATTTGTAGTTGCCACACCCCATTAACTTACTTCCAAAACGAATTTCAAACAAATCATGCAGAATTCGATAATTAAAACCTCGCAGTTTTTGTAGATATATAGCTGAATTCATTTGCTGGAAGCACAACCACTGTAGACTAAAAATGGGACAAATGATAATTTGGCTGGCTCCTGACCATAGTTTGATGGTTATTTGAAGCAGAATCCATGATATGGGCAAAGAGGGAGTAATGATTTGTGTTGATTACCAAGAGAGGTAGCTTCACTTTCAGAATGTAGTTGACCATGCTGGGAAATGACCACTAACCCTCAATCGCTAAAACTTGGCCCATAGGGGCTATTGACATGAGAATCAACTTATACGTTACTAGTTATGCTTGGTAGAGCCTTTATGTCACGCCTACGGTAGGCAGACGATAATGCTTGGGGTCACTCCGGCGGTTGTGCGCCACACCTCTTGCTTGACCCCGCTTAGACCATTGCCGCAAAAGGTGCTATTGTGCAGCGACGGCCCATGTCGTCCAGACAATGGGGTTGAGGGAGAGGTGCGAGGAAGTAAATAATGAATGGAGAACGTGTAGTACGTATTCTGATGCCTTCATCCTAGTCGCAGTTGTCTCCTCATGATCCTTACACTCTCCGATTCCTTTCCTGCCATTACTGTACTCAGCTGTTTTCTCTCTTTCGAAACGTTATCTCACTATCAACCAATCTTCTAAACAACAAGTTTTAAAAATAGTAACTTTGACTGCTTTTCTTTGCATATTGTGATTTAACTTCTTTGACACTTTAGAAACTTCACCGATGAATATCGTTCTGTATTGTATTGATCGACTGTCATGACTGAGTGAAGTGGGAAAAAAGTTCAAATTTTTCTTCATTTCGATATCTGTGATCTACCGCTACTTCCTCTGATATTCTGACAAATTTCGGAATCTTCCCTATGTGGAGTATTCAATCTGGCAATGAGGACTGCCAAAATGCGCTCCATTCAGGGTGCACCTAATATCTCGATGTACAGTATGTGTCAACCACGTGCTGCCTTTTCCCTAAAAACTACGCATCCGCAGCGCGTGGTCATGCGCAGCGATCTCCAATCAATGTGGCAAATTTGGACGCTCAAGCCGTAAGCCCGCGAACGCGGGCATACGGCTTGAGCTTTCAAATCGAAGCTTTAGCTTTGCGCTTGAGCTGATCAGAAAGGGAACCCATCATTGACACAGGCTGTATCCAATTTTTGTAGAACAATCCCATCTCTCAGTAATCCAGAGGAAGTCAGAAATGCTCATGCGAAGTCATGGGAGACATCGCTTTCAAAACTGCTCGAAAACACATGCCGGTCCCTAATTCGAGGAAAAACTATGCTTTGACATGCGCATACCTACTTTATATCTTACCTCGATTGGTAGTTTCAATCTTTCTCACTTTCTCCATATTCGTTTGCTTTACCTGTCCTATCTTCTCCGTTGCTTGCACCTTTTTTAAGAGTTTTCTCTCATTTTTGAGGTTTGATTCCTTTCCACAAGCTTGTGCATACGGAAGCAGTAATTTTCAAAGCGGAACTATGATGTGTAGATTTGAACTAACTAGTTCCGTGACTAAACGATATTATAGATCACTTCGTATTTATAATCTATTTTTGTCACAGGTCTGACAGTGCTCCATCTCTTTCTTTCTTTCTTTCTTTCTTTCTTTCTTATTCGCAGCTTTCTAGAAATAACTAGTCAAAACAAAGCTGTAGAAAACGTCTTCTTTAGTCACATCCGTACTAGGCTTATGGTCGTGTTATAAATTGGGGAAATCTTACTGGACGATATCTTCTACGGTAAGCAGCACTGCAGGTTACTCGTTATTCCGCAAGACAATTTGCGCTACTCTCTCCATTACTGCTCCATTTACATTCGTTCTTGTATGTTCTTCACCCCATCCTTGTTCCTGTTACTTGCCCCGAAGCAATAAGTGACTCATCAGCAACGACAATTCCGCTTCCCTTCCAAAGCATGCTCAAAAGTGTTGTGCTAGGGAACAGCTTTGTGTACTAACATAGACCGGCACCTCTCGCACTGAGTCAATCGTCGATTTCCTAACCTTAGCCATCTCTGTCTCCACAGATGGTGGACTTCGTAGCTGATGCATCGTACGGTCCCTGTTGTCCACATGAGCAAACATCAAAAGTGCGTGAATACGCTTCTAAGGTTGCATTTTCACACCGTGAGCTTACGAACCGTGAGAATCGTAAACAGATCGTGCATCTTCTTTACCCTTCCAACTTCACATATTTACGTTTGCACAACAGCTAAAGTCTGAGAGCTTCCACATGCACGTCCTTCACTATTTCTCTATTCTTCATTCAAAGATGTGTCGAATAAGGAAGAAAAGACGACCAAAATACAGTCATTTAATTCTGTGCAACATGAGCTAGTGCGCAACCATTCATATCGCGCGTAATGTCCTTGATCTCGTTGACCACAATGATGATTTTCGCGCCTTCAGTTGTTTCCCCTTCCGAGACTTGAAAATCAACATTCAACGACCGTTTCGTAGAATGTGCTTAAAGGTCAATATCCACAATGCTACACGCTTTGAGAATGCTGTGTATGTCTACGCCGGCCAGTTTGTATTGCTTTAACCGTAGTCAAAAACTGTATTCACCACATATCATACGATTAGCAATACTTCATCCCAATTTAATTGTTAGTAGGGAGATCTTATAATTATGCTTATAATTTTGTGACTATAATTTTATAGCATATATAAGACGCCAGCTCAAATCTTATATGAGCGGAATATCGGTTTGTATGTCTGTCAGTCTGTGAGGATATGCGAAATAGAAGTTTTTAGTCGATCCGTACCAAACTTTGTACGTACACTTTGCTTCAACCAGATCGGTGGCTGGAAGGCGGGGCTCTGTGATCTAGCTAAGGCTAGGAAATTACCAGAGAGCATGTTCGCGAGGGAGGCGCAGATTGCGTCGCCCACGCGAGCAGTCGCCTTCTAGGTCATGAAGCTCCGCCTACGAGCAGCCAATCTGGTTGAAGCAAAGGTTATATACCTCGGGACGGAGCGGACGTCGTAGGCTATTTTTCGAGAGATATCGATTCTTTTGCAAAAATGAGCTACGGCGCTGGGAGTTGGCAGAGGGGTGTAAGTGATCAAGCCTATTACGATTATCATATTTTTTTGGAATTATTGCTAACCTCTATCAATGCAGCCTACAGCCTTAAAGGCAGTGGCTCGGCAAATCTCAACCTAGTCAAATTTGCGCTTACCTGGGGTTTTTCAATACGCTGATTCCGAAAATCCACTTTTGAGAGCTTGAAAACGCCGAAAACGAGCGTTTTTCAATGCCTCTAACTTTGGAATTGGAAGAGTGGAGCAAGGCCGATGACGCTAAATTGTGGCAGGACCCAATGGTTATAGCGTGGCGGCGGGCAGCCTGTGAGTAGGAAATTGCCAACTCGTCCAGATGGTGTAAGATTGGCCTGCGCGTGTAAGTTCGAGAGCGATTTTCTCGGCAAAGAAAGCATGTTGTGCAACCGGGATTTCACTGTTTTCATAGTTGGGCGATAAGGAACCTACCGCGTTAAAATCCCGAGTTGTTGGATTTTGCCGATCCACTGCCTTCAAAGGTAGCATCCCGGCAAAAAGATGGGTGCCGGGCTTTTGTGGCGATGTTGAAGTAGACTTCCTATCTAAGCGATGACTGAAGTTCGGAGCGAAAAAGGAGGTCTACCAAGCCTGAAATGCGCTCCGAAGTGGCCCGAATCTTACGGTAGGCCCGAATGCCGCCCTCGCAGCGATTTCGAACTGCAAGGCCCGAGCACGCATAGCGCACACAATCATGAGCGCAGGGTCCCGCAACGACCCTGCGTCTCTGCCTTGCATGCATCTCGTACTCCCCCGAGCCTACCGTAAGATTCGGGCCACTTTCGGAGCAAATTTCAGGCTTGGTAGACCCATTTTTCTCCCCGAACTTCTGTCATCGCTTAGGTAGAGGGTCTACTTCAACATCGCCACAAAAACCCGGCACCCATCTTTTTGCCGAGACGCTGCCTTTAAGGTAGGAATCTGCCCGAAAAGGTGCTGAGATATTGAAATGACGAGATCAGGACTTTTGTTGCTGGTAGAGAGCTTGGTGCATTTGCACTACCCACTTAATGTAAAAGGCACCGTCCACCCTAGGGGTTTTAAGCTTTTGGGAACTTACGATAGTAGGAACCCTATCAAGCCAATGCCCATGTTGCGGCTCAAAATGCCGCTTTGGAAGCGAGAAAATTGTTGAATGGCGAAAATGCACAAGGACAAGTTGGCACCGCCTCCCTCCAGTGAGCCAGCCCATCCGTGCGCTCCCATCTGATCACCGTTCTGGAGAAACCGGCCTGCCGATTCTTCGGAACGGGTATTGTCGGGGTTTACGAGGTTCTCGACTCCATATTCGGGATCAGGGACATGAGAAGGCCCCGAAACGACCAAGGCATGGAAGTCGAGAATCTGGGTGGACGGCCTTTAATAATAGGGTCAGTAAGTTGTTAAGATGCAAACATCGCACAAAAAAAGCAACATATCTGTTTCAACCCGAATATATGTGTCGTTTGAAAAGCCAACCTGAGTTAGGTGCCTTTCCTCTTAAGTAAAAAAAAACTTTACTTAGTTCTCCTATAATTTGTTACTTCAACTATAAGCATGCAAATGCCATAAAGATCCTCAGTACAGCTTTACGATTTCATCTTGTGAGAAGAGAGGCGACTTCAAGAACAAAGGGTCATAGGGGGATCCTCCGGGAATAACACAAAACAATGAATTAGCTTGTTGGAAATGTCCTGTCGTCCAAGTTCAGCCCCAGGGTATGAAAACATGCGTAAAATAATTTTGTATGATTATGTGTGTCATGGCGCACCACTATCCCCCTTTGATGTTCCCATCTTGGATTCTTGGAGGGGACAATTCTTCAGATAAGTGTTTTCGATGTTCTCATTTTCTTTTCCTTCTTCTCCTTGGCGCTATTCTATTACCGGGCCCCAAAATTTCGTGGATTTTGCTTAAACTCGTCTAAGGGGGTTAATCGACCAGTCTGGGGTTACGGTGGATATACGGCAGGGGGTCAAAACCACGGCAAAATCAATGTCTAATCGATAGCCTCGAATTACTGTAACTTCACAATATCGCGTTATTGCTGCGGACCTGCATGATGTTCGTAATCAGCATGCTCAAAAACCCCTTCTAGGCAAAGTTCTGAGCAAGAACTTCGACTCACCGTATACCCATCGTAACCTAAGAAAATGACGCTTTTTGAGAAATCAACATGATATTCATTCAGCGGGTAACATATCCCCTCCCCTAGGCGAACTTTAACGCGAATTCGTGGTTTTGACCTCATACGTATATCTACCCTATTTTCAGGTGTATAAGCCGCACCCTTTTTACTCTAAACGCGAGCAGACCCAGGCGTGCCGCCGCGCATATGTCTCGCGAAACGGTCACCTTATCGCATACTGCTCTCACTTAACGCGCTCCATGATGACAGTCAGTCTTTTGGCGTGTTCGCCTTTAGATTGAAAAGGGTGCGGCTTATACACCTGAAAATAGGGTACCTAACTCCATGAAAAGGCCGCAGAATGCAGAAAGAGTTTGATAATCGTGGTCAGTAAACCCATAGACCAAATTTCAGCCAAATTCTTGATTTTGAGCTCTACCATAGTCCCACCGAATGACATTTTTGTGCAAAAGAGTGTGATATTCGTGATTAGCATGTCGAATAACCCCCGTGGACCAAGTTATACCAAAAGTCAGGACTTCGAAATTTGAGGCTCGGATATTGGAATAGCACCGTTTTCCTTTTTAGGTACTAATCATCTCAAAGTGATGTAAGCGACAACAATCGGTCAGCCTCTTGCATTTTTGCGATTGCAACTCCGGGGAATGAGGACATCAATGTTGGACAGGGCGTGAAATGCTCACATGATCATATGGAATTATTTGACTGGAGATAGACAAGAAGAATGCAGATAAATAGAGCAGCGTAAAATGACTTTCTTTTCAGCCCCTCCGCTCAGAGAGAATGTGCGTGTGTATGGACCTAGTTAGGTCTGAGGAGTTTGAGCATTGCCTTACTTTCGTTGTTGAACTCGAAACAAACATGCGAGCGTTTCGTTTCTTCCAGCGATAACTGAAAAGAAAAGTTTTAAAAGCGCTGACTCCTGTCTAAGCCAACGAATTCTGCATCTCAGCCAAGTGAACTGGTGGTTATATGCAGCGAATTCGCTGCTAAATAAGATCTTGGGTCTGTAATTGTACGAGTTAATGATTAGCATAGCCTTTGCAAATTCCATGCACAAAAATCGCCTGACTTGGAATCAAGGCGACCGGTTCCGTTTTTCTTTCTCTTGAAGATGCTCAGAAGGGGCGTGGGAGAACTGGAACAACGTCTCGCATGTCATTTCTCAAGTGCGGCGATTGTTCGCTATCGTTTTGAGCATACAAGCAAAACTGGACAACTCGTAGCTCATCCAATTGAATGAAACTAGCAGCTACAGATATTGCGGTATCAAATGACTCCGATATGGTTTTCGTATTTGGTGCTCGTTGAATAGGGAATCCCCTTCGAAGATGTTATCGAGTCTTGGCCTGCTTATCGCTCGGTTTCAGCTAATGAGCTGTTTGTTTCTCAAATGAACTGCTATTGTTCTGTCACTCATTCTACGAGTATGATCTGTTCGTATATCACTACTCGCACCTCTTGTATAGCCTGTGTCAATCGCGTGCTCCCTTTCCCATCTGCGCAATCGCCAAACTGGAGCTGTGCTGCGTACGCTTGCCGCATCTTTGACATTCAAATTGCCATCGCTGAGTGGAGACCCGCACGCAATGTCTTCGCCTTGCGGGTGCCTTTTTTTACGCGAAAAGCGGTGCGTATAGCACAGAGTGTAACATCGGCTCCCAGATTTGTGTAGAGGCGAGTCATGCCAAACTCAAAGCATTGCGGATTTTGACAGCGAGAGAGTACTACTTCGTACTTCGTCCTCTCTCGCTGTCAAAATCAATACTGTAGTGGAGAATTGACAAATTTATCCACGTTGTCAGGGAAAGTTCGCGATCCCTCTTTGTACGAATTTGGGAGCCATTCATATGTGCTTTAGTGACGGTTTTTCGCAGCTCAATCTGTGAGTTTGCACACCGTAGCACTTCGCAATTTCTTGGATGCGAACAGTTTATCAAGTCATCGAAATAGATCAAACAGTCAAACTGAGTCTTCACTTTTCCCAAATTACTCATACACAGAGAAATGAAGAAAAAATCTTTTAAAATGGGGATTTGTAAGAATACGGGTTGGGGGAAAGTCTTTGAGCACGGTATTTCTAACGTAATGATGAAGCTAGGCAAGATGATTACATGAATTAAAAAGGTAATGTTTACTCAACTCTCTGCTACACAAAACTGGCTTTACAATTCGAAGATTCCTCCTTTGACGCGAACTCAAGCTCGGAAACGCTTGGGAACGCTGTCCATGGTGACACGGAGGTGCTTCACGTCGATTTCTTCCCACGTCTTTTGAAGAGTACTTCGCAGAAACTCCACAGTCATGCGTGGGTGAGCGCAGGCTTTGGCCTAAATAACTGACCACACGCTGTAGTTGAGGGTATTCAGATCCGGCCAATACGGAGGCCATTCCGCAGGAGTAATGAACTCCTTGATGTTGCTTTGGAGCCATGCTTGAACAAACTTCGCTTTGTACGTAGGTGCGCTATCCTGCTGGGGACACCAATCGCTCCTGGCAAAACGGGTATTGGTCCAGGCCAACAATCCCTTCTTCAGGCTGCTCTCCACGTGCGTAGCGATGTTCATTTCGATGTGCTGGGACACAAAAATCGCCTGCATCTTGCTGTCGGAAGCTCTCCGCGCAAACCATTACAGAAGCCGGATGCAGCTTTCCTTCTGCGAGTCTACCTTTGCTATTGACTTCTGAAGGCGATTAAGTGATGATTCTGTTGTTTGGTGATCAAAAACTTTCCTCACGGTGAAAATTCTGACGTCAGAAAAGATATCGTTCGGTGGCGTGCCTTGGAGAGACGTTTAAGCAGTCGATGGCATCTGCGCAGCCAGTCCAGCTTCGTGTCCTCCCAAAAAGCATGAAATTTTAGCATCCTGAAAAGCTTCATCGCGAGACCCTTTTTTACGATGCCGGGGATTGTCCTGCCAGAGATGGACAACCCTAAAGCCAGCTCAATCAAGCTTCGCCGAGGATTGCGACTAAGGCGTTGGCGAACGATTTTCAGAATTTTGTTACTGTCCGCAGTAGCCAATTTACCACTCATACAATAATCCTAGGTGCTGTTCATATCCTGGAAACGACGCAAGTTGGAAAAGACCCTGATCGTAAATTTTGGAGAGCCCGCGCAATTTGCTGGTCAGCCATCCTCTCCTCATGCATCTTCTCCACCAACGCTCGCTCCATTCCAGAAGGCATATCTCCGGTAGGAAAAAAGCTAATAGTCCAGTTTTTTGAGGGCTTCTACTCAAGAGTATAAGAAGCAAACACATATAATTAGCATACAAAAATTTGTGGAATGGCCGAACATAAATGGACATCAAAAATTGTTCAAGGACTTTCCCCCAACCCTGTACAAGTCGCTGTTTGCCGCACATGGTTTGCGGGTATTAGTGACTCGGCTGTGATTTATATAAGAAAGATAGTTTTTTAATTTGTTACTCCGTTTCGTCCCTTTCCTTAGACGGAGTTTTGAGATCTAGACCCTCTCCGGGACTCTTCAGTAAGGAGAGAGGGTCTAGTTTTGTCCATGTTCGGCTATCCTTGAACCTTGGCATGGCTTGTCACTTGAGAGGTGTGGTTTGAGCGGTTGACCAAGATGGTATACAGTTTATTATTGTACAATGGCCTACGTTTCGAAACGAAACGTAGGCCATTGTACAATAATAAACTGTACACCATCTTGGTCTAGTTTTATTTTCCAAAGAAATTATTTTGAAAAAATTGTAAAACTCAACTTATACTCCGATTGTCGTCCAATTCTTCTTTTCTGTCGTGTGATCTTCTGTGTTGCAAAGTAAGAATGGACTTGTCTTGACTTGTTTATTTTCATTGTATTATCATTTGTGTTGAATATATCATTCATACTTCGTTTCATATGTATCGGTTGATACAATTTATGTTTATATTTTATAATATACTAGCTGGCTTACCCGGCTCCGCCGTATCCGGACCAAACTTGGCACACATACACTTCGGGCCCCGGCAAGTGTCACAGTCCACTTTTCGTTATCGATCGATGTCGATTTTACCGATTTTTATCGATTTTTTTTGCAGAGTTCACCTACAGGGCTAGGAGTTGGCACAGGGGGGGGGGGGGAAGTGAGCATGGGGATTCCGAATACAACATTAGTTTTCAGGATCGTCCATTACTTTTATCGATTTTATCGATTTTTTTTTGTAAAGTTTGACCTGCGGGGCTGGGAGTTTGCACAGGGGGGTAATCGAGCATGCTGATTACGAACACAATATTAGTTTTCAGGATCGTCCATTACTTTTATCGATTTTATCGATTTTTTTTGTAAAGTTTGACCTGCGGGGCTGGGAGTTTGCACAGGGGGGTAATCGAGCATGCAGATTACGAACAACAATATTAGTTTTCAGGATCGTCCATTACTTTTTCGATTTTATCGATTTTTTGAAAATTTGAGCTAGGGGGCTGGAATTTGGCACAGGAGTGTAATCGAGCATGCTGATCACCCCCCTTGGGGATGATCAGCATGCTCGATTACCCCCCTGTGCCAACTCCCAGCCCCTTAGCTCAAACTTTGCAAAAAAATCGATAAAATCGATAAAAGTAATCGATAATCCTGAAAACCAATATTGTATTCGGAATCCCCATGCTCGATTACCCCCCTGTGCCAACTCCCAGCCCCATAGCTCAAACTTTGCAAAAAAATCGATAAAATCGATAAAAGTAATCGATAATCCTGAAAACCAATATTGTATCCGGAATCCCCATGCTCGATTACCCCCCTGTGCCAACTCCCAGCCCCGTAGGTGAACTCAGCAAAAAAATCGATAAAAATCGATAAAATCGATATCGATCGATGACGAAAAGTAGCCTATGACACCCGCCGGGGCCCGTAGTGTATGTGTGCCAAGTTTGGTCCGGATCGGTTCAGAAATGGAATTTTCTATTCGGAACATACGTACACACAGACAGACAGACAGACACACAGACAGACAAACAGACATTCAGCTTTATATATAAGATTTTTTGACTCAGTTTCTTAAATTCATCATTGAATATATTGTATTTATATAGTATGAATGGATTTCTATTTAAGCATTTGAAAATTGATGATGATATTATATTTATGTCATATTCATTTTTAAGTAAATAGTATATCTCTGAGTTGTGAGATTTTTTGCAGAAAATCGTTTAAGTATGTACATGTTCTTGCTATTCTGAGAGTTTCTGTATATATGGTTGGTTATATTGTTCGGTAATTTTGCATTCCACCTACTTCATTCCACCTACTTCATTCCACCTACTCTCCTACCTCCCTTGGCATTACCAAATGGAATTAGATAGCATCAAAAAATAATTCAAAATTTTTTTAGGAGCTGTAGATGCCGAAAAATTGCATTACATTGCACTTTGTTTACTTTATCTGACTGCTATCAAAGCTTGATCAAAAGCCAAAAATGAAGTCTATAAAAAATGGCCAAATGGTAAAAACTATGAGGTACAAATTTCGGCGTTTATCTCAGTGATCACAAGAGCAAGCGGCATAGGAGCATGTCAAAAAGAGGAAGAAAGCCGCTTCGGTTAATGTTTGGGACGTTTGCCTACGTTTATTTTATGAGTTCTGATGAGGGAAAAAACGGAAAGCTTTCGGAACGACCTAATAGTTAAAAAAAATTCCGTGAATTCTGAGCTTGGCTTCACTGCTTATCCAACACCACCTCAAAACTCAAGTTGAGGACTACTTCAGTCTTCAAAAATCACCAGACAAAGTACATTGGCTTACTAGTCATCTAAAGTTACCACTTGCTGAGTTTGAAGGCTTTCGCTGAAAATCCTACCAAAATAAATACAAATTTGTTATTAAATGCATTTTCATGAGTTTCTAACCTTCAACATTTTCATTTTGAATCGTTTTTGAAGTAGTAAGACTGGACAACTCCTGGACAATCATCTAATATATCTCCCCTAAATTTTAAAATACTCCCAGAACCTTATAAAACAATATGTGCTATTTGCTGTCAGTTGGCAATAAAAATCGCCTCTTGACATACACCCCGAACTGCCTTTAGTGTGATTCGATGTGGCATGCCATACCTACCTGTACTTCCTTCTTGACAAAATCACCTCATAGCATCTCTAGGCGGTGGCTATTCGTAGTCAGATGGTGTACTTGCGGCTGAGTTATGCTATCCAAACAGACATCAGTATCATATTAATGGACGAACTTGCCTCATGCTCGCTTGGTTTCATACCACGACCTATCAGTTTCGCGTTGGTGCGAAAGCATGCAAGCACGATGCAAGTGGTAATATGATCATGCGTCCTGTTTGGAGGCGTATATCTTAATCGTGAGTGAATTGATTCACTCACGATTAAGATATACGATTGATTGATTGATTCACTCATCTTAGTTAGGGCCAGATTCTTTTCCACTTGCCATCCCCTTAGGTCCGACTTTGCCTGGACACTTCCTTCAAAGGAGGTTTGCAGGGCTTCCACGCTCGCTGAATTTCATACCTGAAATTAGGACCATTGTCTGGAAATGGCAAGAACGTAGAAGTCGAGAATCAACTTGGATTGCCTTCAATTTGGTATCTTTGCTCGTAACCTTGTGCATGAAAAATTACCGCGTGGCGCAAATTTTGAACTATAACAGCCATCAAGTCTACAAGACTTATGTAGTCATCATCTAGACTTTAAAAACAATGTAAGCCAGGGAAAGCTTACAAAGCTTTGTTAGTACTGAATATGCGAGTTTCCCTCTAGTTGTGCATTTCGTCTTCTTTCTCACTTGCAAGCTGTTCGGCTCGCATGTATACGGGCTTGTATAGCCGAACCGCAATCACGTAAACAAACATTTGACGTATTAGGTCTGAGCAAACCGATCGTCTTTCTGGCCGAGGTGACGTAATCCACTACGAGTATTGACTATTCTATTTTTACTATGCAGATAAATGGTCGTGATCTTCTGCCTTTCATCATGATCTCCATAGCATGGCAACGTGCTATTTTTCGTATATACAACAAGTAAGAGTGTCGCGATCGTTTATGTCATCGTCGCGTTAAACCACCATTTCCAGCTTAGAGCATCGCAGACCTTGAAGAAGCGGGCGGGCTTACTATAATCGCAGAAAGCGATCTCACTCCACTTCTGTCTCTTTCTTTGCTTGTATACGCTATCGGTAAAGACACTTGCGTTCTTCCTGGCCATCTTTAACTTTGATTATCGTAATGCTTTTTCGTTGGTACCCACACTGAACGTTTGCTGCGTAGGAAATCTCGCTGTGTTTACTAAGGGCCGCATGCATTAACATCCCCGCTGGGAAGGGGATCACAGCTCAAAAGAAAGCTTCATATCCTAAGCTTTGAACTTTCTGGACTTTATGCTGTCTACCTATACGTAGAATTCCTACTATCCTTCACTATGAACATACTGAACAGAGGCAAGCAGCTGTACAAGCCGCATTTTCCAGCTTGTTGTATGATCCCCTGATGATCCCCAGTGGGCGACCGTCTTTTCTTCAAAGTCATTTTTCTTTCTTCGAAGTTTACGAAAACCTTAGTTGTACTTTTCGTCTAACCAAACAGTGCTAAGCAGGTTGCTGATAAGAATAAATGAGTTCTGATACATCGAATTTTTCGATGAACCCCTACTTTCGACCTGTGGTTCATCGCAAATTTCATGATTCCAACTCATCGTTTGTTCTTATCAGAAACATGCTAACACTGTTTGGTTAGATAATCAGTCATACCCTGGCACATTTTCATTAACTCCAGAAAAGTGACCTTAAAGCAGGGCTCAGCAGAGGTGGCGCTTTTACATGCTGGATATTGTTTTTTGAGGGGAAAGCAAGAGGAAAATCGCAAAGTTTCCAAGGGTGTTCTCCTTGTCTGACAAAATATCAGCCAGCAAATCCTTACTCTAAACTCGAGTTTTAGGTTCTAATGTCATTCTACCGGTAACAGGTAAATTGACAGGTTACAAACATGATTGCAGGAATTTTTGTGCACACAAGGCCAACGTGTTAAGACATGATATTCATACATAATAAAATAAAAAATTGGTTTCTTTATTAAGACTAAGCGATATTGAGCCATCAAATTTGGTATATAGCTTTGTGACGATGATGAAAACAAAAGCATGAAAATTTATGAAAAAGTATGTGAAGGGAAGGAGTTGTAAGTGTTTTTCTATTTAGATTGCTCCCGCGCAACCTGGGAGCACCCTAAGGTTGCGCGACTAAACAAAGTCATAATTTATCGACATCCTCATATAATTTTTTGAATATTTTTACATAAATCTCTTCTTTAGTTCATGTTCTACCTATGTTCACTCATTTTGATATCAGTTTCATCCCCTCTGCTTTGCTATAGTTCTTAATGGTATAAAAACCTCTCTTTTTTCGCCTTCCGATGTTTTATATTTGATTTTCTTGTTGTTTTCTTCACTTTTATCCCTCACAGCTCGCTGCACATTATAAACCGTACTTCTACAAAATCCACAAAAGGTTATTCGTAAATCGCTGCAATCTCTAAGGGGACTTCGTTCTAAGGAATCTCAAATGCGACCTCTTGCTGGGCTCTGCCTTGAAGAAGAGACGATCGGGCGCTGGGGATCATTAGGGGATCATAAAAAAATTTGTAAAATGCGGCTTCTACAGCTTCTTGCTCCTGTTCAATATGTTAATGAAGTAGTAGGCATACTTACGGATAAGTAGACAACGTAAAATCTAGATATCTGGAGCTTCAAGGCATAAAGCTTTTCTTTTAAGCTGCGATCCCCTCCCCCGCGGGGATGTTAGTGCATGCAGCTTTAAATAACAGATCGATACTGCTAAAAGATCCAGAGAGATTTCGCTGTTTTGTCTGATCCCCTAGGAGATACCCCGGGGGATCATTTCACATCTTCAAGGTCATCTAGCTTTCTCTAACTCGATGAAAAAGCTGTGAAATTGTACTAAGGATACACTATGACACTGCTGATCATGTTCATAGTTGAAATTAGTGAAATCTCAGGATTTTGAAATCTTTGATGACCGCTGTTTACAGCGGTCATCGAAGATTTCAAAATAACTAACTGACTTCCCGGAAGGATAGCGGGCTGTGAATACAAGGCTTGATACTGTGTGGATCCATCATACTTAAACAGGTGATAAGGATCTTTGTAATATAGACAGGAAAAGAAGGATATATGTAGCTACTAGCTGGCTTACCCGGCTCCGCCGTATCCGGACCAAACTTGGCACACATACACTTCGGGCCCCGGCGGGTGTCACAGTCCACTTTTCGTTATCGATCGATGTCGATTTTACCGATTTTTATCGATTTTTTTGCAGAGTTCACCTACAGGGCTAGGAGTTGGCACAGGGGGGGGGGGGAAGTGAGCATGGGGATTCCGAATACAATATTAGTTTTCAGAATTATCGATTGCTTTTATTGATTTTATCGATTTTTTGGCAGAGTTCACCTACAGGGCTAGGAGTTGGCACAGGGGGGAAGTGAGCATGGGGATTCCGAATACAATATTAGTTTTCAGGATCGTCCATTACTTTTATCGATTTTATCGATTTTTTTGCAAAGTTTGACCTGCGGGGCTGGGAGTTTGCACAGAGGGTAATCGAGCATGCAGATTACGAATACAATATTAGTTTTCAAGATCGTCCATTACTTTTATCGATTTTATCGATTTTTTGAAAATTTGAGCTAGGGGGCTGGAATTTGGCACAGGGGTGTTCGAGCATGCTGATCACCCCCCTTGGGGATGATCAGCATGCTCGACTACCCCCCTTTGCCAACTCCCAGCCCCCTAGCTCAAACTTTGCAAAAAAATCGATAAAATCGATAAAAGTAATCGATAATCCTGAAAACCAATATTGTATTCGGAATCCCCATGCTCGATTACCCCCCTGTGCCAACTCCCAGCCCCGTAGCTCAAACTTTGCAAAAAAATCGATAAAATCGATAAAAGTAATCGATAATCCTGAAAACCAATATTGTATTCGGAATCCCCATGCTCGATTACCCCCCTGTGCCAACTCCCAGCCCCGTAGCTCAAACTTTGCAAAAAAATCGATAAAATCGATAAAAGTAATCGATAATCCTGAAAACCAATATTGTATTCGGAATCCCCATGCTCGATTACCCCCCTGTGCCAACTCCCAGCCCCGTAGGTGAACTCAGCAAAAAAATCGATAAAAATCGATAAAATCGATATCGATCGATGACGAAAAGTAGCCTATGACACCCGCCGGGGCCCGTAGTGTATGTGTGCCAAGTTTGGTCCGGATCGGTTCAGAAATGGAATTTTCTATTCGGAACATACGTACACACAGACAGACAGACAGACAGACAGACAGACAGACATACAGACAAACAGACATTCAGCTTTATATATTATATATAAGATCTAGAGTGGCGAGAAATGGCGCGTTCCCTCTATTCCACCCTCCTTAGCGGGGATGTGCGTGCATACGGGCCAGTGCCCGGCACCGATGGTTTGGGGTCAAACTGGACTTCGTTTCTGGAGTTAGAAGCAAATGGGACATCGTTTTTATGAGGTCCTGGAGGAAGCGCCAAAAAAAGACGACGAACATTTCAGGTTTCACGAGTTGAACGTGTTCTTTCGCAAGCGCGCGAATTTCAAATGCAAGACTCAAACAAACAAATGGCTTGTTTACAGCGCACAAACAGTCACATGGCTCCGAATTTGGGCTATGAGTATACAATATTACTCCAAACTATGTTATGTAAAAAGTTCCCAAAACTTAGGTGTCCTAATATCCGTTCTCGAATTTGTTGGTTTCTAGACCAACTACCAAACCAGCTGGGTTGGTTCGGAGCATAAATATTGGAGAGTTCACATAAGTTTTCGACCTTTTTAATTTGGACGACTAGAACGGTCAAAAATCCATCATATAGTGAAGAGAGCGGATTAAACCGTTGCCTCTTCCCTTTTTTGCGTCAAAAGTAGTATAATTCTGCGCGTTGATATATATCGCGCTCCAATCACTTGCGGTGCCCTTTGAAATATGTGGCGAAAAATGCATCACAGGATTGTTGAGGCTACAGATTTGGTTGGCCTAGGAGATTCTCGACATCCCAGCATCAGATTGGTACTATGCCCAATGGCAGAGCCTTTGATCGACTCGAAATGTTTTCTTTTTCTTTTTTGTTATATTACATACCTCAAAATGCGCTTTTTTCGCTTTTTTGTTGCTATTTTGGTTGAATAAGGGCTTCCCTACTGATTTTCACGTCGAGAGGGACTTCGTAAATTTTCGCGAAGTCATGGGGGACTTCGTTTCCTAAAAACCTCCAAACCAACGCGTGCCGGGCCCTGATACGGGCCACATCACATATATCTTGCACATTTCTGCTATAGTTCCCCTCCAAACAATTGATTTCTTGCTCCAGGCATCACTTGGTAAGGTGAGCATATAAACGACGTTGTGTAAACGATAAAAAAATGATTGAGCAAGAAACTCATTAAAAGAAGCAGACTGTCTGAAAGACTGCTTTTGATTGTGGCCATAAAAGCTTTAGTAGATAAGTATAGCGCATTGAATGCTAATATTATATTATATCGACTCGCAAAGCACTTAGTTCAGAAAATAAGCATTTTTTGCTGAAAGAGTAAGCAGAGAAAAAATTCACAGCCTTTTTCTTTCAAAGAGGCCGATATACAGGAATGCGAACTTAGAACAAACAAGCAATCGAAAAAATCAACTACAAATTGTTGATATTGAATTCTACTCCTGTACATTAGCACTCCCATTTGGAAGCGTCGATTCTCATAGTAACCCAGTCTACGTTAAATTAACGAGGAAGTAGGACTTCAAGTCTATCTTCTGTAGCTGTACATTTTCTAGATCATGCTCATAACCTCGAATGCGCTCCGCCAATGAGGCCTTCTAACCAGGGCTCGCCACGAACTCACACTTGAGTGATTCAGAAACGAGCTCTCCTTTGACCTCGAAAATTTCGTACGAAGTCCCTTCTGACCCATTTCAAACGTTAAAAAACCCTAAGAAAAACGAAACGTCGAATAAAGAACGTCGCAATTTTTGTGTTTTTTCGGCCACATAAACGACATCTCCTTTGCTTTTTGTCCCCCAAACGATATCCAGCTTGACCGGTCCCATCTGTGCCGAGCCGAGCCCTGAAATGATTTTTTGAGCTCTTAGTAATAAAGTCACTTACAAGGGAACGATACTCGGTATCCGTGGGCTTTTGAGAAGAGATGTATACAATTATACTTGTCTTGGAACACTGATTCCGAATCTGGCTTTCGTTTCTGCTGATGATCTCTCTGAAAGAACTTATGAAGGAGTATTGCGATAAGTCTGACCACCGAAGAGAAATAAGGTTGCAACGCCGCTACGCTGGTCAGTGCCATAGCCTCGCAATTTGATGCAAAAGCAGGTACGAATCCTTTTATGTTTTTAGCTTTGCCTTGCCTAAATTATGCTTCTTTTGATTTTAGGCATCCTCGGTAAATGCATGCACTTACTTTTTGAAAGTCAACGAGGAGTCATTTTCTTAAGAGTAATTCTTATTTTTATTTTGAAAGGTGGTACCACTGAATTTACCACTTTCGGACAAAACATTTTGCGATTACAAGTATAGGCTGCTGCATGACGATGGCGCAATATTTCTGGGCGCGAACGCGGCTTTATTAGCCGCAGAGCGCATAAAGCGCAGGATTTACAACGGTGAAGATACGCGCGCGTCGCGTTCGCACCCGATCATCAACTAAAACTGCTTCTGCGCCTTCGTCATGCAGTAGCCTTTAGTTGGTTGGTGATACTGCTTGTTAGAGTCTCAATTTGTGGGTTAAAAAGTGCAAGTCATGCGTCACCTTGTGCACGACTCACTTGTTAAGATTTATTTGTTATGTTCAAGTAAATTTACTCGAATTATAATCAGTGGTTACATTTTGGCACAAATAGTAATCATTTTTCCCAGTTTTCCATACTTTTTGATGAGTAAGAGCATGCATTTACCTCGAGGATGCCTCACTTTCAAAAAGGAGCTTAGTTGAGGCAATGCAAAAGTGGAAAATACAAAAGGACTCGAGCTTACACCTGCATCAGGTGAGACTATCGCACTAACCTCTACACCACAGCGTAAAATAGTAATAGCGTTCCTACCATGTTTCCATCGGACTGCCAAACTTGGAGCGAAATTCCTTCATAGCTTCTTTCGAAGAAATGATTAGCAGAAACGGGAGCCAGATTCGGGAAGGCGTTCCAAGACAAGTGTAATGGTATATAACCCACCTCAAACGACCAAGAACACCGAGTATCGCTCCTTTGTTAGGTCGCGATTGAACAAACGCGGCTGTCCAGAGAATACATTTGTGATCGTTTTGTGTTGTTATTATCATCTCGCGAATAGTGATGGTTAGATGTTGTTTTGCAAATGTATACCAAGTTGTATTGTACATCGAGCAAGAAACTCATTAGGGTTATCTAGAATTAATGGGGCATAGAGAATAATCGTTGTTTTGAACAAATGCAAAAAATTGTTTAGATGCCCAAGTTTTGGCGGATGTAAGTATATGTCAAAACCTTCTTATGTTTATAGATAATTATTGATTATCTATAAACAATTTCTACATCGAGTTTTGATTCTAAGCACTTATTTTCATAAGTGTCACTTCCAATAAATTTTATTGAGCAGCTTCGTCGCATAAATACAAGTGAGGCTACCAAAAAACAATTGTGCTGCAGTGAGTGAGGGAAGTATCATCAAATTTACGATTTGTGGTGGTCCCAGCTCTTTGCGACAAAAGATATATTAGGTATTGAGAGACAAGTTGTTTATCTCTCATCGAGGTCAACTGAGCTCACCAGTGATGAATGACATCTGATGGAGTGGAGCTTTTCAGGCTCTCTCCCTGTATCAGGCTGTTTTGAAAGTTCTCTCCGGTTTGCAGATTTTTCGCTTCAAAATGTTATTACTTTTCTCAAAATCAATTTTTGAACAAATCAAATTTTTCTGGAAGCTATTATGTATCAAAGATCCAGTATGCCGCCTGGAGAAGATAAGTATGAGAGAAGAGAAAACTCTGAGAATTCTGTAAGATTTTCGTCAAGACCGTCTACTTTGACATACTATTGCTCCCATATAAGAATAGGCAGACACTGGCTGGCATCATGAAGAAGCCTATACTTCATAGATTATCTTATGGCTGAAGCAAATTCAAGTTGTCTTTGCTGTACAGAAACTTTGATGAGCAAATCAAAAGAGACATTATTTGAGCCATCCTCCGCGCGCAAGTATGCCGACTTCTTGATTTTTGATTTTTTCTTGCTATCGCGAATGAAAAATGCGATTTGGCTGATGGCCCTTCCTTGCTCTCGCTCTACTTTAACATCTGCAATATCAAATACACTGCTCGGTATGCTTGGATTTGATGTCATGTGTCCAATAACTGAAAGATTTTCTTCAATCTTCAATGACAAGTTGAAGAAGTGAGACTTTCTTTAGGTGAAAATGAAAGAGTGTGTGTAGTAGCCCATTACATCCTTAATTATCGAGTATAGCATGATTGGTTCTTATAATAATGCGGAAAATCACCATTGATTTTGGCAATAATGCGGAAATTATCCAAAAATTTTTCTTGAGCTTGACTGTATTCTTAACTTTGGGGATCACTGGGAAGTTGTTCCATTAAGAAATAGTAAGCGAAAGAGCAAGAAAAGTGCTTCTAGATCACTAGAATGTTCCTAAAATTGCAAATGCAAAACTCTAAGAAAATAGTTGCGATGAAACAGAGTAACCAGAAATCGTACAGAACTAGCCATCTAGTATGCATTTTATCTCAACTTCTCATATTCAAAAATTTTTTTGGTACCAAACATGTGCTCTAGCCTGAAAACTTGGGTAAAAATCGCAATATTCGATCTGCCCTTTTTACACAAGATAATGAAGAGTTTCTGCATATTTAAGTTATTATTTTAAAGAGGTTAAAAAGTCCTCCTAAATGATATGTCACTTATATGGAGACTTTGGATACATCAGACAATTTCGGATGACGTTGAAAAGCCTGCAAAGGAGGTGGGTCGGATGAGACCTGTGGCAAAACATGGTCACAGGCTAAGAGAGCCCCCATAATGGAACCTATTGGCCGAAGTTCGATCTTTCTCTGTTACTTCTAACCCCTGAAATTTCAACGCGAAAGCAGCGCTCACCTCCCCTCCTCTCCGACCGCCCACCTAGTTTCAAACATGGACGAGTGGATGCAAAGCCCGCCATGGCGAAGACGCAGAGTCGTTGCGGGACCCCTATGCTTGTGGCATTGCGGCATGGGCGCTCTGAGGGTGGGGGAACGAAAGCCGCCAGTTTGAGCCGACTTTCACGGCCAACTGGTCCTTTCGCAGTGTTGCTGCATGTCGTTCCAGGACCAGCAGTCCGCGGAGGCGGCCCAAACTGGCGGCTTTCGTTCCCCTACCCGCGCTCTGACGGGGAAGGGAAATCGCAAGGTGGGCGGGGTCGAAGATGAGGCGAAATGGAAGCGCTGCTTTCGCGTTGAATTTTCGTGAGTTAGAGGTGGCAGAGAAACATCGAAATTTGACCCATGTTCTATTATGGGGGCTCCCACTTTATGACCTTGTTTCGCCATGAGTCTCATTCTGCCGAGCCACTGCCTTTGAAGGCAGTGTCCGGGCAAAAGCTCGATTTTGAGATTTTGTGCTTATCTGGGCCTATTCGCCATGCTGAATCCGAAAATCCTCACCGGATAGCGCGAAAACTGCGAAAAAGGGCCCTAAAGCTGGACGGAAATCAGCAAGTGGGCGGGGTCTTCTCCAATGTGGATTCACGCTCCAAGCTTCCGGAGCGATCTTCTCGATTCCAATTTCAAGTCATGCATTCGCATCTGGCCTGTGGAGATCTTAGAGTGCTAGCGGAATTGAGAAGATCGCTCCAGAAGTAGGGACCGCGAAATTCACAGTGGGGAAGACCCCGCCCACTTCTAATTTCCCTCCCACGTTAAAGCCCTTTTTCGCCGTTTTCGCGCTTTCCAATGTGCATTTTCGGATTCAGCATAGTGAATAGGCCCAGGTAAGCACAAAATCTCAAAATCGAATTTTGCCCGGACACTGCCTTTAAAGCACCGCTTCAAGGTCTTTAAGAGGAGCAGCAAGGTGCTGTCGGTATAATATGCGAAGGTCACTTCATAAATGCTTCACATCGCTGTCTATCGTAGATCAGGAAAAAGACTTAAATCTTAAAAAAGGTGTTCATGACTTTTGGATTACCCCATACCAGTGGCGTACCCAGGATTTTTGTTCGGGGGGGGGGGGGAGGGGTGACAAAAAAATTTTCTCACGAAGGTGCGTGGCTAACGCCACTCAGAGAAAATTTTTTGGTATGCTTCTCAAAGTGTTCGCTGGCCCATAACCCCCTGGATTTTTCAAAAAATTTTAAAAATTATTCCAGTTGTTTACAAGTATAAACGAGTCATTTGCAAATTCTTATTACTCATGTAAGTAGCTTTCAAAAATTTCGCGATCTATTCTCGGGGGGGGGGGCATACGGTACGGTACGCCACTGTCGCATAAGTGACCGCCAAAAAGTTGCGGACAAACCCCTCTTCCCTTTTCATTGCTCTTTTTCAGAGGGAAAACAAGGATGAAAAAATGTAATAATTGCATGAGGTGATAGAGCTCTTCAAGATCTACAATCTACACTTTGAGCTTTTTGAGAAACATGTGTTCTAAAAATTTTAAGAATCCTTTTCTAAGAAAAGTCCAAAAATGGCCGCGTCACAATGTCGCGGACAATAATTCTTCGAACACAAAAATTTTCCTTTAAGTCCTATTTTGAAGCGGAAAGACAGGTTATCCGGACGGGTAAGCATACTACTATACAGAGCTCGTCAACTACACATTGGTTATGGTTGCTTCCCCAAAAAACGCAAGCTTGGGTTTTATTTTGCTTTTTTCAAAAAATAACTTCTAATTTCCTTTATCAAGCCAAATTTCTTCACACGTAAACCCATTCAAGACATTCCAGCAAAGCCATCTGGATAAAATAGATGCTCTTTGCCATCCTCTATGCACGGGGCATGTGCTGATGAGTTTCTTTGCTGAAAATGGCCCTTGGTAGTGCTTGCACATGATCCTACCCGCACCTCACCACTGACTTGTACCACTTTGCAGGCTTGTAACTCGGCCTGCAGTAAATATTTAAGTTTGCGATTAGGCTGATTCGAAAGAACGAGACTTTCTCTATACGATGATATGCAAACGAGTTTGAAAAATTTCAGAGATTTGGCGGATGGGGTGAAAAAGTGCAGCCTCAGAGGTGATTGGAGTGAAAGCTCTTATGAACACCAGAACAGTCTTAGAGCCTCGAAATGGATCTATTTCAAGAAAATTGATAGTTTTGAACTTCCAGGATGAAATTTTTAGCGAAAGGAGCTCTCTTTAGCTGAAAAGTGCTTAGACCACAACTGAAGCTGCCCTCTACTACCTCATCCGCCAAATCTCTGAAGTTTCTCAAACTCAACTCTTTTGCATATCATCGTATAGAGAAAGTCTCGTTCTTTCGAATCAGCCTAATCGCAGGCTCAAATATTGACTGCAGGCCGAGTTACAAGCCTGCAAAGTAGTACAAGTCAGTGGTGAGGTGCGGGTAAGGTCATGTGCAAGCACTACCAAGGGCCATTTTCAGCAAAGAAACTCATCAGCACGTGCTCCGTGCATAGAGGATGGCAAAGAGCATCTATTTTATCCAGACGGCTTTCTGGGATGTCTTGAACAGGTTTACGTGTGAAGAAATTTGGCTTGATAAAAGAATTTAGAAGTTATTTTTTGAAAAAAGCAAAATAAAACCCAAGCTTGCGTTTTTTGGGGAAGCAACCATAACCATAATGTGTAGTTCTTGACGAGCTTTGTATAGTAGTATGCTTACCCGTCCGGATAACCTGTCTTTCCGCTTCAAAATAGGACTTAAAGGAAAATTTTTGCGTTCGAAGAATTATTGTCCGCGACATTGTGACGCGGCCATTTTTGGACTTTTCTTAGAAAAGGATTCTTAAAATTTTTAGAACACATGTTTCTCAAAAAGCTCAAAGTGTAGATTGTAAATCTTGAAGAGCTCTATCACCTCATGCAATTATTACATTTTTTTCATCCTTGTTTTCCCTCTGAAAAAGAGCGATGAAAAAGGGAGAGGGGTTTGTCCGCAACTTTCTGGCGGTCACTGTACATATCATTGCTGACTCATACGTTGTTCATCAAACGGCAGGAATTTTGCTTTTCCGTTTTCTAGAAGAACATGACCTCATACTTCGACGAAGTAACGATCTGTCTTGTTAGAGAAGTCAAACGTATTCTGATCGCTCCGAGAGTCGATGGTGAATGTTGCGAAACTTATGAACTTCAACAGAATCCCAAGCTTTGCGATTTCTTAGTTGTCTCACTAGAACAAAGAATGTCCAACTTTTTTGGGTGAAAAGTGTCTGTCATTGACCGGATTTGGTAGAATCATGAAACATGAAATAGGGGACCTCTTCCTTTTTTAACTGAAGAGTCTAGAGAAAAGGAGAAAGGGCAGTATCATAGGTAATACTGCGCATTATAAGGTAGAATTTGATCAACATTAGTAATTTGCATGATAAATCAGTCAGCGCTAGCTTTGCAAATCATGGGACGGCTAGTTAAAGATTAAAGTTAAAGATTTTCCCTCCTTTAGTCGAAGACATCAGAATAGGGTCAGACGTAGTCATCCAGCAGCAAAACGGTTACTCATTCCTTATGATGAAAAGAGAAACTTTGGCAAATGTTTCATGGTTAATTCAATCGCTTCAAGCAATCTTGATGTTCGGAGATAGCGAAAACACAGCGCGATACGCGCCGCATTTTTTCTATGTTCCTCGTGCGACTGGCTTGCATTCACGAGGAATTCATCTTATTCCGATCATTCAAAGACTCATAACAATACAAAGTCCTTTTCACTTCCCCAGCATGCTCCCTATACCCCAACGATTTCGGCTTCTCGTTCTGTTCAAGTGTTTTCATCCCCTTTGATGTGCTGCTCCTAAACTTAAAGCACTTCAGTTCGAATTGTGTGCGTAGAGCTAAATAACGGCTTGTTTTTCTCTTTCGGAGCTAAAAGCAGACGCTTGCGTGAGATTTGAGAGGTTTATGGGGGCAGTTCGAGTCCGTGTTCATGTTTACATCAGGCGTGGTTCCAGGCTCCTTAATAAGTTCCTCTTTAACACATCTGCAACCAAAGCTAACCAAATGGTTAGTTCGTGCAATGATAGTGGTTGTCCAAAAATAGTGCCTATGTTTTTGCCGCACAGTCTGCTGTAAGTATTCATGCCAAAATCACTGCTTTATCGGTCCGCCAGGACGCATGCATTAACACATTGACGACAACGCAGATTTTTTATTGTCTGCCTCTTCGGACCAGAACCTCTCACGGACCTGTCAGCATTTTTTAGATAAAATCACGTATCGCATACTACCACACCTGCAGTACACCTAAAGTAGCTTTGGAAGGCTAACAAAGAAAAAAGAGGTCTAGATTTTTTCTAGATTCACAGCAAAAGAAAATTTTTGGAATGAGTTTGTACCAACATAGTCCTCATATTCAAGCAGCTCAAAGGCATCGTCCACCCAGATTTTCACCTTCTAAAGCTTCTAAAGCGACTATATTCTAAAGCTCCAGATATCTGGATTTCACGCCGTCTGCCTATCCGTAAGTATTCCTATCATCCTTCACTATGAATAAATTGAATAGGAGCGAGAAGCTGTACAAGCCGCATTTTCCAGGTTTTTATATGGTCCCCTGATGATCCCCTGCACCCGACCATTTTTTCTTCATGGTCATTTTTCTTTCTTCGAAGTTAACGAAAACCTTCCAAAGTTGTACCGTTCGTCTAACCGAACAGTGCTAACAAGGGAATGGTCAGAAGTCGAAGTGGACAAACCAAACAAGCTGTATATCATTCGATGCAGTATAAAACGCTGACTTCGAATCTGTCTTCCTTATCTGCTTCCCGCTTCTGTGGACGAAGCTACAAGCGGTTTTATTGTGAAAAAATCATACATAAAAACAGCGAAATTGAGCACATTGTTGCACTTTTAGCTCAGATTCTGGCTTCAAAAATTTTAAGTAAGCTAGCTGCATGTTTTGACCCGGCATTGAGGCGAACGAGGTTCTGCACGGCTAAATTTTCAATTTCACATATAATTTCTAGGCAAAATAATGGTCTTCAATGGCTTATAACTTCGTCCAGAAAAGCGATAAGCAGATAAAGAAGGCAGATTTAGAGTCAGCGCTTCATGCTGCATTCTAGCTACGCAGCTTGTCTGGAATGGCCACTTCGATTTCTGACCACCTTGTAAGCATGTTGCTGATAAGAACAAATAAGTTTTTGAAATATCGAATTTTTCGATGAACCCCAACCTTCGACTTTGGGTTCATCGCAAATTTTATGATTCCAACACATCATTTGTTCCTATCAGAAACATGCTTACCACTGTTTGGTCAGATAATTAGTGAAACTTTGGCACATTTTAATTAAGTAGAAAGAGAAATGACCTTGAAGAAAAGACGGATGGGCGCTGGGGATCATACAGAAATCTGGAAAACGCGGCTTATACAGCTTCTCGCTCCTATGCAATATGTTCGTAGTGAAGGATAGTAGGAATATTTACGGATAGGTAGACAGCGTGAAATCCAGATATCTGGAGCGTCAGGATATAAAGCTTTTCGTTTGAGCTGCGATCCCCTCCCCGGCGGGGATATTAATCCATGCCGCCCTAAAACCTCTTTTTGATTCTTCAGTAAGACTTCTTGTGCGTATGTCAGCGCCGTGCAGGCGCCGTGCCAGCGCGCACGTGGATGCGCCCGTATTGATCGATCGATGGGCTAGCACAGGCCTGATCTGCACGCAATCCAGTTTTTATCCAGCAATATATAAAAAACCCTAACATTCGGCTAGAAGCTTAGCAGTTGAGAATCGCTGGTGGTGTGCCATCGATCGATCATTACGTAACATGGGTGCTGGCATGGAGCTAGCACGGCGCTGGCGCATGGCAAATCTGGGCATAGCCTTAGAGTTTTTATTATTGAGGACTGAGTTGTTCTGGCTTGGATTTTCAAAACTTGTGAAAAGGGTCCCACGTTCTTCGTCTCTCAGTAGCACTGGCTAATTTCCAAAGACTGCAGTTTTAGATTTTTCTCAATCATTTAGGCTAAGATCCTCATAGAAATTTAAATGCAACGTTTCGCAAGACCTTCATAAGTAATCGCAATCATCCTTACTATCCTGATTTCCGTACTTACTGACATTGAAGACAGCAAGGAGGGTGGAGCTTGAAAATCTGCATTGTCACTCCGTTGGATGTCATTTACACACTTCATCGCCCTTATCGATTTCACGTATCATTCCTGATTTCGAAGTGATAGGCGCAAACGGATCACTACGTTCGGTTGAATCTTGTCCCAAATTTCCTAGTTTGCGTCTTTTTTTTTACAACGCATTTGTACTATTTCATGATGGATTAACGAAAAAAGAAACTTCTTATCGAGATGATTAAATTTACGGGTTCAAGATTTTCATTTAACTTTCAAATTCAAATAATTGTAATATACAAATATGATCTAAGATGACATTTTTGCAAAACGTTACAAGTAACTCAAAGATGTTCTTGAGATGTTCTTCTTTCTTGATTCTAATATATATTATCTACGTAGAGAAATAAATCTAGTAGGATCCTGCCACATGGATCCTTATCTAGTAGGAATTGCAGAGGATTTCTTCTTATATGACGTCTATAGCCCTACCTAGTTTCTCAAAAATTGCATCTGAAAACCGTCTCAAGGTATTAATTCCAGAGATCCTTTTATAATGCCACATGGATCCTTATCTTTGCGCATTTTATTCTAGCACACAATTTGAATTCTAACAACAACAACAACAAACATTACTAGACAAATCTGGACTATGGGGCTCTCACGTGGATACTAATTTTGGGGCCCAAACTAAGCCACTGCCCAACCGGCAGCTCAGGTAGGCACTAACGGCTGAGATAATTCGCCTCGAAACTGAACCCCGGCATCGTATTTCGTATGGATTCATGGCGCAACCCATCAATTTCGCGCGAGGACCTATGGGTTGCGCCATGAATCTATGCGAAATACGATCTCGGGGTCCAGTTTCGAGGTGAGTATCTCAGCCGTTGGAGCACTACCTGAGCTACCGCTTGGTGGCTAGTTAAGGCCCCAAAATTACGTTCCACGTAAGAGCCCCATATGTCCAGATTTGCCTGGACGCTGCCTTTAAGGAAACCCCAAAGCCTTTGGAGAGTTCCTGTGGATTGTCTCGTTGTCAATTTGATATGCAAAAATTTTTGCCTTTTTTGAGATCTATGTATCATGTCAATTAGGTATATACTGTCTTGTCTGCAAACATTCATCGGAAGCAACTGACAGTGAAGTCGCTTCCAATTACATGTTCTGCTACTCTCCCTTCCTGTATTCTCTTTTCCTTTCCTTCTTTTTTTTTCAGCGAACATCCTTAGACCAGTTCATGAGAACTGTCAGATAAGATCAAGCGGTGCGCGCAACTAGAGTCTATTGAGCGAGTGTTTGTGCCAGTCGTTGCATACCTGGCATACTTGTCGCCTAGGAGCGTCCTTCGACGACCTCTAACATATGCTGTTGACGGTCACCAAAAGCGTTGTCGCTGGCCAACTGGTCAGAGACAGCTTTCTTTACAACCCGAATACGCCAATGTTGGACGTAGTCTTTTCGCAAAAATTCTCCGTATCGCGCTAGGACTTTTGCTTTTTATGTCGTTCGTCGAGAATGATCGACATAAGTCCTTACCATCGTTCTTCTTTTTATTAGCTTATCATATTCTTTTCGCAACATCTGTTCTTATATGTCACCATCGTTTCTGTTAAGCTGTGTTCTCGATCAATAATCTCACATTTTATTAAACTGGTGAGAAGGTTTCCGGACATTGATGTTCAACGAAATTCTTGCATCGTTGTAAGCAGTAACTGAGAAATGCAGCATATATTTCGTTTTGGGAACAAAATGCGTCCTCTATCTGGTCACTTCAAATCCACATTCTGAAGGGACTGAGAACGTTCAATTTGTGTTCCTTATCTGCATTACTTGCGCAAAGGAAATGTCTATAGACCGTGATACTTCTGCTTGATGTCGATGAATGTTGGCATGGTTGGGAATATCTTGATTATGTTTCTCCAGCTAGGCGTCTTTCCAAAAGCTTAGAAGTTGATAGCTTTCAATGGGTGCAGACCACTTATCTATACAATCTAGATTTATCCGTAGGCCAACACCATAGGCGCAGGCTTTCGGCAGCGCAGTGGTCCCATTGAATGTCAAATCTACAAAATCCACATTACTCAAAAAGGCAAGCAGGTACTATTGTAATCATAATTAAGCCTCTCTGCAGTCTGGACTGATTTTTGTCGAATGCTTGTATTGCTTACGCACTAGGTGGCTTTCCCACAAGGAGTTAGGCCGAAGCTACCTGCTATCATTGTTTCGGCTGTGCCCAAATCGCCTTTCAATGACATACACTTTGCGTTTTTGAGCAGCATCCCCTTATGTGATCCGAAAACAGGACACGATTGACGGCGAATTTGTCAGGGTGCGAAGGAGTGAATCACACCACGTGGCCGTTCTGTGTCCCCCCCCCCCTCCCCCTCCCTTCTCTTGATGATTCCAAAGATTGCTCGCTTTTATCAAGTGAATGTGCGCTCCCTCGCTGTTGGCTGACATCAGCCATGGGGTGCCCGTTTCGCTCGAAAACGACGACGATTTTGAAAACAAACCCTGCAATTAAGGCGGGAGTGTCGCTGATGACTGGCCTGCTTACCCCTGCCTAGTCGCATTCCAGCGCGCTTTTATGACGCCGCTTCAGTCTGCCTTTGTGTCCGCATTTTCTTCGTCTACAAGAGCTTGGCTTCTGTGGAGTAGTACCTTATACATTTCTGAGACTAAGGTGAGCAAGGCTTCATCGATCTTTTTCGCTACATGCTACCAAGTAAAGTATCAGATGTTTTCATAGGTAGCTGACATTTACTTTCTTCCGCGAAACGCACAGTCAAATTCAAGCTTTAGTGAATAAAGCCTATGCTGAGAAGATGTAAAGCTCCGATCGACACAGCAGGTCTCTAACTCTGACAGAGCATGTTGCGGGACCAGTTGTTCATCTTTACTACATTTACATATTTGATTTGAAAGCACAGCAGTTCTCTTAGCAAAAATCTCTCCATAGCCGGCTCCACCATCGAGTGAATATTTTGCGCTTCTCTGTTCTTTGAATATTTTTGAGTCACAAAGTAGCCATGTATCGTAAATTTTGCTCATGTGATACACAAGAGACTTTTTTCTTCTTTGAGACTCCAAAACAGCTTACGATTTTGTTTATCAAGGGAAACTACTGCATTAACTACTGCATTTTTTAAGGGAAAATGTAAAACAATGGAAAAAGGTAACAAAAACAAGAATAGCGCCAATAGCAGGAGAAGATCGAATTTAGTATATAACAGCTCTCTTTCGACATTCACTTTTACGAAAAAATATGGAAACCAAATAGGAACCAACCTCACAAATGATTTTTTTGCAGCAGCCTTATAAATTTTCGTGCGTACAAAGCCTGATGCGAAATTTGGAGCTCTGCCGTTAGCATACAATATCGCTCGTCATTTGTGGTCAAGAATCGCGGCGGACGGCGTCCTTGCCATCACCTACAAGGGCACCCCTCCACGGGAGACGGCCCTTCTGAACCGCTAGCATTAGCAGCCTAATTACTGCGCGCCTCTGATTGGTCGGCGCTGCCGCGGCGCTTGGGTAGGCGAGAGCTATGTTGTCGCTAGAAACGTCTGAATTGGACTGCAAAGGCATTCTCATGATAAAAGGAATTAAACAAGATTTCGAGTTTCCCATGAAACTCAGAAGTGTTATACGTGGGCGGCTTAGGTAAATGCTTCAGCTTACACGTGCAGACTTCATGGTGTTTTTGAAAATTGGGAAGGGCGAAGAAATCACGAAAAACCAGTAAAAAAACATGCAACTTTTCCAGCTTTTTGTCTTCATAATTCAAACATCGTTACCATCATTATTCGTGTGCTTCGCTTGCTTTGGAATGCTCAGAAATATTTGAAAATTAGGATAGATTATAAGAAAGGCGGAGTAATTAGCGCCTCCCGAGCAGAGCAATTAGCGCTAGGAAGAAGCGGTTCAGAAGGGCATACACCCGAAGTCACGAATTTTTTCAGATTTCTGCTTGGTAGGTTACTCAGCGTGCTTATCCACTGATCACCGCGTAAACTACCGCAAAGTCTGGAAATATTCGTGAAATTTGACTGAATATGTGCACCCACCGTTCCGGATATGCACAGGCACATCTATAAATCGGAAAAGCGCCTCGTCGAGCTGTGTGGAGGGGGGGGGGGGAAGAAGCGGTTCAGAAGGGCATACACCCCCCCCCCCCTCCACACAGCTCGACGAGGCGCTTTTCCGATTTATAGATGTGCCTGTGCATATCCGGAACGGTGGGTGCACATATTCAGTCAAATTTCACGAATATTTCCAGACTTTGCGGTAGTTTACGCGGTGATCAGTGGATAAGCACGCTGAGTAACCTACCAAGCAGAAATCTGAAAAAATTCGTGACTTCCGCTGCTTACACTAGGCATGTGGTATTTCTGCATACTCGAAGATGCCGTCGAGCTGAGTCGAGTGATGCGGATTCAGAATTCGTCCTTTGATGCAATATGTGGCGACAGGACGCGAAGTTCGGCCCGCTCCACCAGCCGCCGCGGCCCTCAAACGAAAATTACGAGCGCTATTGCATGCCATACTTTGTTGACATCCTATGTTGGAAATTAGAATCCATGTTTCCGTATCACCATTAAGAAGTGTTTCATCTTAACATCGAACTTTCATTTTATCCTTCAAGTATGAATGTCTAGTGGGTCGCCATACGTGGCCAGTGCCAGTCAGAGAGCGCATAACACGCGTGACTAAGGTCTACAACAACCAGGGTAAAGCGGGGGGTGCGGCACGCCGCAGGGTGGGGGTCGTTAGGGGGGGGGGTAGGTAGGGGGGGGGGTCGTATCGACCCAAGGTCAAAAGCACTTGTACAAGCTGTGTGACTAAATTGACTTGATGAAAGCGCTGTTGAAATCCTGCAAAATTCAAGTTCAACGACACAAACTTGCAGATACCGTATGCCTACCGTAACCTACCGTACCTCTAATCAAGCATAATTGTCGTAATCTGCGTGTCGAATAACCCCTATGCGACAAGTTTCAGCGAACTCTGAGGTCTCCAAGCAGTAAACAACCTTGTATAAAGCAGTAATTCAAAACATGATTAACTTCATCTTAACGGTGAGTAAGCTACCTCATCTTCCACTCAATACAAAGCACTACTCCTTTTTTGTCCACCTCAGGAATCCCGCTTCAGAAGACCTACAAACTATTGAATTAGAAGCCAGCCAAAATCTCGTTTTTCCCATTTTTCGCTTTTGATCGCTGTGCTTTCACCAAATATTACTCAGAGCTAAGAAGACGAATCAGGCTCAAAACATCCCTATGGAATCTACGAGGTTTAGGCTATTGATTCATATAAATATAGTCCGCTAAAAATGTTTTTTTGATATAGTTAATGGCCTGCGGCACCCCCCCCCCCCCCCTCAAAACCTGCGGCTGCCGCAGGTTTTGAGGGGGGGTGCCGCAGGCCAATAACTATATCAAAAAAACATTTTTAGCGGACAGTATTTATATGCATCGATAGCCTAGATCACCTAGTTTTCACAGGAGTGATTTGAGCCTGATTCGTCTTCTTAGCTCTGAGTAATATTTGGTGAAAGCACAGCGATCAAAAGAGAAAAATGGGAAAAACGAGATTTTGGTTGGCTTCTAATTCCACAGTTTGGAGGTCTTCTGAAGCGGGATTCCTGAGGTGGACAAAGAAGGAGTAGTGCTTTGTCTTGAGTGCGAAAACGGATAGCTAATTCACCTTTGAAACAAAGTTAACCATGTTGGAATTTGACCATTTCACTTAAGTAGCCTAGTATCTTGAATCTTCAGAATTCGCTCAAACTTTGTCTACAGGGGTTAATTGACATGCTCATTATGGATATGTTGCCCATTATGTTTGACAGGGCCTCCAAGTAATGCTATCTTAAGGGTATAGTCCAGGGGGGGGTCTTATTGAGACAGCAATCAGGGGGGGGGTCGTAACCAGCGATCGTGTGCCACACCCCTTGCTTGGCCCTGACAACAACCGACAACTGCCGGCTACGTATTATTCATTCTATGACTAGGAGACTCGAGACTGCCTTGCAGTGTTGTTCAAGGAAGCCTGATCTTGTCTTTAGCAAGTTGTTACGTGTGGGTCATTTTTGCCTGTTAGACCATTGTGAATTTGGGTTACCTTGTGAATGCGCCTCCAAATGCTAATTCCAAATCTGCCTTTCATAACTTTTGGAACTTTTCCTTGTCAGAGCATTGAGGAATTCATTCCAAACGGATATCCCTGCCAGTACCTTTTGGGTCCCTGACTAATCTTCTCCACGTTGCTCACGCTCTTGATTATCTCCTGCGGACACTGGCGGCCAAGCCTTTGGTTCCTCCTGCACCACCTCCAATATGGTGATCTTTCTAATCAAAGATTATACTGAAAATCAAGAATGAACAAGTTCAGGTTTGTTCAGACAATATGTGCAAAGCGGTAGTACCTTTACACAACCAAGACTGCTCAAAAACTATCCGTATTAACAACAACGAGATAGCTCTCTTCAAACAGCACACTTTCATAAACATGTGAACCACTCTACAGAATTTCTTACAAGCTTAATAGCTAGACACTACTGCCGGGCGCGCATCCTAAGGTCACGACGTTTTCGTAGCTTTCAAAAAAATTACTTTATCAGACGTCTAGTCGTTGGCAGATAAGAAAACAACGGATATATTCTATCTCGACCACGTTGCATATTTCTTTCGCGATTTTAGTGCTTTGTAACGTATCGAAAAATAGATTTCACAAGCAACTTTACCTGGTCATCTCCTTTTTTTATGTCTAGATTCAAAATGTTATTTCCAGCTGTTATTTTATCAGTATAAATCCAAATTTTTATTCACACTTAATTATGCATCAGACATCAAACTTACATGCTCCGAAGATGTAGACTTTGTTGAGAAGACCTCACTTACATTAAGGAAGTATCAGAAATGAAAAAGTAGGGAAAGATTCGTATTTTTTGTCTACCTTTGGCATTCATTGAGGGGAAGCACAAATTATCCCAGTGAGCAACTCTTCGCGAACTGTCGGTTTTTCGGTCCCTTCATTCATCACTGCATACCCTCTGAGTACCCCCAATATCTGCGGATGCGGTGCTAATAGCGGATTTCTCTATCTCTACCCCATCTAATCGCCAATGCAGTGAGAGATGAATATCTTGTCCCGATTTGTAAACTTATTCGATCGTGTATTATATCTCTCTCTATAACTTTTATGGACCGAAATTTATGCATAGCTGACTTCGCGATTCTTTTGCTGTACTGAGAAGCAGCTTTGGCTGGATAAGCAACTGGAAAACAAGTGTGTGTACCAGTGGCAGTCGCAGGATTTCCGTCGGGGCGGGGGGGGGCCAAAAAATCTTTGAGATGAAGGTGTGTGGCTTAGCCACGCGCTCCGAAAAATTTTTCTGAGGGGCGCCCCAAAAAATTTTTGCGGGCCTGTAACCCCTAAAATCTGAAGAAAGGGGGCATGGCGGTGGCCACGCCCACCAAAAAAATTTTACAAGGCTAATTTGAGTTTTTAAAAATATTTAAAAATTATTTTAATTATTTACAAGAATGAGCAAGTCACTTGCACATTTTTATAACCCATGTAAGTAGATTTTAAAAAATTTCGCGAACCATTTTCGAGGAGGAGGACCCTCGGTTCGCCACTGGTGTTTACTAATCGAATCGCCTGCAAACCGTTAGCTGTGCCTTATTTCCGTCATCTGCGGCTGTTGCGCATGACAGCTCTCACGAATACCTGTTCAGAAACTGGTTCCTTGTACACGGGGACAGGTAGGGCGACGAAGGGGTAGAGGTGTAAAGCCCTCATGCAAGCTTACCATCACAAGAGCCGCCATGGTCGCGCAACCAGTTGCGTCAGCCTTAGCGCAGTCGCTTTTGTATAGAGCTACATGTGCAGTATTCCAAAATAGCCGCTTGAGGAGACTGACTCAACCTTGACAAGTGCTTTCCTTTCATGTGCTGAGGTGAACTCTATTTTCAAAGACGACCGTTTATTTCAACTTTCCAATCGTGACAGTCTGCCCTTGAAATGTTGACAAGCGCTTTTCGCTGTTGCTGTCTCACAATCGCGTCTCATTTTCACCTTTCCATTATTCAGTCGCTTCATCTATCTCACTTCTTGGTATCACATGGAAGCCTGAACCCTTGTAAAGTTGCCCTCTTTCCCACCCCCAGTCTCGCCCTCATACACGGAAATAACAAAATTTGAATCATATAGAAAATCATTGATCTTCCTCAAGCAGTGCCATCTCTACATCTTGATACATTGATTTCTTGTTAAAAACCTTGGAAACAATTTGTCACTAGTGCACCGGGGTCCGGCCATACTTCTCCTGTGTTTATGCAACTCTTATGATTTCTGTGATCCTTAAGATTCTTTTGATCTTTAAGGTGCCGACATCTATAAAGTGCAGAAACCCAAAGTTCTTCAATGATATATTCAGGACTGCATGATTCAAATTTTGCGCTTTTTCTCCTATTAAGGTCAACAGCAATGATTGCATTTTAGCGGACGAGGAAAGAATCTTGGACTTTAGGAGTAACCTTTATTATATATGCACTGTTAATGTAGAACTCGGGCTTCAATGAGGCGAAACATGCAGTCACAGTAATCAGGCGCGGGGCGGAAATCATGGGGTTCGCTGTACGTGAACTGTGCATTGATTCAGTTCGCATAATTGTTACCTGATCTTTCATTGCTGCGCTAGTCCAGTGGCCGTATTCATCAACGAACCCTGAGGGTTAAGTTTACCCTCCAGGGTTATTTTGACCTTCAGGGTTCATTGACCGTATTCATCAACCATAGGCTAGGGTTTACCACGGAACGCGATCTACTCGTATCGATCAACTAACCTGTGGCCGTATTCATCAACCCTGAGGGTTAAACTAACCCTGGAGGGTTAAGGCGTCAGTTACGCGTGCGCTGTGCACACCATCACAGAATGCCTAAGTACGGGCTAAATTCACTTTATACTTCTATTCTTTCACTGTTATAGTAGTATAGCCAACGAATAAGCTTCTATCACTAGTTTCTATAAAGTTAATAGTTTTTATAATACATCTCTAGTTATAATACATCTCTAGCATACTTGTGCAGCATCCAATCTTACAGCGTGGTTTTATTTTCATGTGTGCAATTGTGCAGTGTAAGTTCTACTTTTGCGCAGTTCGTTTTATACCGCTTGTGCTACTTTTTTAGAGGTCAATGCGTGTTATTATAAAGGGTTTCTTCTGTTTTGGCACTTGTCAGAGTTAAATGCCATTTTTCCTCGTCGCATTCATTTGTCACCGAAGCTAGAATTCTTTTTCTCGCGAAGTCATTGTTTCATGTACTTCGAATATGAACATAAAACGAAGTCGAAACTAAATACTATAACAACAACCGATACTAAATACTACAATACTCGATGATCGTTTTCCATAAATTATTAGATGCGAGTAAATGTTTGTTTGAAGTGTTAGGGTAGAATTAATCTTGCTCTGAGCTAGGGTTAAATTAACCCTGATGAATCGCGTAAGGTTAACCCTCCAGGGTTAGTTTAACCCTCACTGTTCGTTGATGAATATGGGTTAGTCGCTTTCGGGGTAAAATTAACCCTCAAGGTTAGATTTAACCCTCAGGGTTAATCCCACCCTGTGTTTCATGAATACGGGTTAAACGTTTTCCAGGGTTAAATTAACCCTCCATGGTTAGTTTAACCCTTTCGGACCTGGTGGTGGCAATTGCCACCATCAATTCAGAGATCTACTATACTGGCGCAAGAACATCATTTCACTACTCATTGCTCTCAAAGGCTTCATATAGCCTTTGCCTTCCAAATGTAGCTTCGAGACCGGGTGTTCATTTGCTTCTCTGTCAATAGTATGTACATTTCTGTAAACGAGTGGATTTCAACCAATCAATGATTTGCGCCGGCTTGGGCACCGTTTCAGTATCTCGTTTATTAGCCAGAAAATATTCATAATATTATCATAATGTTTTAGTTCGATGCTGAGCAAATGTAACTGTTAACTGTTTGCGGGTCCACATGTTTCGCGGGAGATTTGAAAATCCAAAATAAACGCAAAACCAAAAAATTGAAAAATCAAAAAGAAATAGTTCATAAGGTTAAGCAGACTCCAAACTCCGCTATAATGTTATTCATATGGTAATAAGTAAAAAACACTAGGAGAAAAGCTTCTCGGCTCACTCGCAAAAACTCAGGTCCGAAAGGGTTAACCCTCGGGGTTCGTTGATGAATACGGCCACAGGTGAATGCTGTGGACATTTCGTTTCCATCTGTCACCTACTTACAAAAAAATGTGTACTACTTCGCAGAATAGTACAGTTTTTTTCAACCCGGAGTAAGCGAAACATTCCAAATGGTGCAGCGCGTACGCGCCGCCATTCGCTCAGCGAGATAGATTAGAATGGAGAGACGCAGACTGCAAAGCGGCGCGAATCATTGCGAAGCGGACTCCCGCCAGTCCAGTTTACGCCTGAAGTGATTTGAAATCTACTGTACATATGCTAATATACCTGAAAAGTTGCTAGGCTTAGCTGGAGTGGCCTATCTATATCACTGCAGGGCTTGTACGTATGCACAGGTTTATCTCCAACGGGAAGTGCCCCATTGGAGAAGCGCTTACGAAAAGAAAAACCAGTTCGGGAAATTGTCGGGAATTTCATAGGTACTGTAACCATAGGTTGAAATTTTCTGATCGTATACCTAATCTCGGGGAAAATGACAACATCTTGCGTAACGACTTGCAAAAGGTAGACATTTTCGCAGACTACTTTGAAAAGCTTCATGAAAGTCACTCTCTACCACCGTCACATTGGCCTCTAAGACTGAAGAAGCACTTAAATGGGTTGCCATCAATACTGAAGTGGTATATAATTAGCTTTGCAAATTGCCAAAAAGAAACTCCGCCTCTCCAGACGGGATACCATACATTCTTCTAAAGATTCCCCCTTCGGGATTAGCTATTCCTTACCATACTGCTCAACAGATTCCTCTTGAGAGGTGAGGTTCCACAAATTTAAAAGCTTGAGCTAGTTAAGCCCATCCACAAGAACGCTCAAAACAGCAGTTGACAATACCGCTCGATATGTTTGACTTGCTCAGCATGTAAAGTTTTGGAAAGAATGCTCTGTGAGGGTATTACCAAAATCTTAAGCCAAAATGAACTACTTGCCCAGGCGCAAAATGGCTTTCTTAAGAAGAGATCGACGATGTCTGCTCTTATGTCTTCAGTCCCTCTTCGGCATAGAGAAGCGGATGGCGGCCGATATGTCTCTGTATGCTTCCTTGACTATAGCAAAGCCTTCGATTCCATTTCTATACCGCTGCTTCTGCTGAAAGGCAGCGTCCGGGTAGATTTGGACTTTTTCGGATACTATCATGACCGAGTACTAGGGCCTCGATCTAGAACTATTGCGCAAGTCAGAGTTTTTGATTCTGCCTGGACGCTGCCAAGCTGCGAGCCTATGGCATACAAGGCTCACTGCTCAACTTTTTTTGATGGCAGACATAACGGTTACTATCAACAACGTTAAGTCAAGCATTTACAATACTACCAGCGGGATACTTCAAGGATTAGTTCGTCCCTTGCTGTTTCTCATACACATTAACGATCTTCCGAGCGCTCTCCCGGCGGGCACCTTCTATTCCATTTGCGCTGATGATTCCAGAATTTATACCATAAATGATGCCGCTTTCTTACAAGAAGCCCTAAATGCCCTCGTTGCATGGTCGTCAACATGACACTTCAATATTTCCAGAAAGAAGACCAGAAGAAGATTGTATGTCACTCGGTGGTGGGTGGTCTCGACCTCAAGTTTAAGGCTCTGACGAAGGCGAGTTGGCCGAAACGTTAGCCTAATAAACGTTATACCAATCTTGGTGAAGGCTTAGACATTTTACAAAGAAAGAAGACCTTTTGGCAAAACCCATCCAAAATTCGGATTTATGCTTGATGGCTCCATCCTACATCGTACTCGTTCAGTTCGAGACTTCGAGGTTGAGTATAAAGTCAATGTTGACTTGTGTATGCATTTCGCAGATTGTTTCGAAGGCGAAATGCCGCTCAAACTATATCCTCAAAATCAGCAGTCGAGATCTCATGCTTTTTTGGGTTATGGTTATTTTTTTAACTTATGTTAGACCCAAACTTTCCTTAGGGTAGGGCACAGATTGAAGGTATAGAGAGTCCAGAAGTCCCTTACTATAGAATTTTTGCTAGAAAAGCATTTTTTGAACTTTCATATCTCAGCAGAATCAAAGAATTGCAAATCCTTACACTGGAAGGCAAGAGGACTCCTGCAGATTTCGCTTAATCTTACTACAAGTGAACTTGATCTCAACCTCTTTAATATTTTTTAAACAACCACAGCGAGTAAATTTGACAAGAGGCCATCCGCGTGAGATTAAAGTCGATAAAGCCAGCCTCTCTTCTTATAAGCAAAGCTTCATTGGACGTGTGCAAATGCCCTGGAATGGTCTCGATCCCAAGCTTTTTGAGTATTCTTCTGCGACATCATTCAGTTTTCATTTGCTTGAATACCTCCAATCCCGTAATATGTTGATCTCCGCTTAGATATCCTTTTTCACTTTGTGTACTTGTTTTCTCTCGTGTGTTCGTTTGTTATGTTCTCACTATTCCTTCATTCAGTTTTTTTTTGTGTCTTTCATTTTTTTTCCTGGGGTACTGAATAAACAAATGCAATCACTGGAGTCGAGAAATCACAAAAATCGCAGAATCAGAATGGCTGAACCCTCTTGTCGCGAATAAAAACCACGTCTTCGTGGAGTTTCACTTTTTTTCGAATTTTTTTTCTTACGTCGCGAAAGCCCATACGTAGTTTTGACCTTCTGGCACTCTTTTTGGTCTCGTTTTTGCTCATTACCATTTTTAGCTTTTTTCTTTGAGTAATATAGCATAAAGGATTCGGCGTGTTCAATACTCTCTGCGGGCATGGCCACGCACAACTTCATAGTCGAAGAGGCAGTTGTATGCGTGCGAGCCTTTACAATGACTTGAGGGGCCAGCCGATAACCAAGTCAGTGCTCTCCTCCCAGAATTATTCTGAGCCTACCTTCTCCGGAGGGTAGAGGGCTTGGTTGACCCTGGGGCGGAATCGAACCTGCGTCCGACCTGGTCAGAGCGGCGCCTCGTACCACTACGCCCCTCGTCTTCCTCTTTTTTTTCTTTAGATACTATCAAGTAAATTTCAAAAAGATTCGTATTCTGCTTTGTCACCAAGTGAACATCACACGTCCTGGTCCTGTTTCCACTGAAAAACTTCTGAGACGGGAACGCGAGGGTCTTCCAAGCTTTGCACAGCTCCTTTCGTACGCCGCTCCCCTCGCCGCGTGCATAGCCTAAGGAACGCATGCATTAACATCTCCGCTGGGGAAAGGATACAGCTTAAAAGCTTCATATTCTGAAGCTGAGGACATCTGGACTTCTCCTTGTCTATATATCCGCAATCCTAACCTTTTCATGTACAGGGGCACGAGCGAGAAGTTGTACAAGCCGCATTTTCCACCTTTTTGTATGAATCCCTGGTGTTTATTGGCGCCGACCATCTTTTCTTTAAAATGTTTTTCTTTCTTCGTAGTAATGAGAACATTCCAAGGCTGTACTGATTACCTAACCCAACACTATTACGCATGTTTCCGATAAGAAGGAGTTATCACAATGTTGAGATTTTCGTATTTTCGCATGTGGCCCTGAGAGCCGCATTCATTAACATCCTCGCCGGGAAGGGGATCGCAGCTCAGAAGAAAGCTTCGTATTCTGAAGCTCCAGATGTTTGGAGTTCACGCTATCTCTCCTTCCACAAGTATTCCAATTACTCTTCACTATGGACATATTGAAAAGGAGCGAGAGGTTTTACGACCGCATTTTCCAGCTTTTTGTTAAACGAAAAGGCTTTTCTTCGAAATCATTCTTCTCTTTTTGAAGTCCAAATTGTACTAATTATTTAACCCAGCAGTGCTAAAAATGTTTCCAATAAAGACAAGTAAGTTCTTGAAAATGAGATTTTTGGTAAACCCCAAGTTTCGACTTGTGGTTCATCGAAATATTCATTATTCCGATATTTCAGCTGTTCTTATGAGAAACATGCTTAGCACTGTTGGGTTAGATGACCGATGCAATTTTGGACTGTTTTCATTTACTTCAAGGAGAAAAACGGCTTAAGAGAAAACGGGTTGCGAATGGGGATCATTAGGGGATCATACAAAAAGGTCAGTGAAATGCCGGTATATTTGTAGTGAAGGTAAGTAAAGTCGACTGCACGAAATCGCCCGGGTCGCTGTAGGCTGAACGCATGCGAGCGTGCCTGCCTGTTTGTAAAAAGCAAAGAAAATATAGGTTTTGCAGAGTTCAGTTCGGAATAAAATCGGCGACATGTCAGGTTTTACATGTTGAACATGTTCTGTCGCAAGCGTATATTTAAAATGCAGAACATAATGTTTTGACGTCAAAGGGATCTTAGAATTTTGCGAGGTCATAGGGAACTTTTTTTTTTCAGAAATGCTCTGAACCAGCGCGTGCTGGGCCCTAATTCAATCTTGAGCTTCGGATACAAAGGTTTTCTTTTGAACTATGATCCCCTCCCCGGCGGAGATGGCAATGCGTGCGGCCCTGAGAAGGAGTGCCGAGAGCTACAATCTTACCACTTAATTTTCAAGTAGTTATACAAGAAACTGAAGTGAACTTCGATGAAAATACGGTTTTTGCGACGAACTCAGCCATACCCTACTAATTTCACGTATAGCACCTTTTGAAATTTTTATGCGAGCAACTCAGCCGCTTCGGGATCCTTCGAATGATTGCAATGCCCCACGACTCAGAGTAATGTGCAGCACGGTATAAAGCAAATCCTTTTCTAGCAAATCCTTTGGCGTGCTCGAGCCAGCCTATTTGAAAAACCTGCGCCTTGTACTCGTGAAATTAGGGCAGTTCTGTGGTTTCTGCAATTTCAGTGAACTCCATGATTTCAGTGTATCCTGGGGCTGTGTTTTTCCCTTTCTTGAGGCGCAAAAACTTCTATCTTGCTAATGCATATCCAGTAATGAGTATTACCGATATTCTTTCATTTTCTTCTGCTTAAGCATTCCAACATGAGCTTCAAAACCGCTTCGCTCGGGCATTGCACCGAATTCGCAGACTTACGGTCCAGCATTTTGCCAGCTTCGACCAGGGCATCACTGAGTGTCTGCCGTCTTCTCACTCGTTTTCCTTCAATTTTTGATGATCTGGGCTCCTATCTCTTAAGGATAACCCTTTTTTCCTCCTTCTTACCCAGTTCTTGGTTGTACTGATGATTGCCATATTTTGCAGTGATCTCAATTGTTGCTTGTTCTCAATCGGTTTTGCACTTTCGTTGGTACCTTCAAAACTGTTCCTTATTTTTTTCATCTTCATTCTTCATCTTATCCTATAGATTGTCCATTCAAAATCGGCCGTGTACCAGGGCGGCCAAAATCTGCAGAACTCACGGTTAATCGCTGAAGGCATACATTTCTTGATTGCAAATGGTTTATTATTGCCATAGGTAACAGGAAGAGCAAAACGGGTACGGTAAAGAACTTTCCTTTCACAATATCTGCAAATAGGGTCCAGCGTGGGGTATGGCCGCCACACCTGAGGTTGTATTGAAGGGTAGGGGAGCGGGTATCGTAGCGACAGATAAGGAACGTAATATTGCTGAAAGGTGTTATCTAACCATGCAAAGTACAAGCACATTGAGTTATCATCACATATGTAAGCCTAATGAGCTACTAGCTAATAAGCTTCCCTTGTCAGTGGAGTCTAAAGACACCATTGACAATGGAAGTTTTCTAATCGAAGTGGCCTTTCCACGTGAACTATTACACCACTTTGAAGATCATTGAACCTTGATTGTAAATCTATATTCCTTATTTGCAAAGCGCCTCTAAACGCCGAGTTATGAGCGTTTTTTCGATCGAAAGATTGATTGCGCAACTGGAACAGAATCGTCCAGAACTGCTCAAAGGGTCCAGTGTCCATTTTTAGAGCACCTACTTCAGTGGAACCTTCTGTCTGATACATTCATTCTCAACAGCTTTACTTGAGCGATGAAATAACAGCAACAACTGATTCATAAATTCCGTGTTCATTTTTCACTCTAAAAACATTCATGACTTGGCGTCCAGTGGAGCTCGGCAGATAACGATTTAGAATCAGAATTCAAAGCCTTTCGTGATGTAGGACTCGTTTGCATAGATCACTTCCAATAATCAGCATGTCGTATAACCCTGTGGATAGACCGAGTTGTGGCGAAATTTCGGATTCGAAAAAGAATTCCTTGAGTATGCTAAAAAGAAGTAGAGCTTTGCATAAAGTGCAAAAAGAGATAGCTAATTCATCTTTGAGACAAACTTAACCGTGCTAAGTGACCATCTCACTTGCGTGGCCCAATGTTTGTAAACCTCATTCCCGCAGCGACGTCGCGATTGGCTGCCTGTGCTAATCAGCCAATTGTCACCAAAATGAGAGGTGTTCATTTTTCAGTAGCCAGTCACTGTTTTTGGCGAGAATCTCCGCTCCAGCCTCCTCAGCTATCTCCAAGGCCGGAAAACGCCACAGAAAGCACTTTTTTTCAATTTTCAAGTACAGTTCTGGTCTAAACGCATCCAAAAGACTAAGGAGGAACAAAGCGCGCAGTTGCAGTTTTCCCGAGCCACTGGCCTTCAAAGCATCATTGAAAATATATAGTTTTCTGCACTTCTTAGGTAATAACGGCTTAGGGATTACAGAAACTACAGGAATCATAGGAGCGCATAAAACTCGGGCAAAGTATGTACGGCCGAACCCCAATACACTTCTTCGGGGCGACCTGCTGAAGTTCCCATCAGCAGTTTCGACTTTTTACACTGTGAGTCATACCCAACCGCACTTTGTTAGTTTTATTTCAGACTTTAAAGTGTCGTGCCTATGATGTAATCACTTACGACAACATAATTATCTTGGCTTCGCAACTATGCTTTCTCTTCTGTTTGTTTTCTTTCATTTGTGAATGCAGCGAAATGGGAAAGAATGGATGGGGGGGGGGGATGAACGAAACCTGTTTTTGGTGAATAGCTATCTGGGCCGTCTGGGTAAGTATCGACGCCTTTCAGAGCTATAAATCTTCTCTTCTCTTCCGCTGTGCCTTTTCCCACCCTCTCCCCTTTTTTGCTTTGTCCTTGATGCTCACCTGCTTGTGTGTAAACAAAGCGAGGATGTGCTCTTCACGTCTCTTTGAATATTGCGAAAATGACCGAAAAGAAATCTCTCTACTGCCTATAGTATTATAATATTAAGAAACCTCAGGCACACGTTTGCGAGAGATCACACGTTTGTTCCAACTTTCTGAAGGCAGCGTCCCAGCAAAAACTCTATCTACATTTTCACCTTTATCTTCAATCCCTCTCGCTGATTTCAGAAATCAGCTGGGAGAAGGAAAAATTTAAAACGTCCTTTCTTGCTGCTCTGGATCTGAATTTGAAGAGAGGGCTCAAAGCCCGTCAAGCGGTCATTGTGAGACTCTATGCCTATGGCTATGTGCGATATGAATCCCCCCCCCTACCTTCATTCAGTTTGGAGTCGCTGGAAGGACACGTTCAGCAGGTGAGGCGGGCTCGCAACCTTCCGGAGCGAATTTTAGGCTTTGCAGAAGAGCTTTTTGCTCCTCCGAGGGGGGGGGGGGGAGGGAGGGGAGATTATTAATGCAATGCTGATAAACCTCAAAATACTATTTTTGACGGACCTGCCTTCAATGGTGGCTCAATTGATTATTTCTTCTGTGTGCATTTTATTACTTATTTATTTCCTTACTTCCGCTCACTTGCCCATGTAATATGCGTTAGAAAAAGAATATCAAAAACAAGAAGAACCAATAGAGCAATAGTCAGTATGTAAGATGAGCTTTCAAGATGCAGAAGAAAAAGGATCATTCATCGCCTCTTCCTTCATCATAAATCTTCAACTACAGTCGAATAGATTTCCCGCTCAATATAGTGTGCTTGCACGGAATGTGAAATGCGGTAAAATTTGCGCGTAAACAAATAGTTTCGACTGTGACGCCGGCCAACTGCGGGCGCAAAATGCCGGCAGTACTGGCGTGGCTACTTCTTCACGCACATTTCACCGCATTTCACCTTCTGTGCAAGCACACTATATTAAGCGGAAAATCTACTGGACTGTACATTACATGTCGCCGTGCTTGATTCATAACTCTCCCTAAGGTCTTGCCATGTCCTTTTCTCGTTTCCTATTCATTCTCAAAAGCAACTGTGTGGAAGCTCGTCTGCTATGTGAAAACATCTTTTTGATGATTATCGGCACTTTTTCTTATCAAAGACTTACACTCTTTGCTTTGTATAATCGCGGCCCTATTGTGTCAGTCGGCAAACAAACATTCCGCTCAGCTTGGCGCTTTTTTACAAGCTCTAAGACGATTTTTTATGCTTGTTTTTTGGCTACGAAAACAGGAATCACGCTCTGGAATGACAGGTTAGTGCATTGTCTTCACGTTACAGCTCCACGATTTTTTAAGTTCACGGCACTGGAAAAATTGTGAGAAAAAATTTCTGTTGTTGTTCCCATCGTCTTTTGAGTGCTGTTTTTTCCTCATTTTCGTCATTGTGCTGCTATGCAATGTTTTTTGGCTCTCATCCCATTCAATTCTCTTTCGCGGATAATCGCTTGTGTCACATTTTTCGGAAGAATGTCACGATGGAAGTAGAGGATGTTTCGAAAATCTTGTCCTAGTATTTGCTTATGAAACCCAAAGCAACATAGGGACACAATTGCTGCACGCATTACTCAAACAATAGCAAATGCAACCTAGAATTTTACATTTTTTCTCGTTTACGCAAGCCTTCAAAGTGTTAGCACAAACGCGCTGCTCTGGCACGCATATATAATCATTAACTTCACGTTTTTGAAAGCAGTGGCCCGAGGAAATTGGGACTGCGAGCTTTCACGGCTGCATAGCCTTTTGGATGCGCTGAGTCCAGTGCTGTGCTTGAAAAGTAAAAAAGTGCTTTTTACGGCGTTTATCTACCCTGAAGATAGCTTGAGGGGATGGGCGAGGGATTTCTGCCGTAAACAGCGACTGACTACAGTAGACTAAGAGACTCCACCCATTTGGCGGTGATTGGCTGATCGACTCAGGTAGCCAATGGCGCTGTTGGCGAGAATCCCTTACCCACCCCCTCCAGCTTTCTCTAGAGTAGAACCGTAAAAAGCTCTTTTTTTGACAATTCAAGCACAGCATTGGTCTCAGCGCATCCAAAAGGCCATGTGGGTGTGAAAAGGTCGCATTCGCAATTTTTCCAAGCCACTGCCTTTAGAGTAATAGCTTCTATCGCTCGAAGAAGCGCTACGATAGAGCAAACTTTTTGTAAAACTCTGATTTGAAGTTATTGTAATTGACCGCGCACTTGTGCCCGCTGCATGCTGGACTTGCAAAACATTTATTGAAGAAAAAACAGAAACTCGACTCCATCGTGATTACGAAACTGATTTCATCAGCGGAGTTGTACTAGGTACTCATCTGGAATCACTACGTAATATATAACGAATTCGTGCTGACTCATCATTCCGCCGGATTATTGGTTCATGGCAAATGAGGAGGGCGCAGACGTAAAAATTATGATGAAATACACTGATCTTTGGATTGGATTGCTGCCAAGTGGCATGCGTTTTGGAACGCTGCCAAATTTCATAACGAGTGACTAAGCAAATTTTCGTAGAAGGGTCACACGAGTTTCGAAAGGCAGTTATGAGTGTCGCAATGATTCTGAGACTGTGTCGCCACTGGGGTGTATTATTTGTACCAGCTTTTTGAAATCGAACTTTTTATCCCAGAATGTGTCTTTCAAATATGTTCTGCTCCTATTAGTTGCTTTTGAAATGATGCCAAATTGATATTCTCAACTCCTCGTAAAAATGCTCTAACAACAATCTCTTTAGGATTATCTTGCTTCCGCGTGTAGACAAGAGAGTGCCTAAATAACTTAGTCTCGCTGGTACTTTTGGAAGCGTTTATTTAACAACAGCCTTGCTTTTGCTTATGTAAATGTGTCCCGCTGGTTTCAACTGGGTATCGGTGTATAAGCGGCACGTAAGGCAATTCCATCGGGCAGGGAACAGATTTTTGTACGTTTAGGGCAGTTCTCAGAATTGAAAGTCCAAGAGTGGCATGCACGGCAGTTTGAGAATACGCTGAAAATAATTGATTTCGTTGTTCTCTTTCTATAGAGTCGTAAAATTGGCTTTTTATATATACGATCTTCAAGCGGCACATGAGGCATAAACTTTCTTTTTGAATACTTATTATCGGTCTGTGAGCGGATTTTTTTTCAGATTTTCTTATGCTTGAGGCAGTTCTTGTAATTCTTAAACGGTCTTCAAGCAGCACGTAAGGCATAAACTTTCTTTTTGAATAGTTACTCTCGGTCTGTAAGCAACACGTAGGGCAACCCGATCGGGCAGGGAAACAGATTTTTGTACGTTTGGGGCAATTCTTGTAATTTTTCAACTGTCTTCAAGCGGCACGTAGGGCATAAACTTTCTTTTTGAGTAGTTACTATCGGTCTGTAAGCGGATTTTTTTTCAGATTTTCTTATGTTTGGGGCACTTCTTGTAATTCTTAAACGGTCTTCAAGCGGCACGTAGGGCATAACTTTCTTTTCGAATAGTTACTCTCTGTCTGTAAGCGGCACGTAGGGCAACCCAATCGGGCAGGGGACGGATTTTTTTAAGTTTGGGGCAGCTCTTATAATTCTCAAACGGTCTTCAAGCGGCACGTAGGGCATAAACTTTCTTTTTGAACAGTTACCGTCGGTCTGTAAGCGGCACATAGGGTAACCCGATCGGGCAGGGAAACAGATTTTTGTATGTTTGGGCAGTCCTTATAATTCTTGAACGGTCTTCAAGCGTCACATAGGGAATAAACTTTCATTCTGAATAGTTACTCTCGGTTTGTAAGCGGCACGTAGGGCAACCCGATCGGGCAGGGAACAGATTTTTTTATGTTTGGGGAAGTTCTTATAATCCTTAAACGGTTTTCAAGCGGCACGTAGGGCATAAACTTTCTTTTTGAACAGTTACTGTCGGTCTGTAGCGGCACATAGGGTAACCCGATCGGTCAGGGAAACAGATTTTTGTATGTTTGGGCAGTCCTTATAATTCTTAAACGGTCTTCAGGCGTCACGTAGGGAATAAGCTTTCATTCTGAATAGTTACTCTCGGTCTGTAAGCGGCACGTAACCCGATCGCGCAGGGAAACAGATTTTTGTATGTTTGGGCAGTCCTTATAATTCTTAAACGGTCTTCAGGCGTCACTTAGGGAGAAAACTTTCATTTTGAATAGTTACTCTCGGTCTGTAAGCGGCACGTAGGGCAACCCGATCGCGCAGGGAAACAGATTTTTGTGTTTGGGGCAGTTCTTATAATTCCTAAACGGTCTAAAAGCGGCACGTAGGGCATGAATTGTCTTTCAGATAGATAATTGGTTTGTAAACGGCACGTAGGGCAATTTGATCGGACAGGGAAAGAAATTTTTTATACGTTTGTGCAGTTCTTGTGATTGACGGTCTTTGGGTGGCTCCCTTTTGTAGTAAAGCTTCATATTCCCTTTGGCGAAAAAATTGAAGGATTCTTTGACAAAGTTCTTAGACGACTGATTTTGTTGCTGTCGGAACTGATTCTGAGAGAAAAGTGTTTTTTGTAACACACGTAATTTCTATGGGTATTTCTACTTCCAAAACGATATGTTCTGCTACTTACTTGACGATATTTTATGGAACTTTATGAGAAGAACTGAAAGAGCAGATTCTCTTTGAGAGCGTAGAAGAAAAGTGGGGAGGGGGGGTATCTGAATGTCTCTGTGAGGAGGGAGATTTGCATAAAAGGTGTGTAAAAGAGATAAAAATAATATCATGCTTGGATGTAACAGGAATTTCGAGAAATGCTGAATGATTTGTGGAGATTATTGCTTCTTCGAGCAGTTCTCCTTTTGTGGAATGCTCTTCGCGAAAGTGTTCTCAGGAGGAACAAGAAATTTATTTAGAAATATTTTTAGTCAAACTTAAGCCCTATATGTATCTGCCCCGACCCACTTGCTAGCGACCCGTAGGGTCGCTAGTTTATATATATATAGAGAATTATAAAACTTTTGGCTCAGTAACTGCCGTAGTTTGTTTTACAGATTTCAAGGTCTTTTTGAAGACAGACCCTGTGACGCACAGTCAATCACAAATTTTTCGCTCTTTCGGCAAGCAAGATTCTTGATTACATCACTGTGGTTAGTAGTGCAAATCCTCCTTTATAATGTGCACATGAAATTGTACCACAATGTCTCGTATATCTCGAGTCATGGAATAGAATGTAAACCCTGAGAAATGAAGTTTTTGCGCTATTATCGTTAGAAAGTAATGGTTCGATAATTCTATTTTTTGCAAATAAGCATGGTAATAATATCATCAGCAAAAATATATTTTGTAGAGGATGGTTGCAGCCTTATGACATTTTGGAGGCGAAATTACCAGGGATTGTAGGTTACTGCAGAGCAAACTTAAGCTACAAGACTTTTGCGATACTCTGTAACATCGTTTATGCCAATTTCAGTGTACCAAGATTTACTGTCATCCATTGCTTGTCCCTTTTCAGCTCAGCAATCTGAGTGGCGATACAATGACATCCGCATCCGCAGCCTTAACTGAACTCCACTGCTAGAGAGAAATCAGTGTACTTGTAAACTAGGAGAGTAGAAGTGTTGATTGAGTTTGAAAGACATCATTTCCGTTGCAGTCATTGCCTTGCAAAGTTCGATGCATCATTACTCTGCCTTGTCGGATGTTCACTAACATCTCTCCCCCCCCCCCCTCCCCCACCTCCCGCCGCCCTCCAGTCAGCGAAATCCTCAGGGATGCATTAACACCCCGCCGGGGAGGGGATCGCAGCTCAAAAGAAAAGCTTTATATCTTGAAGGTCCAGATATTATGATTTCACGTTGTCTATTTATTCGTAAGTATTCTTACTATCCTTTACTATGAACGTATTGAATAGGAGCGAGAAGGCGTATACGCCTTCTCGCTCCTATTCGTATACGAGCCGCATTTTCCAGATTTTTATACGATCTCTGATGATTCCCAGTGCCCGATCGTCTTTTCTTCAAGGTCATTTTCCTTTCTTCGAACTCAATGAAAAGTGCCAATGTTTTACTGGTAATCTAACCAAACAGTGCTGCTTGTTTCTGATAAGAACAAATGATGAGTTGAAATCATAAAATTTGCGATGAACTCCAAGTCGAAGGTAGGGGTTTATCGAAAAATTCGATATTTCAGAAACTTATTTGTTCTTATCAGCAACATGCTTAGCACTGTTCGGTTAGACGAACGGTACAACTTTGGAAGGTTTTCGTTAACTTCGAAGAAAGAAAAATGACCCTGGGGATCATCAGGGGATCATAAAAAAAAGTCGAAAATGCGGCTTCTACATTTTCTCGCTCTTATTCAATATGTTCATATGAAAGATAGTAGGATTACTTACGGATAGGTAGACAAACGAAATCCAGATATCTGAGCTTCAGGATATAGAGCTTTTCTTTTGAGCTGCGATCCCCTCCCCGGCGTAATGCATGCGGCCCTCAGTCGCTCAGCAGGTCTTTGGTGAGCCGTGCGGTTCCCAGCTGCGAGGGCTGCATCAAAAGCGAAGAGGTGAATAATACGCATGTGCTCTTCTTATGCGCAATCGGATTACCTCGGCAAAGTGAAGTGGATGCGCTCGAGGCCTTCGCGCGTAGACTGAGGATTTGGCAGTGATGCTTGCCACCCTCCAAGTTCATCGTTAATTCCGCATATGGTTTTCGCAGGTAGGGATCTATGTGCCCACAAATGCAAGGGCCGTCGTGGTATACTTTTGACCGAATAAATGTTCAAGTGTTCGAATAAAGAATTCGAATAAAATTTATAGGAATTCGATTAATCGAAAATCTGGAATTTCGAACATATTCGAAATTCGATCAGTCGAAGTTTATCGTTTTCGAATTTATTCGATTATTTGGTTAGTCGAATTTTTGAGTTTTCGATTATACTAGGAGATTTGATATCTGTTTTCCACAGTTATTCGATTATCATGTCATATTTTCGAATAATTATATGACTTCGGTATTTCATAAGGCTATACAGCAAAGAATCGCCAGTCGCTCCCAAAGAGATGCAGCCCTTTCTGCTTCCAAGCAAAAAAGAAGCAGAAAAGCGGGGAAACGCGGAATGTACAACAATAAGCTTTCGTTCAATATCTTTATACTAATAGACTGTGATAGAAGTAAGAGACAGCTTAAAATCAGATTTTAAGCTTGATATCTGGGACTCTTTTTCAATGCTACTTTCTCCTCTTCCGTGAGGATATTCATGCATACAGCCTTGAGAGCATGCCGCTGACGATGAGCAACGGGAGTTTGATGGGTAAAATTGTCTTACTATTCCTACCGATTTTTTTAATAAACAAAGGCAGATGTCGGTCGCAAGTGAATGACCATGCTCCATTTGCTCCTAATATTTGTCCTCCTACAGTGGGAAAAGGGTATGAATTTTAATCATTTTTTGGCAAGTTCCAAGCAAAGGTAGATGTTGGTTTCATTATAACTAAACATGTTTCACTTGCTGGTTTCGTTTTCTTAAAAGTGAGAACAGGAAATTGGCGTGTAAGTTAAGATGGTGATATGACAGGGGCGACTAAAAACTGCATCACATTTTTGACTGCTATATCAGAATTGTTTCTAACATAATTAATTCAATAATTAATTTTCAAATCTGCATGGAGTCCTTCATTGTACCAATTCGACCAAGTTTTTGTTTGCATATTCGATCGATTATTCGGAGTTTTTCGTTCTCGAAGCAGATTTAGCATGTTATCGTAACCCAATATTTTCTCGGTATTTCCCATTAGCGTAGTTAAGGGAAAACGACCACACCTTTACATAGGAGAAACGTCAAACGAAATTCCTGCTGTGTAGAGAAGGTTTAGCAGTGGCAACAATATAAAAAAACATAGATATTCAGATGGTTCAAAGGTATCGGCGATTCATAAACGCAAAGACTGGGCGTAGACTGCGTCCGACCAAGATATCTCATGCGTGGGAGAGACACCGGGTGGTAAGAGGAACAAAAGAGCGCATGATCAGAGGGACGCGATAAATCGCCAATAAGTCAATGGGTCTGGCAATACATCCAAAAAGGTGGACAGCTACGGCTTTCCCAGGGTTGTGTCACACCGTATTAGCTTACCTCCAGAGAATTTTCAGCGAACAAATTACATACAATTTGATAGCCAAAATCTCTTTGTTTGCGCAATAGCTGCTGGAAGCACAACCACTGTAGGCTAAAAATGGGACACTGGCTCCTAATTCCACAGCTTGATGGTTATTTTGAGCACGATTCATGTCACGGGCGAATATTGGGTAATGCTTGGTGTTGAGTACAAAAAGAGATACCTAACTCACTTTTGAGATACACCAAACTCAAAAATGACCATTTTACTTAGGTGGCCTAATATCGGGAACCTCCAGAATTCGCTAATTGGCGCACTGAGGTTGTCTGACACGAGAATTACGAATATAGTCGAATCATTTCGTATGATCATCTGTGTTGTTGCACACCCCTGTTTGGCGCTCCCATTCTAGATTCTTGGAAGAGACAGTCGTCCAGGTAGATGAGTGTTCTCGATGCGTTCTCAATTTCTTTCAGTTTTATATACCAATCACCTCAGAGTGAAGTAAGCGATAACAATCGGTTGTCTCTTGCGTTATTGTAAATCCAGGATGGGGACGTCATAGATGGAAGGCGTATGCAATGCTCACGTGACCTTGTAAAATGATTTGACTATATGTTACTAATCATGCTTGGTAGAGCATGTGTTATGCCCTGCGGTAGGCAAACGATAACGCGGGGGGGGGGGGTCGTCTCCGGCGTTGCGTGCCGCACCTCTTCCTCGACCCTGGCTACAATCCCGATGAGGGGGCGGAGGGTGAGAGGGGGAGAGGGGAGGAATTCTTCCCTTTTATTAGCGCTTGTGACTCCTAAACTCGCGCCATGGGCTCTCTCTTTCGCTTTGCTCTTATTCCCGTCCTCGTTGCCTCCTTAAACGAATCTAGTCATCGCTTTATCCGACTTAAATACGCAAGTTCGTTCCGACGCCAAGGGTACTTTTTTCTTCGCCGAAGATTGCATAATATCCTCGTCGAGGAACCATGTGCTAAATTCGCGTTTCGTCGCCGAGCGTTTTTCGCAATGTTCTGCCTTACTCAACGTTTGATTCTTCGTGTTCTACTGAAAGGTTTATCACTTCGACAGTTTTGTTTTGTTGCTGCCAAGATTCTTCCAGAAATCATATTAGACAATAACCTCCTGGCTCTTTGGCCTTTTCTGTGTTTTTCATCCTTACTGCAGTTCTGATTTCATCCAAATCTTCAGGAGTTTGCGAAAACTTCACTTTTACATGCAGAAAAATTAGAGTTAGTCACCTATTTTGTTCACTTGGTGAAGCTTGCTTTCCAAGTTTTATCCCCCGAATGGCAGAGTGCTTACAGCCTGTGTTAAGCACTACTCTCTTTCTCTCTCTTCAACGCGCGCCGTTGCCACGCCAGATCTTCGTGCTACGTTCGCGCGTAAAAGCGTTTTCATACAAATTGCTTTACCGATTGGAGGTCCGCAAAGCTTTCGCTTTGCAGGTGATTTCTGTGCAAAGGGAGTATAGAATATACACATTGTATGTTACGTAATTGGTACACGGTGTACGTTTCGTATTTGACACACGCCTATTCTCTCAAAAAACTGATTATTAACACATTGACGACCGTTTGACACACATGGTGTGTCAAGCAATGACTACCGTATGGGACTGCTTGACACACCATGTGTGTCAAGGCTTGAAATTAGTTGAAATAGCTACTATCCTAGAATAAACTCACACCATGAGCTTTCTTTTGCGCTGAATCTAGGAATGACCTCTACCTTTCTTGTCAGCCCTTCAGATTTACTGTAGGTTCACTGTAGATGGCAGCATGCGTGATTATAGCCGAAAAATGTGGGCTGGTCCGCAAAAGGCCTTGGTCCCAGAAGGCAAACAACTAAAAATCTGCATGGTCGTTAATGTGTTAAATACATTCAATTTCTGCGGTTAGATTTCAATTTGTAGCAGTGATAAACCGTAATCATAATGCAAAGCGCGACGAGATACAATCTGCGTCAGTCACCAGCTTCGCTTCCCATAAGAGCTACGCATACGCTGCGCGAAGGCATTGCGCGGCGACCTTCGATCGATGAGGTGCTAATTTGAAAGGCTAAATCATACGCCGCGAGCGCGATTTCCTGAATTCGGTGTGGCGACTGGGCTAAAGTGAAAAGGTGTTCACTTTGACATACAGTGTACTTTCCACTTTGATCACCTAACAATAAGTTATTTTGTGAGTTTGAAGATTTGACACGCGTCTTAAATACGTACCTATGTGCGAATGTGAGCTGGTTGAGAGAAGATTCGTGCAAGTGTGTGTGGTCGTTTCGCCTAATTGTTGGCATCGGTACCGCGGTTGTCCTTCGAAAAGGTCACCTAGCTCCGTACCATAGCCTTTGCCGCAATTTTACAGAAGTTTTCACAACAGTGACGAAGCTGTCTTGATCGCTATCTTCTTGCTTCTTCCAACGTATCGTTACACTTCACATTCGGTAGGAAGAGTGTAATGGAAAAACCTTTATTTTCCTGCATCTTGTTTTTTCTGGGGAGAAAACGGAAAAATGTCGTTCCATTTCCTTACATTCCTCGGCAATGAATCGCTTTGCATTGATGATGGTGTGCTGAATACATATTACATGTGCCTCTTCCAACATCGTTCATGGCAATCTTTGAAATAAATATCGCTCATCTCGTCTTTTGAGCATTGGCAGTAATAGGAATTGCTTGGACCACATCTGATTGGCCTATAAATTCTGATACGGAGTAACAAATCATTCATTTTATATTCGTAAAAAAGTTGTATTCGCCATTAATTTTTGACCAAGTAAAAATGAGTTGCTTTCACCTGGTGCAATCCGCCCGTTTCGGAGTTCGGCGTTATTGGCTTTCTCATAAACGTATTACAAAATATTAAAGAGCGGCAAAAAACTAAACAGCCTGATTTTTATCACTTTCTGAGATTTTTTGTTTCGATCCAGCAAGCAGGCTGCAACTCAAACATCGCTACATAGGCGTCCCTTGCCTTCAATTCTGGCAACGCGTTGACGCTCCTCTCCCAAAACCCTACGCCGTGAAGAACTCGAACAGGGTTTTTTGAACTCTCTCAACCTTGCGCTGCTATAACATGAACTCATAAAGCAAGTGACACCCTATTCGAAAGAGCTCTTCATGCTCTTTCAGATGTTCTATCAAATATGTTGAATTTCTTTTTATTTCCAAACAAACAAGCAAAAAACTTGCAAAATCGCAGGTTTTTGGCGCAGTGAAAACAAAATGCTTTAATCTATGTTTTCCGAAGATAGATGGAGATCGGGGTAAACTGCATGTGCGTGGATAGAGCGTAAAGGTTCTGCCAGATGATAGCCAAAAAAACATGCGTACACTTAAAAGACCGTTAATACATATCCTCGTTCTCGAAGATACTAATGGCCATACCTCTTGTCTTTGAGCGCTGAGCCAGCAAGCCATCGTGGATTTGGTGACTGTCCCATCACATATTGCTGCAGTGGTACCTTAGATGGTCTCACAGTTTCACTGCGCAGATACTGCTCGAAATTTGTTATTTGTCGAAATGACTAAGTTTGAATTTTAGCAGGTTTAAAAATTATAAGGTGCGTAAAGAGCCTTACATAGATATTGCCTGAAACAGAATATATTCTAATCTATTTATAAAAATTGGAAGGTTCAATCTCTTTCTCTCTTGAGAAAGTTGCAGTTATTCTGAAGGGTGTCCCATTTTTGTTACCTTTCACTCTAATAGATCATGTACTTTTGAAATTAATTAGCCTTACGTTATCGTCCATGAGAGCAGAGCAAGCTTCACAGTTTTAGAGTAAGTAATGGTGGTCTCCATTACGTACGCTGAAATTGGCATCTCTGTCCAAAAACTACGGAGTTCTATCCTGGTCAGGCATGTACTCTATGAATCAGGTATATATTTGCATTTGCGCTTTTTTCTATGAATTAAAAAAAACGAAATTTGGCTTTGATTTCTTGCCAAAGCGATGCTGAGTGCTCGTTTTTACCCATTGTTTTTAGACTTCCGTTTTCATTTCATTTCAGTTCTTGCATAGGATGGCCCTATGATAACGAAAATACAAAAATCAGCAAATAATATGCAACAAAATAGAGCAAATTAAGTAAATTAAATTAAGTACCCACTTTTCCAAATTTTCAAACGAGACCTCAGCCGCTTCATTGTGTTTCAAGAAGTGATCCTTCTGCCGCACATTCCAGGCAATACGCAGCACAGTATGGGGTCCTTTTGCTGCGAGGTCCTTTGATGTGTTCCGGCTGGTCGATGTAAGCTGGGACCACCCCGCGGCTTATACACTTGAAAATAGAGTACCTAATTGCTCGTAAACCCCTGTAAGTAACAACATCGCACCGAGAATGTAGATAGTGCCTTGAAACGGTCTTGTACGAAGACAACCTTGCCGGAAGTAGTGTTTTTTGAAAGCTTATCCATGGCATTGTGAAAAGAGAATGCGAAGCTTGTGTCTTGATCTGGACGTAACCAGTTACATTCCTCTTTTTTGTGCTGGATTCCCTGGTAGGGAAAAAGCACGGAAATTCAGACCGCATTAACCATATGCAATCTCATGTGCCGTTTGAAGGTTAAATTCACGCCTTCAGGCAAGAGAAGAAAGCCTAATCCAATGTTTCCAGTCCTACCATCTGGTATAAGATCATATCTATAGCCAAATTTTCGGATGAAAAGCTTGAAGAGCTGCGCGTGAAGCTGTTACGTACTTTCTCCAAGTCAGTCGATTTACGCATGTGTAGATAAAAGACAACTGTTCCATATTCCACTATGGGCCTGATAGATCTTTTGTATGCTTTAGTAGTCGAGTAGTCGTGTCTGAGGTGGCGATGCTGCTGTTCCCTCTTGTGTCATTTTACATTACAAATTTTATAAGAAATGCTGGTCCCTGACAAAGGCGATCGGTTTTTGCGAAGTATGGGTGCGAACGCAGCCTTTGAGCATTTTTTTTTTTCGAATCTCGTACGCCCGCGCACACTTGCTTACATGAGCAGTCGCTATCATGTAGAACTAACCTAAACTTTCAACAATCTTCAGCGTACTACAAGGCTACTTCTCTAGAAATTCAAAATCACACACACGCAAACAACCCGAAGAAGGTTATATTTCCATTTTTATTCGGTTTCATTTTTCGATTTCCAGTTGCGAAGAAAAAACAGCAATTATAGACACAGGCATCTGAGGAGTATGTTTGAGCAAGCTATAACGCTGAGATCATTAAAGCTGTACGTGTTTCGGTCAAACTTTGTGCTCTAGGCCGTCTTATACGACTCTCTAGCCTTAATAAAAAATGGGGATTGCTAGAATACTCTCGAAATCAAAAGATTATGACAACCCAGCATGTAAACTCATGGGTTGCAATACAAACTAAGCAATGAAGCTGCGCGTGCGCGTCGCAGGCATAGGAATAGTCCAGCACGGAAACTGGCCGGTTCTGATGTATTCACTTATCTTGTTTTTCCCGATTTTTTTGGCTTACGTATGGTATACTATCTAACTCGATTTTGAACGATAAATCAATGTTTTTCAGTAAGGAAAACATGGCTTCCTGTAGAACAATAGAAAAATGAAGGAATTTAGAGAATCCAATGCAATACATCATCCAAAGTTGGAAATCAGACAAAGACCTTGTCTCATACTTTTCAAAAAAAATGATAATTTCCCCTCTTACATCGCAACATGGCTCCCACTTCCTCGTCCTCTGTCTCACTCCTTATGAGCTAAAATCACTTGAGAAACGAGTTTCTTATTTCCTTATGTTCACTGATGTTTCTTGGCTTCTGCTCTTCTGTGCCTTTTTCTCTCATGAGCTCTCGATACATCGGACTGAAAGCCTATGTGCTGACGTCAGCAGTGCATTAAGAGCCTATTGAACGCTTAAATTGCGACTTCAGCTTCACAATGCAAATACTTCAACAATTTCACATCAACGAACCTCTTTTAATATGCTGCCGCTTTTATTCCCGTATTGAATGAGTGATATTCTTATCTGTTCGGTGCTTACGTTTCTTAGATATGTTGTACGCATTGTGGGTTTCATTTGGTAGAAAATGAATAGACCAAAAATAATATAAAAGAAATCGAAGGGAAGAAAATCGTGGGTAGTTCTGAAACATGATATACTATCTTTTCAGAAAGCTAGTTTTTTCGCTATCTAAGCATTGTGGGAGAAAACAATAAGTACGTTGTACATCTGCTAGCTTTTCCACTATCTAAACATTGTGGGAAAACTGTAAGTTGCTTACATCAACTTGTGCGTACTAATTATTGCTGTTAAGCAAAAAGAAACATTTAGGCAAGAGGTTCTGTTTTTTTTTGAACACTGATTCACCATAAAATTTGTTTTCAATCACCCTTTTACTTGCTTGATGTCCAATCAGTTCCGGAAATTTCTGCTCCACACAGCACTTTTCTCAAGCTCAAAAGCGCTCAATTTGCACTCCTGTAAGGGCTTATCAAACGCAGTGTCGCTTGTATTAGCATCTCCACTCCCGCGCTAAACTCTGCATCTCTTCCGCGAACATGCTCTCTGATCACTTTCCCAGGGCAAGCGTGGAAAAGGCGGGGTCTCAATGGATTGCATTTCATTAGAGAGCATGTTCGCGGAAGAGTCGTAGAGTCTAGTGCGGGGGTGTAGATGCTGATGCAAGCGACACTGCCTTTGATAAGCCCTATATATAAAGCTGAATGTTGTTTGTTTGTATGTCTGTATGTCTATATGTACGTATCCGATCAGAAATTCTTATCTCTGAACGGGGACCAAACTTTGCACACATACACTTCGGGGCAGGGCGGGTGTCAAAGACTACTTTTCGTCATCGATCGATATCGATTCTATCGATCTTTTGTGAGGTTTCACCTACGAGGCTGCGAGTTGGCACATGGGGGTAAGTAAGCATGCTGATTACGAGAATATCATTGACGAGACCAGGTGCCAGATTAGTCAGCTAGTGGTAGATATAATGGGTCCAAATATAGTACCCCCACAAGTTCCTTCTTCATATTTCAGCGAGTTGCTCAGTTTCTTCGCTGTGTTTCGGGAAACGAATTTTATGCGGCACGATTCTCTTAAGCAATATGTAGCACGGTAAGACTGTTTGGTCGCAGAATCCTTTGGCGCATCCTGCTAGTTGGTTACAGAGGAAAACCCTGCGCTGTGTACGTATTGTCGAAGTTAGGGTATATGGTATGGGTAAAATAGCAACGAATATGTCCACTGGAGAAATTTCCTCTAATTTGAGAGTTCTCCACACACCGATGAGACGAGAATGTTCACTTTTTTCATTTTTGCACGAAAATATTGGCGGGTTCTTTTTCAAAACCGGACACATCTTTTTGAATGCTGTTACTCTTTTCAATAATTGAGTGTACATAAAAATAATGTCTTACAATCGTAACGACTGCAACGATCGATGTCCACAACTCGATACTTATATTCACACCCTGTAGACTGTTCATCGAAAGGAAGGTCGCTTCGCTTTCTTTAGTAATTGGCTTTGACAGCGACGCATGTCCGCAATGGAATCTTTTCGCCAGCCTTCACTTGCTGAGGTCATGTTCTCTACAATTCATTGCCTCCTTTGACGATTCTTTCCGATTATTCATTTTACATATTGCTGGATCCAAAATCAAATGTGTCATTCGAACTACCCCCGAATTGTTTTTCATAGTTGTTGAAAAGTCAGCACCATGACATCTCCATGTAATATTCTTTTCCTTGTTTTTCTTTGCTCTCGAAATATCTTGACGCTTGCAGTGAACTGTTACCATTCAAATATGTATCCATCTTGCAGAATGTCGGATTTCAACACTACAGCCTTCATGACCCAGTTAGATGCATTTGGAAGACCGCCGCCGCCGCAAAAGCTAAATGACGGACGTGGAGGGGTGGCCAAAGAGCTCGCCTCGAAATTGAACATGATAAATCTGGACAAGCAGAAGGTATCCGTTTGGCTTTATTTCTACAATACTGCGGATCATAGATGGTGCGGAAGATGATCGGCTGGGCGCACAAAGGCATACCAAAATTCCATTGATGCGCGGCACAAATGTCTTTTTGAGACAAAAGTAACGCGGCGTCAAGAAAATAAACGCCGGCTTTGTGTCAGTCGTGTTCCAAATGCCGTGTCAGCGCGGCGTCGGAGCTCACACACATCTCGTTCAACGATCGACGTTCCGAAACAGGGTCAACATGGCAACGCGTGCACTCTAAACGCAGCTCCAAATTTCTTGAAAAGTAGCTTATAATAACTTCCATGATCCATTTTGCTTACATGGGCATTAGTTGCATTCTTCATTTTTGCACTGCTGTACAGGTTTTTAAGTGTATTTGTCCAGGTTGGCCTAACGTTTCGTCAGTTTCATCGTCCTCAGAGGCGTAAAATGGCTCAAGCCGTTGTTTGCAATACCAGACCCCAGATATTTCCTCTAGCGTAGCTAGTTTCGACCTTTCCTTTGATTTTTTCCGCAAAAAATTTCAACAGAGATAACGCATCTCTGTAACGCCACTATTCGAGAAGTCCGCACCGAAGTGACTGAAGTTAATGGACGAATGAACAGTGTAGAAGTTACCTATGTTCGATCGTTTTTGAATCTTAGCATCGTTGTTAGTTGTGGATATTCCCGTGAGCGGTGTTCCAAGGAGTTTCTTTGTTGACGGCTAACGTTTTGGCGCTTTCGCCTTTGTCGGAGCCGGAAGTCGAGGTCATAAGCGACCCATTCGAATACTCTGAGACTTTTCTTGTCGTCACTCACTGTCACGAAAAGCAATTGATGGTTTTTTTGAATCAATGAGCAGGCTGGGAGAAGCAAATTCGCCATTCAAAGCCGCGTTTGTGGAAAATGGTCTTTTTGTGCTAACAAGGGAATGATCAGAAATCGAAGTGGCCAATCCAAACAAGCTGCATACCATTAGATGCAGCATGAGACGCTGACTTTGAATCTGTCTTCCTTACCTGCTTATCGCTTTTTTAGATGAAGCTATAAGCCATTAAAGACCATTATTTTGCTAAGAAATTATGCGTAAAATTTAAAATTTAGTCGTACAGAGCCACATTCGCCTCAGTTGGGCCAAAATATGCAGCTAGCTCACTTAAAATTTTTAAAAGCAGAAGCTTAGCTAAAAGTGCAACAATGTGCTCAATTTCGCTGTTTTTATGTATCATTTTTTTCACAACAAAACCGCTTGTAGCTTCGTCCACAGAAGCGATAAACGGATAAGGAAGACAGATTCGAAGTCAGCGTTTTATACTACATCGAATGATATACAGCTTGTTCGGTTTGGCTACTTCGACTTCTGACCATTCCCTTGTAAGGGGGGGGGGGGCGCCCATCACTTGTGCGTGTCAATTAGAAATCGCCCCGACGCGGCGTTACAGTAACTCGGGCGAGAGGCAGCAGGGCCAAAGAAAATGTCTCAGAAGAAACGCTTAGGGGTAACGTCAGTATTGTAAACAAGAAGTAAATATTCTATCATCAGATAAGTGGTAATTTTCACAATTCCATTCACTATCTATTTCATTTTTACAAGATTTGGGGCCAAACTTCCATTAAACAGTAAAGTTTGATATGATAGCGTGAAAACTTTCACAAAAGATGGAATAGTATGCCCTGCAAGTTGGCCACCCGAGCTCTCCTTTAACACGTTGACGACCTTGTGTATCCGCACGTATGCACGCCCTGACTCCCGTTTAGCATTTTCGTGCATCCGCGCATATGCACGCTAGTTTTTTAGGTGCAAACGAAAAGTTTTAAGGTAACTTCTATGCAGTAATACTATTAGTGGCCTGATTGTCTTACAGAACACAGGGCATCGCGGCAGCTGTTCAGAAGTTTTGGACGCAAAATTGGGTAATCAGTACGTTTTTGATGTAATCAATACATGCTAATTACGTTTTCTCGAGAAGGTGAAAACTCTGTATAGCTGTTTTGAAATCACAAAGATGTATCAGGCAAAAAACATCTGGTTTTACAACGCTTTTCTCGAAGAGCGATTCCTTAGATATAGCCATTACATGGATTATTGGAGGGAAAATCGATGCAAAAACATTGATTTGTGTAAGTCCTGGTAAGGCCCTGTGATATACCTGTATGTCTGAATAAAGTTCGCATTTTTACTAATAAGTGACAAAAAGACTCCCACATAATGTTTTCGTGCATCCGCGCGTATGCACGGGCCAAATGCGCTAAGGACGTTAGTGAGAGTTTCGCCCAAAATGGCGCGGTCGTCAACGTGTTAAACTGATTACTGCCAGCCTGTCGCGCGCGGCGCTTGCATAACTGACAGTCACAAGTAATGGGATACACCCCTTTGTAAGTGTTGCATGCCTTGTGATGATAAGCGATCCTCGAATGCGGGGAATCGATCACTAATCTTGCATGTAGGATAGGTTCTTATTATCTCAAATCACCTCTAATTTTTGTAGCTGGAACTGTACCGAATTGAATTCATTTAGAGCAGGTGTGCGATTACTGAAGAATGCCTCAATGATTTCAACTTTACAGCGAATCCGCGGTGAGTTAATGGCACCTTCCGAGAAAGGAATGGTGAATTTGTGTTTGGGAAATCAAAAGAATGTCAATAGATGTGAGATACGAGATGCTGATGTGCAGAAATGGCGAGATGATGTGAGTACTGTTTGTGACTTCGTGCACTTGATGATTTATTCTTTTGAAGGTACTCTCTGTGAATCGCCCACGCATCAGCTGCTATAATCAGCAAGAGACAGCTGAAAGTGCTCGGGAATATGCCAGAAAAATTGCTAGCACCATTCCAAAGACGAATGTTTACCAGGCTCACAGCGAGAGTGAGGATGATGGTGGTACGGTAAGTTGACGGCTAATGTGCATCTCCGCTCCGCATTGAACGCTGCTTATTTCAGCGCAGTGATTCGGCCACTAATTCGCTGCCGTCTCTACCCGAAGAGCTCATTGTCGCTACAAGTCATGAGCGTAAATATTCCGACTATTCATCGGCGTCCAGTCAAAAATCGCCCACTCCGCCAAGCCAATCATCATTTTCCGACTACTCTTCCGCTTGTCGCTCTCAAGTTTCGCCCCCAGACTCACAAAGATCAAACAGCCCTCTGAAGGCTGATACATCAACTAGGGTCAACGTGAGCAGTCTTCGAGCAGACCACTTCTCACCGATGACTAGGAAAGAGTTTGCCGAGAGGGCATCGCCGAAACCGAAATCGGAGCTGAGCTTGGCGGAAATTCTCAGCAGAAAGCAGCAAGTAAACAGCGCTTCAATCGCAAGCTATGGTGTCGGACTCACACAGCAGGTGCGGCTCACCGACCAGAAGCTACCTGCGGGCAAACCACCAACATTCAGGTGAGCCTTTGGATGTGACTCACATGTGTGATTGCATGAACAACTTGTTTTTGTCCGAGCATAACTAGAGCTAATTCAAACAATTCAGAAACTATTTGAGGGCACCAATCAGATTCTCGACTTTGATGTTTTTGTCGTTCTGGGGCTTTCTCATGTCCATGATTCCGAATATAAAGTCGAGAATCCTCGAAAACGCCAACAATCCCCGTTCTGGAGAGCCCTCGGGGCGGTTTCTCCAAACGGTGGTTGGATATGCGAGCACGAATAGACAGACATTACTGGGGGCGGGGGGTGCCGCTGCCGCTTATAAGTCTTCTGCTCTCTCCGTTGTTCCGGAGCGATTTCCTCGCTCCCGAAGCGACATTCGCGCTGCGTTTCGAGCACTGCCTTGGTAAGGAGTCCTATATCGTATGCCGCCAAAAGCTTAAGAACTCTAACTTAGGGTAAACGATGCCTTTAATGGGCAGCGACTCGACAGAATGAGAACGTTGGGATATTCATTGTTATCGGTTCCCCTAGATGAACTAGGTCTGCGGTGGGTAGGTGTCTCCACTCACGAGCCAATCAGCTCTAAAGCAGGCATACGCGGTCCGCCCAAATAGCACTTTTCTGGAAAAGCGGGTATTGATATCTTTGAAGCTGCAAAGCACAGTCTTGGACTTGGCTCATCCAGGGGAACCGAGAACGATGAATATCCCGAAGTTGCATTCTGCCGAGCCGCTGCCTTCAATATTCTGTCAGATTGGCTGAAAATTAATTCTGGTGATTTGAAAGTCTATGATTTTTCGTATTATCAAAAAGAGTAAGCCAAGGGAAATCAGATGGTCAATTTTGCAGATATCTTTTTCATGTGACAAAATGGGACGATAAAGTTGACACCTAGAATTTTCATTAAATATTCGAAAAGTCATGAACAAAAAGCGAATGAAGTTGGATGTGAAGTGTACAAATGCACGCACGTATATTTTGACAGTGCTTAACCTCTGCTTCGCAAAAGTTTGCAATGGCCGCCATGAAAAGTATCAGGTAAACTTATGTAACGGTCTTGGCCTCCACCACTCTTGAATGGAGAGACGACCCTAAGTAACCACAAAAATGAACCTTACTTGTTGTGCGACTCTCACATGCACTAAAACAACGTAAATCATTCCTCACTCCAATTTCGTCATATTTCTCAACTCAAAGACCTACGGTTAGCAGCTTGTTATAAGTCATGATATTTGCAACCATTCACACGGTCATAGAAAAAATTCAAACTCAAGCGAGTGGACTGGCCGTAGATGGCCGTAATTTCCTGAAGATGGACTTCAGCGTCCATCTTCAGGAAATTCTCATTTGACTGCAGAAATTCTTAAATTCGAACGGAGAATACACTTTTTGTTTGTCTGTACAGTGTTGAGCTACAGTATTTGCTCGTCGTTTGTGAATGAAAAACCTCAGCGATTGCCGAAGCTTCCATAACTTCCGTTGTCGTCGATTTCCTTGCCATATCTGGCTTCGTGGCATGAGTTACTTGAGGAGGCGCATCTTTTGATTTGTAGACGCCCCTACTCGGTCACGGTAGATGCACGTAGGCAGTCAACTTTCACGAGTCTTTTATTACTTACGATAGTTTGCGCAGTGGGCACTGAATGACGACGCTAAGCTATCGTAAGTAAAAATATGAAAAGGTGGTGAAATCTGAGTGCACTCCATGTACTTACAAATACCGCTCGTAATTTGTGAAAAAAACTGGCGGCTCAAAGCGGCTCGGCAGATTTTGCACTTCCATCTTTTTACATACTTTGGGCCTTCTCGACCCGTAGATCCCGAATCTGAGCTTTAAAAGGGGTGAAAAAGCCTTTTTCGGGACGTTTTTTTTCAATTTCCAAAAGGCAGCTCGGACGAGAATTTCCAAAGGAGAGTCGGGGAGGCCCTGGCACGAAGATCCTGCTGCCTGTAATTTTGGCTTTTTATAGCATGCACAATGCGGGAAAGCGGTTGGGGGGTCCCGCGCCGTCTAGCGGAGAATCTCGTCCGAACAAGGTGTTAGGGGAGCGAAAGGAGGAAGGGGAGCTTCGCTTGGGCCGCCCCCTGGCTTGCAAAATTCACATTTTCGGCCCGGAGTTGTTCTTTGGGGGGTGGAGGACTATATGTCGCCGAATTTGGAAGAGTCCCGCGCAGATTCTCTGCAGGAACGCATGTCCGCGCATGTACAAGGGTGCGTATTTGTCGCAAATGACCGTGGGGACCGCCCTTTTTCGGCGACATATAGTCCTCCACCCCTCTTTGGTTTCACTTGGAGGGCCTCCTATCCATCTGTGTCAAAATCTAAGGTAGGTCTATTCTGCCGAGCCGCTGCCTTTAACTCAGGCGGCGGCCACCGCAGTTAGGCGGCAAGCACCGCGTCACGCGACAAAGTTAGGCGGCGGCCGCCTAACTTTGTCGCGTGAGCGTTGCTTGCCGCCTAACTGCGGCGGCCGCCGCTTGACTTCGGTGGCGGCCGCCTGAGTTAAGCGGCCTTCGCCAATGTACCATACCCAAACAGGCACTTGTATATACAGGAGGTGCGCGTCGGGCTTTGAATGGAGCTCTTGTATTCAGAATTTCTCCCTCTGAAGCAAGGTATGGCGATGCGATGCAAAATTCGAAGCACTTTGGCATCGCCACGGTCTTTATTCACAAATTGCGAGCGATGTTGTAGCGTTAGATGTTTCTTACCTTTACAGCAGACAAGTTTTTTAAAGATGCAGTGTTTAGGTCACTTAACGATGACCAAAAGCGGCACTTAAAATGGCAAGAAATCAGCAATACTCTCGAGACACAAGACCGAAAGTTTGAGAGACTCAGCGAACAAATGCGAAGGGACTTGGTAGTAGACAAACAGGAAGTTGGTGAGTGTCATTGGATTTGCCTCGCTCGCCAAGCGTGCAAGTCACTGCCACATCTTATATATAAAGCTGAATGTCTGTTTGTATGTATGTCTGTATGTCTGTATGTCTGTATGTACGTATGTTCCGAATAGAAATTTTTATTTCTGAACCGATCCGGACCAAACTTGGCACACATACATTTCGGGCCCCGGCGGATGTCGTAGGCTCCGGATCGGTTAAGAAATGGAATTTTCTATTCGGAACATACGGCGGAGCCGGGTAAGCCAGCTAGTTATGAATAACTGACAGGACAGAAATTTCTGAAATTTAGCTCAGTAAGAGGAAACCATGATAGGAGTCGCTAATGACAATGCTATTAGGGTACATACATCCGTATCCGCACACCCCGTCGCTCGTGACACAATCTGCGGCGAATTTCAAATGAAGGCAGGCTCGGAAAACTTGCGACCTTCATCACTCCCTGTCCTTCTGGATGCGCTGAGTCGGGACTGTGCTTGAAATCCTCATTACGTCAAAATCTGTGTGTTTTTGAATTACAGAAGTGCTAAGGGGGAGCGGGGTTGCAGCGGGACCAGGCACGCGTTGTTTGAAGCAATTTTGAAGACGAAGTCCCGGAAGACTTGGCGAAATTTTACAAGGTCCCCTTTGTGACTAAATCAACCTAACAGTAAAAAAGCGAAAAAAAGCGTATTTTGAGGTAATACGCTTAAAGCAAATAAACATATTTTGAGTTGCTTACATGCTCTATTATTGATTGTGGTATCATTCTACTCAATATGTCGAAAATTTCCTAGATTAACCAAATCTGTAGCCCCAACAATTTGGCGATGCATTTTCGGCACACACTGCAAAGAACGCCGCATGTGATTGGAGCGCGATATCTATCAGTGCGTAGATTTACTAATTTTGGCTCAAAAAAAGAGGAGAAGCAATAGTTTGACTCGCTCTGTTCACTACATGATAAATTTTTGAAGAATTAAATTATATTATTGACTGCTACGAAAAGTAGCCTATCATCTGCGCAGGGGTCGAAAAAGCTTCAGTCAAATCGGCTGAGCGGCGCGCGTTCATAACGCACATACCTAAACTGACATATTTGAATTTAATATAAAGAGAAAGTAATAAAACAAGTGCTGATAACGGACGCGCTTCCTTCACCGCAGGGATTGCCGTACAAGATTAGATTTTCACAATTTTGTGTGATCCCCTGGGGATCCCCAGGAAATCACTCAAACTGGTGAAGATCTAATTAATCATGCCAGTAACCTGGCATCCATTATGCGTAGATATCAGGGTATGAGAACTTTCATATCACAGATAAAGAAGGAAGGAGAAAGGTAATACAGAGTAGCGAAATTTGACGCTTCCCCTCTCAGATCCCCTCCCCTCCCTGCGGGGATGTACGTGCATACGGGCCTAAGACTGGTCGAAACTTCTTACTTTGGAGTAGTTTGGAATGCTTCACAATGGTGTCTTCTCTAATCACAATACTACTTCTCTACCCATCCCTTAAAGAGGCAGCCGCTCGGCAGAATGCTTTGGAATATTCATCGTTCTTGGTTCCCCTGGACAAGCTAAATCCAAGACTGTGCTTTGCAGCTTCAAAAGTATCAATAGCACGCTTTTCCAGACGTGAACGTGCTATTTGGGCGGACCGCGTATGCCTGCTCTCTAGAGCGCGATTGGCTCGTGAGGGGGACACTGTACCTACCGTACCCACGAGCCAATCGTGCTCTACGTATCGGGCCATCGGGCGTAAGCGATCCTTCCAAATAGCACTTTCTACGGCTGGAAAAGCGGGTTATCGATATCTTTCGAAGCTGGAAGGCAGTCTTGGAGTTGGAGGAACGAGAACGATGAATATCCCAAATTTGTCATTCTGCCAAGCCGCTGCCTTTAACGGTCCCGGTCGGGCGCGCCTGACTCTAGACTGGACTCTGCTTATGATTTAGAATGCAATATCATTTTCGGCAATAGAATTTCCTTCTATTTTTACGCTGAAATTTAATCAGATCATGCAAGCAATTCGTCGTCATGTCAAGTTCGATTAGTTGGCGAATGAGAGTGGTTTACAGTGCAAATCGTTAGAGATCTGCTGTGTTTCATGCCACTGGACCAGCGATGTCTTGCAGCTTGCTACTTTCTTCATGCAAAATCGTGATCCCAATTCAGGGTTGTGTGCAAACTGTCGGCGTCCAATGTATGAGACCGAGGATCGCTACAAGATCAACGACTCGACCTATCACAAGGCATGCTTCACCTGCGAAGTTTGTGGAAAGGAACTAAGGTAAACCTTCATTTGAATCACATGAAGCGGTTTGAAGCTTGATGATTAAGGGAACAGCAATTTTACTTGGATGACGGCCGCTTTTATTGCAAGCAGGACTATCTGTACAACATGGACAAAAAGGTGACGCGGTGTTTCCAGTGCAAAGAGCCCATACAGGACATGGTGAATAAAATCTTTTGTCATCAAAGTTGCCCTGGAGCAAAGCGAGGGACGAGTATGTGGTCTATTGCCAGACGAAGGCGCAAAACTTTTGGGTGCAAAAGCGGTTTCATCAGTCGCAGAGTGCTTGAAGCGCAGGAAGCGCAGGATCTACAGCGTAACTTTGCGTGCTTCTCTGATCATTACCTAGCCTTAATTAGCTCACGAAGCCCCGCCTTCCAGCCGCCAAGCCAATTGAATCAAAGGTTAGGTACGCGTCGCGTCGCGTTCGCGCCCACTCAATATTTCTTTTACGCCTCCGTCTGACAACAGACTTCATAGTCTTGTAGATTTGACAGCTAGATTAGTTAGTACCCCTACGGTATCAACAACATTTGCGCAGAATCTCTCTAGTTTCGTTGCCATTTTTGACGCGGAAAGTATGGTCAGTATGCTGACCATATCGCGCTTACCATACTTGCTGACCAATCAAATCTACAAACCATATTTAGGGCTTTGCGTGATCGCGAGGGTCGGTAAGCTTGTAACCATTACAAGCGCATTGAGATCAGTTATCCCTTTCGAAAGCTTTTCTGCTATCAGATTTTAGCTCCCAGTTACCTGAAACAATTTTGGAAACGGGATTGCATATGAGACTGATTTGAGACCTTGTGGCATCCTGCGTGTGCAATGGTTGCAAACACCCCGACTCTCGCGATCACGCAGGGCCTTATAGTAAATTCAATGTCGTTTGTACATCAACGAGATTCGCTTGGGTATCTATCATCAACTGCACATGCAACTCGCTAGTTAGCCAGTTATGCGCCTCAGATTTGCTGAAGTTAACTAAGAGCGAAAAATAGCGAACTGGCGCCCAAGCGGTGGTACTATGCGAATCTCGCTGGGGCACATAATACAACGAATGCCTCGTTGCTCATAGAGGTCCTCATTTTAGCACTTGCTTCATGTAGATGCACCACTTTAAATTCTGAGGCGTGAATCCGGCGCCTTTCAAGTTTCATATTTTCCACACTGTGCGCAGTGTTTGTCTGCGATTATTTTCGCGGTAGGATAACACGCTATCTACAAATACGCTATTAGTACACTAGATAACCGTGGAAAATTAGCAGCCACACGAGACATGGACTAGATTTTCATTTGTCGATTTTTACATACCATTTTCCTGTCTGTCTCACTAGCGCAAATTGGGGATCTTTATGGACATTATATTGAACGAGGTTTCGACGATCCGTACAATCACACCATGGCGGGCGTGCTTTTTTGGACCATGTCCAGCTTTACAGTACTGCAGCGGCCGGGGAATCTGCTGCTTGCACCTGTTTGAACATCTCATCTTTTTTTCTCCTTAGTTTTCATTTCAGGCACTTATTGATTCTTCCTTTTGTTTCAAGCTTACTCGATCATTGAGTATCCTGCTGCGGGTGGAGGAAAGGAGAAATGAAACTTAGAAATTACTGTTTGAAATTAACTTTGAGACCCATGGCTCCGAAATCGGGGCAAAGAGTCATGCTTCCCCTCAGAATCAACAGTCCTACATTTGATGCACCTGATGTAGGAGTATTTAGACATTTGACTGGTCTGCCAAAGAAATGGTATGCAGCTCAGTTTGAGGCAATGAAGAAGAAACACTTTTCAACATACCTATGGTAGCCATTACTGTAATTATCAAGAAACCTCAATGTTTCCCAAGTTTTCTAAGAAATGTGTGAAACCTATATTTTTCCCAGTCTTGTCAAGGTAGAACTTACGGATTCAGAGAGTAGGACCGAAGGAAAAAAAGGATGAATATATGCTTAAAATGAAAATTAAGGAGAAAAAGTGATGAGAGATGTTTAAATAGTAAGGAGGTTCTAGGACAGGGAACAAGCTGCAGATTTCTCACGCACTACAACGTACTGTAAAGGTGGAAAGGCTCCAAAACGTACGCCCGCGGTAGTGTGATTGCACGAGTCGTGAAAATCGTTGTTGGATGTCATCACGAGCAGGCGTCCGGATCTTGAAGAACTTAGGAGAACAAGCACTCGAAGCGGCCGCTCACACCTTGAAGAGGGCGTGAATAGGGTTCCTGCCTTTAGAGAGGAAGGACCGAAAGTAGCAAAGGTGAATTTATTTCACAGCTGTCCATTTGCCCGTCCGGTATGGTTCTATCGTATGCTCGGCTTTCTTCCAGGATTATAGTTTGAATTTGGAATTACTTACAGAGCTACTGCTAAGATAAACACGACTTCAAACTGCTGCGAAATCTCTCGATTGATGAACCATAAAAGTGTTCTCCTAGGTTTTATCGGCCCTGAATCGGAATTATCACCCCGCATGTTTTCGCTGTGCTGGATGTGGGATCTGCTTAGACGGCGTACCGTTCGCCCTCGACAAAGAAAACCAGGTAAATTGCGAATTTTATGTTCACTGGAAGATTGAATGTCAAATAATGCATAATTGGTAAACTTTGCAAAACTTTCCCAGGTTTATTGTATGCCAGACTATCACGAGCGTTTCGCGCCAAGATGTTATCGTTGTAGGATGCCCATCTTACCCGACGAGGTTGGTTATCTTGCAGCTTGATCTCTTGCTTCGGATGTTCACCACAGTTATTGAGACAGTTTACTATATGTTAATATATTTCGGATCCTGTTGTCGAAGGACTTAAACATGAGTGAAGTTTGATAGCATTTCAAGGAAAACAGTTGTTTGGTACACTGGTGCACTGAAGCAGACTTCTGTAAGCTAGGCCAAACATGGAAGGAATGGCCTGAAAGGGGGAGGGGGAAGCTCCTTCTATAGCATGCTTTTCAAAATATCCTAACTTTTTTTGAGCAACTCCATATCTGGTCAACTCAAACCTTACATCGATCGGCGAGCAACTAGAATGTCATTCAATGCCGCTTTTTGTCCTGTTTCTAAAAGGCTTATTTGGTTTTTTATACTTAAGCCGCGGACAAAATTATCATAATATATGTTGTTGAACTAACTTCAGGCTGTACTCGGAAGGTCTGAAATCTGGTATTTCGAACCGGCGAACGTTTACTTGTTTTGTAAAATTAGAGTGCAACCATAATCTCTTTTTGAAAGCCTCGAGATCCAGAGATTTATTGGTGTTTGATGAGTTTATGTCTGATACAGACCTGCTAAAATGTTGATCTTCCTAAAAATTCTATTAAATTATGATGTGCTATGGAAAAGAGAAAAAGATTGCTTTGTATCATGTAGGGTTTGCTCTACCTATGGGTTACTTGACCTATCAGGAGGGTCGATATAAAAATTTGCAATAGTGAGACTTGACCACGGCAAAAACCACAAGTCGTAATTTTTGGTGGTTTCGTTTAGAGCTCGTTGGCTAAACTGGAATGGAATGGGAACACAAGCATTTGAAAGAGGATGAAAAGTTTCATCGAATGCGCCTAGAAGCTTCTATGAATCTTTGTTCTGCGGGATGTTACGCTCTTTTGAAAAAAAAGCGGAATACTTTTGGAACGACGTAATAGATAAATTGTGCAGAACGAGAAATATGGTAGGAATCCCATAGGCCACTTGTTCAAGCATGCTTCCCTTGTAAGAGTAGGAAAACAGATATGACTCTTCTTAATTTTTTTTTTGCCTTAATTGAGGGCTAACCATCTTTGAATCCTTATATTTTTTGTTCTCCAATTGGAGAGTATAATGTCGAACACATTTCATCTAAACAGAACCAGCACCTTTTCAGTGTTTCAGTGCTCACAGCTACAAATAAATCCAACGCTGATGCATTTTCAAGCTTTGGGCGTATTATCCTGCGAGATTTGGCCGTTGCGAGCAGGAGCCGGCACAAACGTGGGGCTCGTACCCTAAATAGCACCGTCCCTAGGTTAGGAGTCTTGAGCTTTTGGCAGCATAGTAGGACCCCCTTCAAGCCAATGCCACGTCGCGGCGCGAAATGTCGCTTTAGAAGGAAGAAAATCGCTTCGGAGTAGCGAAGAGCAGTGAGAACCTTGAGAGCTACCGCCTCCTTTAGTAATACCCGCCCATCCTTGCGCGCCCATCCAATCCCGTTCCGGAGAACTGGCCTGCGAATTCTCCGGAACGGGGATTGTTGGGATTTTCACGAATTCGCGACTTCGTAATCAAAATCAGGAACATGAGAGGGTTCTGGAACGATCAAAACATGGAACTAGCAAAAATCTTGGTGGACGGTGCCTTTGAGAGATCAGCCATTATTCTTGTGATTCCTGTAATTCTCCCAATTCCTGTGATTCCTAGACTTCCGATGCGCCGTATCAAGGATACGCTTCATCAATAGTTGTTGCATAAAGCGATTGAATGATCGTTGTACTTGCAGTGTACATTGTTTTTCTATTCCCATCTTAGGAATACGTCAATATCGAATTTCCTCCACCTAGAGATGTTTTGTAGGTCCTAACAAACGTTTAATATAGAACAGACGTTGTGTGTTATTTATTATCACAGTGCTAGGTAACTACGCACGTTATGTGCGTCTATCATCTATATTGAGACTAGCGCGAATCGAGAATGCTTCGCACACCTAGTTTGAACACCTTGAATTTGTTCTTCTTCCATACTCAGACACTGGAAGCGGGCGAGCCGCGGCCCAGTTCCGGCCGGGCAATCGCAGCTCCCGCGGGCCGGCCATGAATGGACAGTCGGCTCGGCCGTAAATGAGCCGCGGCTCGCCCGTAGTAGGCCGTGGCTCGGCCGGGAAAGGACCGCGGCTCGGCTGTATTGGCTCTTATTAAATCGTTCTAGCACTTCCAAAAATGGAAATTTTAGCTGCTTCTTTTAGCACATGAAGACAACAGAACAATCACATACTCATGACAACTCATTTATCTTCTCTGTCCAAAACATACATAAAAAATAGTCACAATCATGAACAGAGAATCAAACAATCTACAAAAAATGATGATATCCTTATTGCGCTGTACTACTCCCCATTGTCTCAAAGGCGCAAATATGTTTCGTCATCTATCATCTCGATGTTGTCTTCGGCAGCCTCGACCAAAGCTTTTCTTTTCTGCCTCTGAAACATTTGGATAACGTGGAAGTAGCCAATATAATACATACGGACCCACATTACTTGTTCTTTCGATGTCCTCCTCGGGCACAGCCACAGTCTTCCTTTTCTGTTTCTGGAACATTTGGAAATCGCTGAAGTAGCCAAGTTTATGTACCAACTCACATTACTCGGGCTCCACGTATTGTCATTCTCTTCGTATTTCAACGCTCAGACATCCGTTCTTGAAGTCAAAGTTACATAATAAAAATAACTTCGTTCCACCACGTACAGAGCTTTCTGTAAGGCCTGATAAAAGTGTGGCCGCCATTGAGCTCGCTCTTGTCTCATCTGCGAAAGCTCTTTCCTTCTTTCCTCTTCTTTGTTTCCCAAGCTTTCGTAGAAGCTAAATTAGAAGACAGTACGCTAAATCTCTCTTGACTTCTGTAAAATTTGCAAGCACCTAGACGTTTCCAAATCGCCTTCAAAACCTGAAACCTAAACCTAAATTGGGCTTCTGGCTACACTGCATACTATTCATGGACTCACCATTAATATACCAGTGCTGTGGGAAGCGCATTAGAATCCATGAAGAATGTCCAAGCGAAAGAACCGAAGAGCACCAATGCTCTTGTTGAATGGAAACTACCTTCGTCAATGATCATTACGAGATCATGACTAACTTGTTAATTTGCATATCGCTGGTCAGGTAAACAAAGCAAGAGCCGCGGGTCGGCCGCAGCAATGAACAAGGGCCGCGGGTCGGCCGTACTCAGACCACGCCTTCAAATTAGGGCCGCGGGTCAGCCGCGATCTGGCTACATCCCCAAAATAAGGCCGCGGGCGGGCCGAAAAGGCCTTTTAAGGCCGCGGCTCGCCCGCTTCCAGTGTCTGAGTACTTAACAGGAAATGTTAAATCCAGCCATTTCGAACAAGCTATATATCAACGGAATCTCAAATATAGGTTTATTTTCTGCCGAGCGACTAACTGGAAGGAGTTACGAGCGTTTGAATGTGCGATTTGTTAAGTATTCTGCATAGTCACTTGATTATGTGCCCTCAGGCTACCTTGCAACGAATTATATCCATTGGAACTTGAGTAATTTTTCGAATCTAGACGCCGAGCTAACTCCTTCCAGATACTCGTTCGGCAGATAATGCACACATTTGAAATCTGCGTTTTAAGACGAGTTCGATAATATATACCATTTGATTCAACTGGCTTGGCTTCGGCAAAGGCGGGGCTTCGTGACCTAATTAAGGCTAGGTAATGATCAGAGAGCACTCGCGCGAAAGAGACGCAGGTGCGTCGCGGGCGCGAGCGGCCTCAATTAGATCAGAAAACCCCGCCCTAACTGTGCCAAGCCAGTTGAATCAAAGGTTAGCTTGTCTGGAATGGTTGGGTTAAGTTCTGGTCATTTCCTCGTTAGCAGGAAATGGTCAGCATTTCCTCGTTTGCGAGAAAGTGGTTAGAACTTAACCCAGCCAACCAACAAGCTATGTATAGTCGCACTCGCCAAACGCTGATCGTTCATCTTTTTATTATATGCCGAACGATATTTGGAAGAAGTTACAGCATTTGAATATGTGAAATTATCCAAGTTCCAACGGATACAATTCGTTGCAAGGCAATTTGAAAGGGCATAATTACATCGGTTATGAGTACTAATTACAAGCAAGACGCACATTTACCATAAACCTAACAAGAGAACGATATTAGGTGTTCGTGACCTTTTGGGATGAAACGTATACCCTCACACTCGTCTGAAAACGCTGATTCCGAATCTGACATCCTTTCCTGCTAATCGTTTCTCTAAAAGAAGTTATGAAGAATTTTCGCGTCATGGTCGCTCAAGAGAAATACGGTTGAGGATGCCTAACATTCAAAAACAAGCTTGACTGAGGTAATGCAAAACTGAAAAACATGAAAGGAGTCGAACCCAAACCTGCACTGACTTGTGAGGCTATCGCACTAGCCACTACACCATATCGTAGCGGCGGTTTTGGCATTCCGACCGTATCTGCCGTGACGCAAAAATCCTTCATAACTTTTTTAGAGAAGCGATTAGCAAAAAAGGAAGTCAGATTCGGAATCAGCTCTCCAAGACGAGTGTAATGGTATACATCTCATCTCAAAAGACCACGGTTGAAACATCTTTCTGAAATATGTGCTACAGAATACTTATCAAATCGCACATTCAAACGGGCGTAACTCCCTCCACATAGTCGTCCGGCAGATAACAAACGGATATTTGAGACCAGCGGTCAAGGCTCCGATGATATATAGCTTGTTTAGAATGACCGGATTAAGTTCTGACCGTTTCCTGCTTACGAGGAAATTGTCAGAACTTAACCCAGCCAATCCAAACAAGCTGTATATCATCGGATTCGTCTTAGAACGCTGATTTTGAATAAATGTTTTTTATCTGCCATTCGAATATTTGGGAGGAGTTATAAGCGTTCAAACATAAGAAAGTTCTCAAGTTTCGACGTATATTTCTTGAGGGACAGCCTGATGGCGCGGATTTACAGTCGGGGGGGGGGGGGGGGGGGAGTCGCGAAATGGAACCCGATTCATGCTGTTTCGGATCTTAGTGAGGAGAAGATAGAATCAAAATCACATCGCATCTGTGCAGTACACTGAATGTAGACAGATTTGAACAAGAAGATCAAGAGCTTTACTGATGGAGTTTATACTTGGCACGTTTTTTAGAATACTGGTGAAACCGTGAGGATAGTCGCACTTGAAAACAATTACCACATCGAATGTTACTCTTGCGAGGTTCGTTCCTGTTTTAGCCACATCTTACATTGAGCGATTCTGCTCATAAACTTCAGGGATGCGGTCTCAAACTTACTGACGACGGCGATGCATGCTGTTATCCGCTTGGAAAACATCTACTGTGCGAGCGATGTCATATGCATTGGAGGCGTTCGGGAGCTGAAGCGCCGATTTCCGACTTATAACTTCTTCTGGGTAGGAGTTTGTATGTGTCTAAGTAAAAAGTTTTTGTGATTGTTAAGAACTGCTGTATTGTGATTGCATGCAGTTGAATTTCTATATAATAGATGTCGATAATTCCAACAACAATTTCGTCTCAGGTTGCCAGCGCCTTGAAGGCAGTGTCTGTGTACCAAGGCTTTCCGAGTACGGTAACGATTGAGTTATTGCTAAGTTTTTTCTGCTATAAATGAGCTGTATAAATTGTCGATTGGGAAGGCTTAGTTAAGGTTTCCCAATCAGAATCCAAATGAAAGCCCGTGTACACAGATTTGCTGGAGACTGCTTTCAAGGTTATTACTTCAAATCAACCGATGTTTTAAACCATAGCATTGTAGATGCTTATTTGTCGCTTCAAGTCAGTCTTAAGAACTACATGCGGTGAGAAAGTTTTTGCTCCCTTGCTCATCTCAAGCTTAATCATAGCTTTGATCATGTCCATATTTTAGTCATGTGCCTTAGTCAAAGATTGTCATGTCGGTATGCATTATCGTGTTACTTTTGTGCACAGAATAGTTTCTGTTATTTCAGCTAATAAAGTGTCGATATCTGATTGTACGAGAACATGCGTATCTTCCAATCTCCTTATTTGAGTAGGACTAAGTATGTATATTCCTGTTTTTCCCTCACTTGCAACCAGTCTTTGGTTGCAGTCGCGATCTCTGCCATTTATTTCTTATCTAGTATGGTTTGATTTGTGTAAATTCCAGAAACCTCCCCCTCCATTGTGGATGTGAAAAGGGTTTTGCAAACAGTACTTTATCCCATTTTTCTCCGTTGCCACATGTTTGTTGTCCTATTCTGATCTGGTAGTATATAAGTAGCAGTCTACATACACGTCTAACAAGAGTCCAACTTCCTTTATCAGTGGACGACGTGAACTCAACTTTTTTCCAAAGAGGAGTACCAGCATAATTCAGAGAGTATGTGCTTGACCGTGCAGCTGAACTAGGATCAAAAACGAGGTCTAGCATTTCGCCTTTTCAGGTGTAGAGTTACTAGTTCGAATAGGCTGCGGATCGTAATGTCCCTTACAGGCTCTGAACCTGCCGAAACGTTAGCCGTGGATCAACAGATAAATCGATTAACAATCTCGTGTATGGCTTGAGAAGAAAGAACAAAATATTAGTCCCGAAAGTTTTGTCCGTTCTTTCATTACTCACTAAAACTCACAGAACGCTAATCCATGGACCGACTTTGTACCATTTGACTCAAATTTTTATCCTCCTTACAGCTATATTTGCTCTCTGATCTAGCCTGTCTTTGCAATGTTATCGCCATACCTTTTTTGACTAGTTCAGCAGTACCAAATTCTTCTTAAATTTTGAAATTTTTTATCCTAATGTTTTCAAAGGGCGCTGGTGACTGTTATGTAGAACAACCTTTGGCTACATTAAATCCATTATATAATACATGGACACGTCTACCAAGTCCGCTATAATTATTCATTTAACAAGACCCGCGGCTTTTCGATTAAGGTAACCATGTAAAAGCACCGAAAGTACCCAAAAAGCTGCTTTTTTGAAGCGAATCAAACTTGGTTATGTTGCAGAGATAATGTTCAATGCAAATCATGTTTCAATTGCGGAAATTGCAGAAGTTTTTACTTGCTGCAGTTGCTGTTTCATGACATTGCCAAAAATAAAGATCGAAGAATTAATTTTTTGAAGCTAAAAACAGCAGATTAGGAAACGAGAATATTACCGTGAATTCCGAGAACAGCTCTGTTTGATTCATATTTAACTCTCCCCGAAACTTCCATGTGAAATTTTCAAAAATTAGCCTAACTTTGAGCAGATAAACTTGAAGGCAATTATCAAAAAAAAAAGCATAAAAGAATGTGGTTTGAAAATGTATCCATAAGAAAGAGAAGGAAAAGCTGCATCGAATGCATGTTGAAACTCAGTCCTCAATCAGTTGATTATTGTGTATGATTTTATAGTGGTTTGAAAAAACGGACTCGGAACAACCTGTTTTTACTATCGTGCCGAGATTTAACGAAAACTATTCAGTTATCGAATAATTGATTTTCGAAAATTTTTCAAACGAATGAATATTAATCGATTTTCGACTTTCATATCACTCGAATTATCGAAGATGGGCACATTCCAAAATCCAAACTCTCGCATATTCGAATAACCGAACTTGGTCGAATATTCACTGTTCGACTAAACGAATAACTGGATATCATCGAGTATTCGAATGCAATATCCGAATAATCAATGCAATAGTCGAATATTCAAAAGCAATAGTTGAAAAGAAGACCTCAAACAAGGGTTTATAAAACTTCTCAAATATTCGATATATTCGAAAAGGTTATTTTTCGAGTCGTCGAATGAACGAATCATTTAAATAAAGATCTATTTTATTCATTCGACTACTCGAATAATCGAATAGTTGCACTTTCGCGAATATTCGACTGTTTAAATATTCGAATAGTCGAATATTTCGAAGAAATTATTCAAATGCGAATATTCTGTGCCAACTGTACTATCTTCCGGTTAAAAATCTGTCTTTGAGCTCGAAGGCAGATTCGTACTGTTGTCTCTCTTTTATTTTTTTAAATTTCAATTTGTTCGCAAACGGTTTTCTTAGATATCGCGCCCCATCGCCTCTTGTGCTTCGGGTAGGGGACTATATGTCGCCGAAAAGGGGCGGCCCCGCTGTCAATTGCAACAGATACGGGCGGTTTGGCGTTATGGAGTAAAGCTACGCCGCACTATCCCGCAGTATACCCTGAGGCCCTCTGCTTGCGTCGCTCCTAATTGCAGCCTCACGGGAGTTAGCGTTACTCAGCGGATTGAGCCGTTCTCCATATTTGCCTTAGATAAAGAGAACAAAATGTGGAAGATAGGATTTTGAGGAAGAATCAAAGATAGAATATGTGGAAGAAACGTCTGAAAGCAGAACCCAAAAGAAAATAAAAGAAGAGGAATCGATTTCTCTAGGAAAGTAAACGAGGAAATTTCCGTCCCTCTGCTAATTTTCGTGTCCCACTTCTCTTGTACACCTTTAAGCTTGAATTCAGCCTTTGACTCACCCAAATTCAGCTTCGATTCTACCCTAAAGTTCATTCACTTTTTCAATTTTTTCTTTGTTGCATTATACAGTTTAAACATCTCAAGGCTTATCATTAGGGAATGGCTCAATCCGCTGGCAGGAGCAGCGCTACTCAGCGCGACCTACCCAAATTCGGCGACATACAGTCCTCCATTTTGTGCTTCTTGAGCATTCCGGTTCCCTTTTGTTTATTTTTCGGTTTTCTTCGCTACCCATGCATAACCGACATCATCTCTCTGTATATACTTTCCATTCTTATCATTTTGAAGCGCGTTCGAAAATGTTGTTGAACGATAACGACGAACGATTTCCACGGTTGTGCTCGTCTATTCTTGATTTATAGGTTCAGTCTCCTACGATAATCATGTAAAAACCCAAAGGGAGTCTACAGGTTTTCAATAAGGGAATAAGGACATAAAAGTGCGGAATTTAAGAGGACTTTTTTTGAAAAGCGTAGAAACCCGCTAGTGCCGGGCCATGGAAGTTTGCAAACGCGTCTCAAGACTAAAAGCTACCACGAGGATCCGAGCCGGGGCTCGGCACGAGCTGGCACCAGAGGATTTTTGAAACGATGTCCCTCTTAACTTTCCCTAAGTTTTACAAAGTTCCCTCTGACCCTAAACCCTAAACGTAAAAATCCTCAAAAAACGAAACGTTGACTAAAAGCGTCGCAATCTTTGTCTTTTCAGCCACAAAAATATCTCCTTTGGTTTTTGTCCCAAAAACGATATCCAGTTTGCCCCGTGCCAGCAGGTGCCAGGCCCTGGTCCGAGCCATTAAAGCTGGATACTGTTATCACAGATTTCATACACTATGTTACTTTTAGTCCGTAATCATAGAGGGTCTGTATGCTATAGGGCGTTATGGTGATGATCAGGGTCAAGCGTGGGGTGCGGCACGCCACACCTGGGGGGTCGTATTGAGGAGTCAAAGGGGAGGGGGTCGTAGTTGGGTAATTTGATAATGTGACAACATGATATTCGTATCCTATCCATAATTAGCATGTCAAATAACCCCTGTAGACAAAGTGTGAGCGAATTCTGAAGATTCAAGATACTAGGCTACCTAAGTGAAATGGTCAAATTCCAACATGGTTAACTTTGTTTCAAAGGTGAATTAGCTATCCGTTTTTGCACTCAAAACAAAGCACTACTCCTCCTTTGTCCACCTCAGAAATCCCGCTTCAAAAGACCTCCAAACTGTGGAATTAGAAACCAACCAAAATCTCATTTTTCCCATTTTTCGCTTTTAATGGCTGTGCTTTCACCAAATATCACTCAGAGCTAAGAAGACGAATCAGGCTACAAACAGTCCTGTGGAATCTACAAGTTTAGGCTATCGATTCATATAAGTACTGTCCGCGGCAGCCGCAGCTTTTAAGGGGGTGTGCCGCACCCTAATAACTATATCAAAAAAACATTTTTAGCGAACATTATTTATATGAATCGATAGCCTAGATCTCCCAGTTTTCACAGGAGCGATTTGAGCCTGATTCGTTTTCTTTGCTCTGAGTGATATTTGGTGAAAGCACAGCCATTAAAAGCGAAAAGTGGGAAAAATGAGATTTTGGTTGGCTTCTAATTCCACAGTTTGGAGGTCTTTTGAAGCGGGATTTCTGAGGTGGACAAAGAAGGAGTAGTGATTTGTCTTGACTGCAAGAACGGATAGCTAATTTACCTTTGAAACAAAGTTAACCATGTTGGAATTTGACCATTTCACTTAGGTAGCCTAGTATCTTGAATCTTCAGAATTCGCTCACACTTTGTTTACAGGGGTTATTTGACATGCTAATTATGGATATGTTGCCCATTATGTTTGACAGGGCCTTCAAGTAATACTATCTTAAGTGTGTAGTTCAGGGGGGGGGGGGTCTTACTAAGGCCCGAATGCACTAACATCCCTGCGGCGAGGGGAGCGACGTTCCCAATGATGTAAAAGTCGTAGCGGCGTCCGCACGCGACCCCTTCATAATGGGGGATGCCGCTCCCCTCGCCGCAGGGATGTTAGTGCATACGGCCCTAAGACAGCAATCAGGAGGGCGGGGGGGGGGGGTCGTAACCAGCGATCGTTTGCCACATGCCTCACCCCTTGCTTGACCCTGGTGATGATAGCGCGACCGCGCACGCAAATCCTGCAACCGCTTTTTTGATCTCCATCCCTAACTCTCGTCACATATTATAATCCCTCTCTTTTATTTTGTTACCTTTCTATTCGAATGGTTTTTTGCACACGTATGATAGCAGTAGATACTGGGTTTTGTACTCTTGTGGGCGCAACCGCAATCAAATCGATCGCCACAATTTTATGAATGTCCTACATCCCGATTAAGCAAACGTCTTTAAAACCTACTTGCTTGTGGTCGCGATAGTTCGCTTGCTAGAAGAAAAGAGATAAAGAGATGACATCTCCTTAGAAACAGGTCTTTTTATCATGCAATTTTGATTTAGGTTTAGACAAGAGTAAGCAAATGCAAACTCTGCCATATATATAGTACCAACTCCATAGTTCTTCTAAATGTTAGACTTCTATCAAACAAATATAGCCGTTTTCGAAGTAAAGTGCGTTGATATTGTTTGCGACGTCATCTTTTTTTACAGCCTGTTAATCCTCTTCCCTACTGGCTCCTTTCACAAGGGAAGGGTACGTGGTCGAAGTGGATCCATATGGAATGTATACCTGTATTGAAGAACATGAAACGCTAATTTTAAATCATCTGCTTTCGCATTCAAGGGTTTGGCTAAGGTAGAAACAAGTGTTGAGGTCTTTCCGGCGCTTGAAAGAAGTGATGATTAGCATAAGTTTATCAGACTAAACGTAATAATTCGGATAAAACACCTTGGCAGTAATCATGGCCTCATTTGAGCTCACAGATTACAGTTCTGAATTTAGTTGAATTTATGAGTTCAACAACCTCACTTTATGGTAGTTCAAAAAATCTCATTCAAAGACGCTCGCCTTCCTGCCAAAAGAGAATCACAAGTGTTCCACCAGATCAGAAAGTGATCTTCTTTCTAGGTTTGTCGTAAGACGAGACGTCCTCCACTATAATTTATAGATTCGTTGCAGGCTATGTGGGATAATGTTGTCTTGCGTTCAGACATGCTCATCTCCATCAAACTGGTAGTCGCAGTGCACAAATGCTCGCTCCACAAAAGACAACTGCTCGAGCTTGTTTTGCAAAGTCTCGGATACGTCATGTGCGTCGCAAAGGGAGATCTGGCGGTCCATTACCTGCAAGTGAAGAGGATTCACAAACGTGCAGTAAGTTTGAGATTTTTTCTTGTTGTTCAACAGGATAAAGCATGTACACGTAACAGTACTCAAAAATCCACCTTGGATCTTGACTCTATGCGTTTCATTTTCGATTTTCTTTGTGCTGTCTTTGTGAATCCAAACTACGCACTCGAGCTCAAAGACGTTTTTCAAGGTAGGATCGGATCCTTGGCTCGCGAAAATACGAAATGCACGTTTACGGCGAGCCCAAAGACAACGCCCTGGTAAGATCAGCGGATCCTCAGATACAGTCAGTACATCCCCCTCCGCTCTCGACTATAGCAGATTACAAAATCCGCTCGAGAAATGAGATTTGCAATTACGGCCGAACCTGATCCCGTAACCCTTCCTGCTCGCGCGAGCGAGCTCATGCTCAGACAGTCGAAGGGATACCTCCGGAGCGAAAATGGGAGGGTCCCGGGCTCTGCTCAGCGGGAGTTTGCCACTCGTGCTCCGGAGCCCTGCCATTTCACCCATTTTGTGCTCCGCGGCTCCTCCAAATCTGGCGCACCCCGGGAGCAGAGATTTGCGAGCACCGGGGAGGAGTCCCATTCGCCTTCTTGTGACATCACGGTGACGGTCACGGTGAAGGCGAATGGGACCCCTCCCCGGGGCTCGCAAACGTCTGCTCCGGGAGTGCACCAGATTTGGAGGAGCCCCGGAGCACCAATGGGTGAAATGGCAGAGCTCCGGAGCACGAAGTGGCGGACCGCCGCCATTTGCCCTCCGGAGATATCCCTTCGACTGTCTGAGTAGGTTGCGCGCGCCATCTTCACGTGACGACTGCAAGCCGTTATCCTCACTGAATTAGCACCGGACTCGTCCGCTCAGAGTAGGGCCAAAACAAGGGTTTTTGTAGGTCACGCAAATTAGCCTTTAGGTTTGAAATTAGGCCATGAAAAGCGTTGAGAATGACAAAAGCCTGAAATTTGAGATCTGCGGACGCGCCCCTAAGAAAGACTCTGGTGACTCAATCAAGCATTCGCAGCTTAGAGGGTGGTTGACAACACATCGGAACACATTTTCTCATTGAAAAAGCAATTTGACATCTCGAGCACTAAAGTGCAGTTTCGGATACAGCGCATTCAAAGCTCATATCAGAAGTGGCAGAATAATCGAATTCTAGGACTTCTGGACATTACTCAACTCACCACATGCAGTTCAACTAGAAAGTTTGCTCCAAAATGGTAGACATATACAGTATCCAAGTACTTGATTCGATCATCGTGACTTATCGCTACCTTGAAGTAATGTATCTTTGTGGTAAGTATGATGTGAAGGTCTTCCTTTGAAATACTAACGTTGATTATGCGGTTAATCAGCTGTGGACTTGCAGTCTTTCCTATGAGAAGTGGTACTTGCTCCCGAACAGTCATCAGCCATGTGATTACTATGAATCCGCTTGAAAACAATTCATAGAAAACTGCTGATTGGAAGTTACGGTAAGATTTTCTTAGGGTGATTTTACGCATGAGTTCTGATATGAGCGTAGGTTTTGTGAAGTGATTTGGAGAATACATCCAAGAAGCGTGGTGGCAATGCCAAAGAGATAGAGCTTGTGGAGAACAAGGGAACACTTTTCAATACGGGGAAATGTAGAGGAGTGAGATCAAAATGAGTAAACTGTCCCGCTAGAAACTCGAAAACTGCTATCTTCCGTCGCTCATTGCGATCGGCTGCAACACGAGCAGCTCAGCTCAAGCACTGTTCCGACCAGACTAGCATGAACTTAGCCCGCGGGAATGCGGCTATGGCGTAGGTGAGTCTACTACCTTTGAAGGGAGGCGTCCGAGTGGAACCGGGTAGCCAACTGCCGCGGCCAGGGGCCGGACCGGCACCAGTACAAATCGCAATTGTACAAACGTTGAACCAGTTGTCTATTCCGGCCTTACTCTGGTGAGTTCAGAACGCATTCCGTCGAGTCGTCGACCGTACGGACTGGCCTTAGATTACGGATGCGCCGATAGGCCAAACTTGTACCAGTAAAAATCGCTACTGTACAAATCGTGTTCTAATGCATGCCGCGCCGCGCGTGCTTCGCAGTCTAGGGCCAGTCCGTGTGACCGACAACTCCACAATACTTTCGCACAGTATTTAAAACGTTTCGGACCGGTGCTGCTCATGGTCCAGCACACGAATTACTGGACCTTCCTAAATTCCGTAGTGAGCTTTATCACTCCAGAGGTATCAGGTTAAAAGCTTGGGCCCATACTTTCAAGATAACTCCATGAGGCCACGCCGCAGCAGTTCGTTCAGGAGATACAGTCACAAATCAAACAATGGTTTCAACATGGTGGGGAACGCGAACGACGCGTGCGACGTCACAACTTTCATTGCTTTATTTTCTTAAGAAATACAATGTTTTTGATACCTATGGGTACCGTGCGACAATGGGTTCAATTACCATTCGATACTGAGAGTTTCTATCCCCAGGAAAACGAAGCAATCATACCTAGATGACAAAATTGAAAGGTTTCAAATTCACGGAATTTTGGGTACAAACTTTATTTGACACTAGTTGGCAAACCCGGCTCCGCCCGGGCCTGTCAATAATATATTTGTAATCAGCATGCTGGATCACCCCCCCTGTGCCAACTCCCAGCCCTGTAGCTCAAATTTTGCAAAAAATCGACGAAAAGTAGCCTATGACACCCGCCCGGCCCCGAAGTGTATGTGTGCCAAGTTTGGTCCCGATCGGTTCAGAAATGGAATTTTCTATTCGGAACATACGTACACACATACAGACAGACAGACAGACAGACAAACAGACATTCAGCTTTATCCTACTATAATAACGCGCTAAGGCCGTCTGTTTTTTTGTGTGTCTGTGTGTCTGTGTGAAAATCTGTCTGTCACGAAATTCATAGAGGAAGCTGCAACTAAGCTATCGGGCTGAAATTTTGCATAGCATACCGTGCCAGCGTGTAGGCCCACCATGCACAAGGACGAGCCGGTTCGATAAGCGGGTCCCTCAAAATTTGCGCGTCAAACGGGTCCACGCGCCTTTTGGCACGCAAAACTGGGCCGCTAATTCGACTTTTTGCAAAGTTATGATTTGCCTGACAAGTAACTCTGCGCGCCATGAATTCTAGCCCAAAAAGTGCTCAAAAAGTTTGCTTTTCTGCGAAAACAGCGCCAAAAATTGATGAGCGCGTAGATAGTCGCTTTGGCAAGGTTTTACTTGAAAAAACTGAAAAGATTTTTGCACCGAAATGTAGCCCTAGGTGACTGTTATCCTTATGACGATCATCAAACTAGAATAAATCCAGTAATCCTTTCAAATTCGCATTTGTTTCCTTGCAACAAAGTTTTTTTTCCTAAAGATTACCGATCTTACATGCAGATGCTTCATGAATGAACATTTGTTTACGATTAGTTTGTGATGCTCAGCATCGCGTGGTAAGTTTCAAAGCCATTCTCATGCGAACATGAGAAAGGCATACGGATAGGGAGCCAGTGCGAACCTCCGCGAAGCGGAGGTGACGAACTGGTGACTTAATAATAACGGGCTAAGGGTGTTTACGTCTGTTTGTCTGTCTGTCTGTGTGTACGTCTGTCTGTCACGAAATTCGTAGAGCGACTTCCATCAAAGATCCTGAGCTAAAATTTTGGTCATAACACCCTATCAACATGTAGGTAAACTGTGCAAAAGCACAAGCCGATCCGATTAGTGGAACCTGTGAAAACTGAGCGCCAAACGGGTCCGCGCGACTTTTGGTCCGCCAAAATCTGTCGGTAGTTGGGCTTTTTGCAAAGTCGTGGATTTGTTCAGCAAGTAAATCCGAAAAACATTGACTTCAGCTCAAAAAGTAAGCAGAAAGTCAATCTTTACACAAAATTGGCGCCAAAAAGATGTAAGTGAGCAAATTGTCGATTTGCCAAGAATTTTCTATAAAAATTGAGAGGATTTTTGAATAGATATGTAGCCCAAAGTGGTGTTTATCCTTATGGCGAATATAAAGCCAAAATAAATTCAGTAACCCATTCAGAATCGCATTTGTTTTTCTGCGGGAAAATTTTTTCTCCTGAAATTACCAATCTTACATGGAAAAGCACTAAAAATGAATGGTTGTTTACAATTCATTCGTGATGTTCAGCATAGCGCGGTGAGTTTCAAAGTCATTATTATGCGATCACGAAGAAGGCACGGATAGTAGAGCCAGTGCGAACCTCTGCGAAGCAGAGGTGACGCACTGGTATATAATATAAGATGCTGGTTGAATAGTGCTGATTCCAAAAAATGAGGGTACATTGTAGACTTTCGAGCAAAACTGCATGCTTTTTCCCCGCGCGCGACTTCGCGATCCGAAACGTGTTAAAGGCAGCATCCGGGCAAGTCTGGACACATGGATTTCTCACGTAAATAGTAATTTTGCCCTAACTAAGCCACTGCCCAACCGGCAGCTCAATTAGTGCTCTAACACCTGAGATATTCCCCTCGAAACTGCAACCGGTCGTATTTCGCATGGATTCATGGCGCAGAGCGTGAGTCCTCACGCGAAACTGCCAGGAATCCATGTGAACACGACTGGGATCCACTTGGAGGCGCATATCTCAGCCGTTAGGCTCCCGCCAGAGTGCCGAAGCCACGCCAGCGATACGCCGGCGCGGAGCTAGCGCCGGGCTGTCCCGGCGTTACTTCGATCAATACACGGGCATTTCGTTCGGGGGGGGGGGGGGCTAGCTGACCCTGTGCCGGCAAAGCGCTGCCGAAGCTTGTGACAGAGATTTCGATCAATAGTCGGTGCATTTATCTGACTGACAAGGGAAGTTCGCTAAGTCGAAGTGGCGATTCGGAAGGTGATGTATACCGTTGGATAAAACCTTCAGTATCTGCGACGCGTTTTTCTAGGTGGAGTTATGGGCTTTTTTGTAGATATAATGGAAGTGTGATCTAGAAAGGAAATGACGACCTGTGGATAAACGGCATGGTCGAAAACACTCTAAATTCGGATGAAATCAAATTTAACCTACAGTGCCTAGTAAGTGGTTTTGCCAAGCCTGCATACTTTTGTGGAGAAATTATCCTAATTTTTCGACTCAAAATGCATGAAAATTCGACATTAGAAAAGCTCGTAACTTTTTTCAGAATACATCGCAGATATAGAAGGCATATCTGAAATCAGCGTTTTGAGCTTTATCCATTGGTATAGACCGGCTTCCAAATAGCCGCTTCGACTAAGCGAACTTCCTTTGTGAGAGCTAGGTCGACTAGCGCCCCGAACGAATTGCTCGTGTATCGGTCGAAACAGCGCCAGGACAGCTCGGAGCTAGCTCGGCGCAGCCCTGGCGTGGCTTCGGCACTCTGGCGAGAGCCTTAGTGATTCACCTGCGCTGCCGCTTGGGCAATGCCTTAGTTAGAGCCCCAAAATCAATTTCCACGTAAAATCCCCATAGATCCAGATCTGCCTGGATGCTGCTTTTAAATGCAGAACATCCCCCTTACTTGTACACTGCCTTTCGAACAATCTTGCCAACACACTAGCCAACTCAGTTCAGTATTGCAATTTTTCTCTGATTATTGCATACGGGCACATGGAGTAGATTTGTCGGTAATAGTCTCTCCGGTGCCGAGATACTGCGGTAAAGATGGCGCTCTAACAAGTGCCTCAAATGTCGGCACGTTGCACGCGCAAATTGCCGACATTTCGATGTAGCTATTCTTCAACGCAATTTTACCGCAGAGTCTCGGTACCGCAAAGACACTATATTTACCAACAAATTTACCTGACGAGTGTTGCACCAATTGGATCCGCGTATTTCCACCATCCATGTCCCAAATATGCCCCACCAAGAGCGACGACGTTCGTTATGCAATCATTTCGTTGATCAATCGCTAGCACACGACTAGTTGAGGTATTCCTTGATCGCAGTACGATGAACAACACTAAAACGAGAGCATTCGAATGGATTTTGCTCGAACCTTTGTCTTGCCTGCTTTGATAGCTGTGCCTGTACATAAAATCACAAGCGTTGCTATCCCAACTCGTGGATGAATCTAGATGGAATTAACTAGGATTTCTCTGGTGAGTATCACTTAAATTACATCGCCGGTAACAAAGTCTTTAGCAGCTTCCTCCAGAACTAGCACATTGGCGAATACCATTATCAATCCGACGATGAGAGTGGTGAGAGGTTCAAGCCTAAAAGAACTGATTAAGTCCTCTATTTCTTTCCAAACATTGTTTAATCAAAATTGTTCATCAGTATAGTGTCAGTGCGTTGCTAGCGATACTTGCGCGTGAAAAAAGACCATGTGGCGCAAAGTTATGTAGACACGTCCAGTGGTTTCCCGCTAAATACAGATGTTTGCGGTGGGAGATTGGGCGACCGAATTTGCGCGAGAACAGATAATCATCGTCCACTTTACGATTGTCACTACGTCCCTGGATCCCTGACTCTCGGAAGCATACCGAACATGCTGACAAGCAGCAACATGTCTGCAACATGCAACAACCGTTAACGAAGTGTTGAATTTCCGCCATGAAGCCATGTCGCTGCTGCTGTGAACAGAGCAAGCAAGAGGTGTGGCCCAAGCGCCGGATACGACCCCCCCCCTCTATCTGTCTCGATACCCCTCCTCCTCATCTTCTGTCTTAATACCCCTCCCCCCCCCCCCCTCCCCACCAGCATTATCATACCTTCGATACATAGAGCCATGCACTCTGGTAACCTTCACTTTGAGCGTCATGATAGAACACAACCTTCACCTGGGGAGAAGTACAGAAGTCATCCGGGGCGGAGCCCCGGAAATTATGACATAACTAAAGACATAACCGTATAGGGATAAATTTAAATGAGGCAAATATAGCAGTGACATTCAAAAGAAGCTCAAAAAAGCGAAAGATTGCGTTTTTATGGCCTTTTTTGTTGAGAAGAAGGTTTTTATTTGAAAATTCAATCAAAATCTAGGGCAAAATTTCTCAATTAACCTTTCTATGAACTGCGGTTGAATGTTGGAAGTTCATTAAAGCCGCCAGAGTTCAATAAAAACGAAAAACTGCGCTCAAATCTTGCGCAAAGAATCGCCATATGAATGCTGGTCTATCTCGTTATGGAGTGATTTTCAAGACCCGCGACGTTGTCAGTGCTGCTAGCCGTCCCATAGGATCACAACGATATATAATGTTGCAGGGTTTCGTTGAGACCCCGCGAAGATCACGACCAGAGCCAAATGCCCCGTTGTCTCTGGTCTGTCTCCGCTGCTCGTCTGCGTCTCCGCGCGCTGCGCGCTACCTCGCTACCTCAAATGCGGGGCGCGGGGCATTTGGCTCTGGTACCCTTTTCTTCGTTGTTCGGAGCCCAATTTCGATAATCTATACATCATATCAAAGCTCTTGATCTCTATTTTCATGCTGACAACGTCGCGGAACTTCTTTTTAGGATTTAAACGAGAAATCCTCGAAAAACGGCGTTTTCGAAAACCTCTTGTTTTTTCTTCAGTTCAACTTTTTTCACTCAGTTTTTTTTTTTTGTGTATTCGATAGGTCTTGTTTCTGTCTATGATGTAGACAACGTCGCCGAGCTTACTTCTTTCTTATGCCGGTTTCTTTGGTGAAAAATACAAAAAAGTGCGTTTTTCTTTACCTTGTTCTCTTTCTGTGCTTTTGCAACGAATTTTTTCCAGCTTGGACGCTACTTGCTCAGAATGATGAGCGGAAGAATCCAGACAACGTCGCAGCTTACGAAACGACTATGCGGGGGTGAAAATTTAGAGGACGCATCAAAAATCAGATTGGCGTCGATGTGCAACACAACTTTACAGACATGTTTAACACGTTCAATTTAGTTGTTGACAAGTTCTTCTTCTTTCGGTCTCCCAACTAACGCCACAGCTAAACAACGCTTTTTTTGATTGGAAAAGAACTTTGTTGTTGTTGCCACCCAATTCAACCGGCAATCCTGGAGACGAAACTCTGCGTAGGAAACCACCAAGTTAAGGTTTCAGATTTAGTGATGTGCTAACCTCTGCTTTATATGAATTTTCTGAGTTTCCTATTTTATTTTGTATCTCTAAATTTTCGTCTATTTTTCTGAAACAACCTTCACTTTTTATAGGGGGCAGGAACTCAAACAACTACCACTTTCTAGCCTCTGTCTCTTGACTATCGAAGGTATGAGCATTATCGTTTGCCTTCCGTAGGCATGACATAAAGGCTCTAACATGCATAATTAGGCACATATTCGTAATTATTATGTCAAATTAACCACTATGGGCCAAGTTTTAGCAAATTCTGAGGGTTCCCAATACTGGACCACCCAAGTGAAGTGATCACTTTTGAACAAGATTAACTGTGTATGTTTTAAAAGTAAACTAGCTAACTCTTGTTGTACTCAGTACAAAGCACTACTCCCTATTTACCCATACCATAAATATTGCTTCAAATAACCATCGAGCTATGGAATTAGAGCAGGCCAAGATCTCGTTTGTCCCATTTCGCGCTTACAGTGGCTGCTCTTTCACTAGCTTTTATACAGAGCGAAGAAGATGAATAGGCCCAGACTTACTTCTATGAAAACTACAAGACTCATGCTGCCAAACTATATGTGTTATGTTCGTTAGAACTCTTTTTGGAGGTAAGTTAGGGTGTGGTAGTGGGGTAATGGGGTGTGGCACAACCCTCAAGAACTGTGACCGCCACACTCCAAAAAACTTGCCTTCAAAGCATTCAAATCTCTGTTTTTTTTTGTATGATTGCTAAAAAGCTTCTTCTCCACATAGCAGGGATCTCATTCAAAATTGTTTCTCTTAGGGAAAAATATAGTCGTTTTTTCTTAGCTAAGCAAATGGAAAACACTGCGAAAATGTTGGATTACGGTAATATGCTAGGTCTGCGCTACTACGTGAATCGCAAGGGAAGGCGGCAAGAACAATATATTCAATAGACTGATCCTCGTAACTTTCACAAAAGTGATTTGATCCTGATTGATCTTCTCTAGTCTAAGAAATTGAAAACGGAAAAAGGGACAAACGAGAATTTGGCTTGCTCATAATGTCAGAGTTTAGAGGTAGATTGATGTGGGATTCCTAATGCGAGCAAAGAAGTTGTAGTACTTTGTAATGAGTGCAAAAAAAAGTAGTTTACTCACTTTTGAAACCAAGTTAGCATGTTCGAAAATGACCACCTCACTTGAGTGTCTCGATATTTGGAAACCTCAAAATTCGCTGAAATGGTCCACAGGGGTTATTTGACATGCTAATCACGAAAATGATGCTCTTGATTTTAATATGCTTATTGTGCGTTTGCGAAGGTAGGTCAAAGCACCAGTGCTCGTACCTTGCAAACGGGCCTATCAGACATTTTTGACTGACATCATGTCGCTAATATCACTATATAACACCTCGATAACGACCTTCCCCCCCCCCCCCGCCCCTACGACTTCCCAGGTGTGGCGTGCTACACACACGCTTGACCCTGGTTGTGAACATTGTAGCCCTGCGTGGCAGGTCAGAGACTCAGGGCAGGGCAGTGTCCGGGCAAAAACTCGATTTTTAGAAAATCCACTCACTGGGGTTATCCGCAACGGTGAATCCGAAAACCCAACTAGAAGGCGCGAAAACGGCGAAAACATGCGTTTTCCAAAGCCCAACAATTTAAAATTCGACGGTCCCCACCAGAGCAGGGACGCAGAGTCGCTGCAGGACCCTACAGTTTTAACTGTAGCGGCATGCGTACTCTGCCGCACAGCAGGAACTTGAACAGGTCGGAAGAGCCCGTCCCAAGACCCCCTCTGACTTTCGAAATTTTTACGAAGTCCCCTTTGGCCTTTATCGGAAACTTATCAACTTAGGAAAAGATGGAAACATAGAAGAGTCACTAGTCTGGAAGGTAAAACGTGAAATCCGAGTGAAAATTGAAAATGGAGCTGAATGCTATGCTTGCGCAAAAGCTTGTCATTGGAGTGCGATATAACAAAGCGAGTTATGAAATTGAGGAAAACAAGGAAAATGCAACGATGTGGTGAAATGATTCCATGCTCAGGAATGAATTCCTGACCGGGGAATCCGTCCATGATAGAAAAATCCGAAACTTATGGGAACTTACAGAAGTAATATATGCTCCAGACGATCTCAAATCGTCTGGTGGACTTCTGGAAACGTACTAATTTTAAAAAAGGTACTATTTCACATAAGTTTTCAGAACTTTTTACATAATTCTTCCATAAAAAATGTTCTATGGCTACCGTCCAAATTTGGTGTCATATGCTTGTCTCCACGCTGTGAACAACTAAATTTCAAATTGGTTTTGCTTTTTGATCGGGCTCGCTTTTCGCAAAACACGGTAGAGCACACGTAAATCGTGTAATAATCTGTCTTTAAAAACTTTGCTTGACTGAGTGGTCGCTTCTGGCGCTACAGGAAGTGTGTTGAATTGTCTTGCACACTGTATGTGCACTTTACCTCCACATGCTTCGCTAGTAATGCATGTACACATTTTTTCCGGAGCTCCGCCCCGGACCTCGCAGAACAATATACCCTTTGCTTTTTGTCACAGAAACGAAATCCAACCTGCTTCCAGACGATCTGTGCCGGGCCCAGCAGCAGCTGGCAGCCCCAAACAACTCAGACAAATCACCGGAACTTCCGCAGGACAAGCCAAATTTGCAGGAGTTCCGCAGGATTTTGTTCACCATTGCAAAAATGAAAACGTTGAAAATCGGAACTTCCGCGGAACCTTCTTCAAAATCCTGCGGAAATTCCGAAAGTTGCTAGAGGTTACGCAGCACTTTGGCCTGCCAGAACTTCCGCAGGACTTTGAATGTGTTGTCTCGTGATGTTGCCTCGCCAACAACTAGAGTACATTATCGAACATGCCAGCCGTAGCGTAGAGGATAGTAGGTGGGTCTCACAGCCAATAGAGGGAGGTTCAAATCTCGCTTCGGTGTTCTCTTTTGCTGTTGTGGTTGACATTCTTCGGAACTTCCGCAGGACCTCATTTCGGAACTTCCACAGTACGTTTACGGAACTTCCGCAGATGACCCGGCGGAACTTCCGCAAGCGCTCTGCGGAAGTTCCGGTCATTTGTCTGAGAAAATGTGCACCATTTATCGTAGATGTTTTATTCTGCCGTTATGTCTTGAGACTAGTCTTAACCTCAGGTGAAGGAGGTCATCAGGGTTGAGCAAGAGGTCAGGCACAAGTCCTTCAAAAACAACCCCCCCCCCCGTGGAAAGCCCCTGCACGAGTCCTCCTCTTCACCTCTACGTCCTCAGGATGTTATATTTTGAAAAAGACCAGCTTTCAATGCAGGTTTCAATTCTTGGACGCCTGTAGGCCCGGTTTTCTGCGATTGCACAACTGCACGCAACTTGACGGCAAGTTCTGGATCTGGATGGCCCTCTTTTCAGAGCTATAATTTTCGTAGGGATGGCGTGTTTGGCTCCAAATTTTCAGTATAGCAAGAAGAGGCTTTGCGATCAATACTCACACTAAAAAAAGGGCGATTTTTGAATACTGAGGGCAAGTTAATGGGGTCAGGCGCAACCCCTTGAAAGCTCAGGCGGCCTGACCTCTTGAGGGGTTGCGCCTGACCTCATTAACTTTATTTCCGAAGAAGCTTTTCTACCCAAGTTCTATGTGATTCGTTAGCTCAACCCTCGAAGATTCAATAGTAAGTGTTTGAGCTTGAGTCGACTTGTTTCGGCCTTGTGCTAATCCGAGGAGTTAAAGCACTCAATGTGAAAAACGTGCCGTTTAAAGTTTTGGCAGCACTTCTTACTTCACTGTTTGAAAGCGATATGAAGCCTGATTTGTAGCATAGACTTTTAGTGAACATTACTTTGTTGTGAGTATAGAAAAGCTTACATATTTCACTTTTGAAACCAAGTTAATCATGTTTGAAAATCACGTGTTTTGGACGTTGAGAAATATTAGAAAATGCAGAAGCAATGGTTTGTAGAGCGCATAGAAGTGATCTGACATGCTGGTTATGGAAAGGATTCAACATTTCACACAGCAAGCTTCCTTGTCGACCTCATGATCTGTCAAGGTAAAATATGAAGATTAAATTTTGGCTAACTTCGATTGTGGAAACAATCAGTATGCTGCTAATGACCGTCATTCCTTTAGGTGATTTTGATACCACCGGACTAGCGCATTTCTTCTTCACCTTCGTAGCGTGTCTCCCCAACTGAACAAATTCGATTCTTAATTACGACCCCCTCCCTCAGTCTTATCCTCAATACGACCCCCTAACTCGGGCGCGCCTGACCCCACGCTCAACCCTGGAGGTCATCCAGATGCCTGCCCAAGAGTGGAAAAGGCAGAGAAATTGTTCCACCTATGGTTCTAATGCAGGAGGGAAATCAGCGGATGGGCGGGGTCTTCCTTATTGTAAATTCACTCCCGCTTACGGAGCGATCTTCTCGGTTCTGAATTCAGGTCAAGCGTTCGGCATTTGGCAGGTGACGATGTCAGGGCGGCCAGTGGAATCGGGAAGATTGCTTCGGAAGCTGGAAGCGTGAATTTTCACAGTGAGGAAGACCCCGCAACCTGCTGATTTCCCTACTGCGTTAGAGCTCTTTTTTGCAGTTTTAGCGCTCTTCAATGTGGATTCTCGGATTCAGCATAGCAAATAGGCCCGGGAATAAGCAAAAATCTCAAAATGGACTGCCCGGACACTGCCTTTAATGCCCGTATAGCCGTAGCTGAACTATGCAAGCGTGTCTGACCGCGGCTGCCGAGCGACTGCGGGCTACGTCTAGCATTCGCGCAACCCATTTCGAGTGAACACATGTCCACGCCAATAACATTTGCGAGCGCAAAATGCCGGCATTATGACGTGGGTTGCTGTTCACTTGCAAATCTGATCGTCCATGTTCGATATTGCAAACTTACTATATTGGACAGAAAATCTACTAGGCTCTATGTACTCTATGGCCATTTTCTCTGTGTAAGTATTGTGATTATACCGACAAGTTTTCCGCGCAAACGTTGTCGGTACTGCTTGCATCACAACGACCGTCATACTTTCACTTACCTGTTCAAACCAACGGGATAATGATCTTTGTTGGATTTTTCGATCAGGCGGCATGTGAACCACAGCACCAGCCCTGATGTGATGTCCATGGCGCTGAAACCATATATAGAGAGTTTTCTGCAGAAAATCCTATTCAACTTACCTATCAACCACTGATGCAATAACGGATAGCGAATCCGACAGAATCGCTGCTGTTGTTTTAGCTATAATAAGAGCGACGTTCAGAACAATGGTAATCGTGGCTAGTCGTGTGTCCCAAACCTGAAATACCACTCAAAGACGCAAGTATGAGTTCCTAAATGTACCATTGACACGCTGTCTCATAAGCGCATAGTTTACATAGGCGAATCAACGCAGGCAGAGACAGGGCCCATTACGGACGCTGTTGCCTCTCTCGCATCAGACGCATTTTTATACCTCTTACCGTCTGCTCATACAACGCAAAGTGAATTGTATAGTAAGTTTCAACTCGGTTCAGGCGGGAATTGAAGTGGCGGGAGTCTTCGCAACAATTCGCGCCGCTCTGCAGTCTGCGTCTCTTCATTCATTTATCTCGCTGCCAGTGGCGGTGCCCACCCACTTGAGATGTTTCGCCTACTCCGGGTTGAAAAAGACTGTTGTCGACAGCACGAAATCGTCTGGTCGCTGTAGGCTGAACGCACGCGAGCGTGCCTACAACGCGGTTGCTGAGTACGGCCGCTATGATAACGCATGCGCTCGAATGCCAATGTTAGCCCGCAAGAGACACGCTTGCAGGCATTCAGCCCGGTCAGTTCCGGTCAACTGTACCGCACAAAGCAACATCCACTTTCTGCTGTAGAGACCAGTGCGAGCGATTCAAGAGAGACAGGACGTCATTGCGCACGTTGTCATCTTTGTGATCGAGCGCACTTTCATCCCTCTTTCCGTCTGCTGTCTCTTCAAAACATATTTTCTGGTTGGACGCAACGGTGGCCAGTCTCTGTGAGTGATAAGTCGCTCATACATAATTCTTTGCTTTATTCACAACTGAATTATTGCGATGAAAATTCATGCACATATCATTAATATTTACTCACTAGCTGGCTTACCCGGCTCCGCCGTATGTTCCAAATAGAAAATTCCATTTCTCAACCAATCCGGACCAAACTTGGCACACATACACTTCGGGCCCCGGCGGGTGTCACAGTCCACTTTTCGTTATCGATCGATGTCGATTTTATCGATTTTTTGCAAAATTTGAGCTAGGGGGCTGGAATTTGGCAGGGGGGGGGGGTGTAATCGAGCATGCTGATCACCACCACGGGGATGATCATGCTTGATTACCCCCTGTGCCAACTCCCAGCCCCGTAGCTCAAATTTTGCAAAAAATCGATAAAATCGATGTCGATCGATGACGAAAAGTAGCCTATGACACCCGCCGGGGCCCGAAGTGTATGTGTGCCAAGTTTGGTCCCGATCGGTTCAGAAATGGAATTTTCTATTCGGAACATACGTACAGACAGACAGACATACATACAGACAGACAAACAGACATTCAGCTTTATATATAAGATATTTATGATTTATAGAGGCTATACGGCCAAAAAATTTGGAATTTTTGCTCATCTTGACTTAGGGTCATTTCATATAAAAGAATGGTAAGGTGCAGTAAGATTTTATTTTGCAGAGAAGGACTTTTGAGCATTTACCCATCCTTTAAGTGCTAAAGAACACTGCGACGCAAAACCTCCCCCGATGTTTCTTGCCCTACGCTTAATTCAAAGCAAGCCTCCCCCTCCCCCCACCACCACATCAATCCTTTCATCGAAATTTGACGAAGAAAGGCGATTAAAGTGCATGAACACGATGCTACAATGTAGTTTCCATGACGCCTAGTGGCTAAAGGATGCGACTCGCAGCTGACAGACCCGGGTTCGATTCCCCGCTCAGGAATTTCTTTTTACCACTAACGTTGGTTCCAAAAATGCAAGCTTTGGGAAGCACCGTCGCCGCGAACTTGGTGTTTCAAGATCTAAAGGTACATAATTTGAACGCCATATGTCGTCCTTCCAATGAAAGAAATTCAAAAATCTAAGAGCATTTTCGTTTAAAAGCTTCTCCTTCTCTTTCTATTGGTACCACTCTCCTCGTTCCATCTTCAGTGGTTGGTGAGTTATGAGCCCTCAAAGTTAGCGTTCCGTCAAAAACGCTGCTGCTTCTTGCACGAAATTTTCCTTCGTTTTGATGGCACACACATATATAGTTTTCTGCAGCTTGGGTATTTACAAAACGCTAAATGCATGTATAAATGCTTCCAAGTCATTTGATGCTGTAAGAATTCAGATTTGTGAAAGTAATCAAAGTATGTACAGTCTAGAATCTCTCAAAGTCTCAAAAGTTGCTGTAGAGCGACGACTATTAGAAGAACAAGTACTATGGATAGAATGCCAGGAGCACGTAACGTGGATGAATTGCACTGCTCTAACATCAGAAGCAAAGAAGTTCTGTACTCTTCTTTTGCTTAGACTAAGTGCGCCGCAGATATGGCATGCTCCACAGCAGATACTATATATTTTTAATGTGTGCCATCATAACTGCAACATCACCAAGCAGCATAGACGATAAACGCAAAAAAATACGGTGAGAAGTATTGGAAAAATTGGTATGGTGACATATTCCCAGTTTTCAAAAAGGTAAAAAAATTCGACTACAAACCACAAAATCTGAAAGAACGAAAATCCCGTTTACGACAACTATGATATGCTGTGTCTTGAATGGGTTTCAATGCTTAAAAATAGCTCGAAAATTTTGCGAAGTGTATAAATAGAATGTTGTAGCTCCCGCAGATCGCTTATAGGTGCTAAAATTTTTCAAAAATTCCTATTGCATGTCAAAAATAGTTTTTAGGCACCATTGAGGAATGGTGGTAGCCAAACAATCCAGGAATTGGCAGATAATGTGGTTTAAGATCGCTAAATCATCAAATAAATGGGTTTTGTAGTCAAAAGTCCAGAATTTGAGGGACACACAGCTCAAGTACGCCAAAGAACGAACGCCACTGGGGCAAAGCCTTGCCACGCAGACTTCTACAAAAATTGCATTAAACGGTCCGCGAAAGGAAGTGGATAATCGTAAACAGTTTCAGTAAGTGCATAAATGATCAGTTAGTTGTTTTTCTTGTTGTCAAACATTTTGAGAAGAATTTTAACAATGAATAACGGGAAAACTAAGAAAGAAAAAAGATGTCGAAAATGGAATTTTTGTCTTCTCAGATTTTTCGGTGTGTAGTCAAATTTTTTGTACAGCTTTTCAAGAATCGAAAATATAATAACAAAAATTTGGTAGAGCAGACTTAAGGCTCCCGAACGCATACTAACATTTTGCCAAACGCTTTGCAAAATACTGAAAAAAAATTAAAACAAAAAATGCGAACGAATTTATTACGCAACCTAATACCTTGCAGGAGGAACACTCTGTACCCCCAGTAGGACTACATTCGACATTCCCTTCTTTTTTCACGGAACTTCTAATTCACACAACTATTCATAGATTGCCACTAACTGAGTGAGGGAAAGCAAGGAGAGCGGGCCAGATCATGCGCGCTTCAACAGTAGAATACCTTCACCCCCTCTACTTGCATCTTGAGAAACCAGGACGAATTTACTATTCAATCGTCTCCATAATGTAGAAATTCGCGCCAGCACAGTACTTAAAAGCAGCATCCAGGTAACTCCTCAGATAATCGCCGGAAGCAGGCGGTCAAAATTTTGGGGCGTGGCCAAATCTTCAGCGGGCGGTACCTCCTTTCTGTCGAATGTCCTGTCAGCGGGGCAGCAATACAGAGTTTGCTGCGGGCGCTCGTCAAATAATTTCTTTCAACGAGCATTCGGACTCTTTTACGCTGTTTCGCGTACGCTGAGGAAAGGGTTGTCATCGTGGTTCAATTACCCGAGTTTGGGGTACTTTCTCTCTCTCAGCGGAAGGTTGGCCGCTTACCCCCGGCGATTATCTGAGCTTGGTCCTATTAGAATATCACCTGGAAAGTAATTCTGGGATCCTAACTAAGACACTGCTTAAGTAGCAGCGCGAATGAATCACTTACGGTTGAAATATTCGCCTACAAAGTGGACCCCAGGATCGTATCAACGGCCAATCTCTCATTTCGTATATTTTCGCGCGAGAACCCACTCGAAATTGATGGATCGTGGTATAAACATGCGAACCCTAGACAAGTTGTCCGTTTATACGATCTTTAGGACCAGTTTGGAGGGGAATATCCAACCGTGAGTAGCATCTGAGCTGCCGTTTAGGCAGAATCTTGGCCAAGACTGCAAAATTACTTTCCACGTGAGATCCGCATGTAAGGCCAAGTTTGCCCAGAAGCTGCCTTTAAGATTTTGTCCCCCTGCCGCAAATCATAGACTTACTTTTGTTTTGACTCTTCACCATACATCTACCCAAACTTTGTAAAAGGGCCCTACATTCAAAAAAGTATGATACTCGTGATCAGCATGACAAATAAAACCCCTGAGCAAAGCTTCAGCGAAATACGTGGTTTTGACCCTCTACCATATACCCAGCATAGCCCCCGGAATATGGCGCTACCGCGCAAAGCCGTTCAAACTGTGGCAGCATGGCCATCAACATTAGAGTCGCGCATTAGCATGAAGTGTGACTCGTCCAGTAAACCTTGGGAAAAACATTTTTTCATGGGAACGTGGTAAAGAAAATAGCGGGGGAGCCTGCTTTTAATGCTGTGAATGCGAGAGGAAATCGAGAGGGGAGAAGGGAAAAATTTTGAGAAGGACACGGGGTTCTAGAAATGCAAAATGTTAGGAAACTGTGCGACAGTCATGGCTTGAAAAAAATTCGAGAAAGAGACTCTAGAGTTTTGAACGGAAAAGTTGAGGGGGCGCTGCGAGCACTGACCGGAAATACTCTGAAGTAAGAGGGGGTATTGTGATTTTGGCCAGTAAGCTTTTAAGAGGAATTTAGGGACGGAGCTCTCTGAGTGAGAGAAAAGTGGACATGACTGCGAAGTTTTAGGCTGCGTTCATACTGGTCCGAAAGTTCGGGAAAAGTTCCAGCAACCGCTCAATCTGACCGCTGTGCTGGAGCTGTTGAACTTCCTGATCAGTATGAACGCAGCCTCAGGAGAAAAAATTCATTGCGTTGCAGCTTAGAGAACTGAAACGGACAACTGATATTTTGAGGCTAGAGTGGGGAGGAAATCAGGCGCCACATTTGCTTTCGAAATGGCCGCTAACGTCTTGTGAGAATTTTACAGCGAAAGGAACACATGATGCATCAGCCAGGAAAAGCCGCAAAATGGATAGCTACGGGATGTTTTACGAGAAGGAGGTGCACTACGGTTATATCGGTTATATAATAGCATGATGAGTTCAAAGAAAAAGCACGAGGTGTAGGGTGTGTATGTCCATTTTCGGGAATGAGTCTCACTGAACGGACATCTTTCTCAACTGCCAGTCAATTTTTGAGTAATTCAAACGTTCTTCTGCAAGCTGTCGTACTTGTCATTTAAACTATATGCACACCTTTTCCAGCAGAACTTTCCAATCAAAATAACACTAAACGAATTCATCGGCTTTTACGACATCAAAAGAGGGTTATGCGAGTTTTTGGTGACCCAATACAACACTTCTCACACCTGATAGTCATTGGACCCCTAGTTGATTTATAAACAATCGTTAGCTCAACTCAAGAATCTTCCAATAGCGGGAATCCGCGGCGGGTCGCGAACGCTCTTCCAAATAGCACCTTTAGATTACTGGTTCACTAGTAGGCTAACCATTAAGTTGGTACAGTCCGTATCAATCATGTGCTCTTTTTCTGTTAGCGCAATGAGCTTTGCGCCACATTCGCGCGCGTGTGGCTCGCCATTTAAATTGGCCTCATCTATTGGAAGTCCGCACGCAGGGCCCTTGCGTTGCGCATGCGTAGTTCCCATGCGAAAGGGAGTACATAATTGACATTGACTGTACATGAATGACATGGTCTAACGTGTTCTTTCTCATCGAGTTCGTCAAATTCAAAATGCTCAAATAAACCTGTTTATAGCGCGCAAGCAATTACATGACACCAAATTTCGGCCATATGTACACAATATTCCAAACTACATTATGTAAAAAACTTTTTCTGAAACTAATGTGTCCTAATGCCCGTCCCCGGCTTTGGCTTCTAGACCATTACCAAACCAACTGGGTTGTTTCGGAGCGAAAATAATGAGAAATTCACATAAGTCTTGGACTTTTTTAATTTGGACATCTGGAACACTCGAAAATCTATCATGTAGTGAAGAGAGCGAATCAAACCGTTGCCTTTCCTTTTTTCTGAGCCAAAAATAGTAACGCTTTGATAAATATGGTGCTCCAATCACATGCCTGCTGTCCTTTGACCTGACGTCAACGATTTTTGTTTCCGTTGTTATTGCTGTTTCGTTGTTGTCGTTTTCTTATTAGTTTTACGTCAGTAAGGACTACTTGAAAATTTGCGGGGTCATGGGGGAAAAATCCTTCAAATCAAAGTATGCCGGGTCCTGAAGCTATGGTGGGATTCGTTCGCGCACCCTTTACATGCTAGAGCCTGCAAGCCGCCTTGTTTTCCAAAGGTCCTTAAGCGAATCTGCTCTAGTCTTAGCGAACTTCTCAGACAGGCTCTCAGCCGGCAGCCACAAAGCCACCGCGAAAACCGACCAAAAGCGCGGTGGCCTCATCGCCTCACTGTCGCTTCCCGCTGAGAACCGTGTCAGAATTGGCAGCGAGCGGGCTGCTATAAAGCCTTCAGCGCGAAGCGAAACCGCCGCTTTATAGCAGCCCGCTCGCTGCCAGTTCTGACACGGGGGTGGAGGAACGAACACCTCAATTAGGCACCGCCTCCGCGGACCACTGGTCCCAACACAATGCATAACAGCAGGAAGAAAGGACCAGCAGCCCGCGGAGGCGATGCCTAATTAAGGCGTTCGTTCCTCTACCCCTGACACGGTTCTCAGCGGGAAGCGACAGTGAGGCGATGAGGCCACCGCGCTTTTGGTGGGTTTTCGCGGTGGCTTTGTGGCTGCCGGCTGAGAGCCTGTGATTGTCTGAGTTTGCATAAACTGTTTTGGTTCAAGTAAAACGCTTTGGCAAAACCCGTTCTCAGCACTGTCGCGTTCTTTATGGTGCAATTTCGTGATTGCGTAAGGTCTCGCGCAGAGTTCACGCAATTTCAGCGCCGCGATTCATCGTTACAAGACAAGTGTTCCGAGTTCATCACATGCCGATCTTCTTGTAGTTCTGTTAGGCCATTTGCTACGTATTGTGGCCGAACCAACCTATACATCAATCATCCCGCGGTAAAGCGGGCGGGTTCGCGAGTCAGCGGGGCTCTTCTCTGTTGTAAGCCAAGTCAGTGCGACAATAAAGGTTGAACGCGGCGTATTGTGTTTGCTCCCAGGTTCGGCCGTTTGCTACGTAGTGTGACCGAACCGACCTATACATCACTCATCCCGCGGTAAAGCGGGCGGGTTCGCGAGTCAACGGGGCTCTTCTCTGTTTTAAGCTAAGCCAGAGTCACAATAAAGGTTGAACGCGACGTGTTGTGTTTGCTCCCAGAGTCATAGTCGCCCTATAGTGGCACAAGTTTGGTTGTGATAATTAGTCACGATAATTGTGTTGGAAAACTATCACAAATAAAATGCAAGAAGATCAGCATACAATGATATTGTTACGGTTGTCTTGTCGCGATAAATTGCGACGATGAAATCGCGTGCACTCTGCCCGAGGCCTAAGACATTGGTCATACCTCGCGCAATTTGGCACTACTACGATGGTTCAGAACTCTTTGGTGGAGGAGTATACAGTCTGCCCCAATCGGGATCAGGCCGAACCGTCGGCTGAATTTGCGCGCTCGCAGCGCTAGGGGATTGCGCTGCATACGCGCGCTGTCGCAGAGAGTGAAGAGATCGAGGAGAGAGCAGACTAGCTAGCCGCAGATGTGGCGCGAAACCCTCGCGGCGCGGACTCCCGCCATGCCGATTTTGGCCTGGTTAGGATTGGGGCAGACTGTATGTCGTCCAGTGTGGAAGGTCCTGCGCGAATTTCTTGCAGGAACGCATCTCCGTGCACACTCAAGGGTGCGTATTTGTTGCAAATGGCGGAGACCGCCCCTTTTCGGCGACATACAGTGCTGGCCAAAATTATAGGTCCACTCTAAAAAATGCCATAACTCACTCTGTTGTGTTCATTTATCTTCTGGATGCTTTTTGACGTGAGCATTGAGGAAAAAATCCGACTTTTTGCTGCTGAAGCAAATCTGACATCGGCTTAATCGGCAGAGTAAGCCCAAGTTTCTGCCCTAAAACCCTTTATGCATTGTCATTATAACCTCAAAATATTGTAGAAGCATTTTTTACAAAAGAATAAAGCTGTTCGCCATACTCGCAAGTGTCCACAAAGCTGCCTTGCTTCTTTTTCGAAACATGAGTTGTGTGTGCAACGTAATAATGGTGTTACGCGATCCAAAATAGCTTTCCAAGTGCTACCTCGCTTAGATTTTTGACAGTAATTATTTACTAGATAGTGGATACAGCTTGTAGTGTATGTTAGCATATGATTCTTTTGAAAATTTTGGTCGGAGCCACAAGTAGCCTTGGTGCTTTTCGTAATCAGTTTCTGCAAAGTGATTTCAGTAATTATACTCGAATGCTAGGATCTCTAGAAAGTTGTAACTATGGTATACGGACTCCCCTTCATAGAAGCAATGCCTTTACTTTACTCAGTGCTTCTGAGAACATTGTAAAAGAAGTTTGAAGGCAGAAATTTGAGCTCAGGATTGCAGTACTGTCAATGTCAGATTTGCTTCAGCAGCAAAAAGTCGGATTTTCTTCTCAATGCTCACGTCAAAAAGCATCCAGAAGATAGATGAAACCCCGTCCCTTCCGATTCAGCTGAGAAACTGCAGAATTTCTTACTCAACGCAGGTTTGTGGAGCGAAATACATGTGAGTGCATCTTCAAGGCAAAAAAGCAGATAATCAGTTCTTTTTGGAGGTATGGCACAGCTTGACCAATGCAGCTGTTTAACGTTTTTGGATGTGTGCCTACCTAAAAAAATTCGGGAGCTAAGAAGTGCTTTAATCAGTAAAAACTCCAGGTGGACCTATAATTTTAGCCAGCCTTCAAGCCTGCTTTTTTCAAAATTTCTAATTTTTTCTTGAATAATCAAACGAAAACGAGAACTGTTTTGAAGACTGATAGTAGGCTGGTAAACACACGTCTCTACCAAATTTTGGAAAATTTCATTCACAACAGAGTGAGTTATGGCATTTTTTAGAGTGGACCTATAATTTTGGCCAGCACTGATAGTCCTCTACCTCAACTCTCCAAAAGCGCATTCTCAATAGCAAAGCTTGAAACGTTTGCATCAGTTCACAAAAGCTATGCGCCAGTGCATTCGAAATCGGCGCGCAAAGAATTTATTCAAGCAGCGCCAAATCGCGCGATATCCGAGTTTGCCTGAGGTGTATATGACAGATGCCTAAAAAAGAGACGCAAGCGAAATGGCCAGAATCGTTATTTTCAAGCATTGTATCGTGCCCTTGCATGCTTCGCAATAACATCGTGCGTCGACATCCGATTGCAGATTCTGGAGTAATCCCTCGCCTCGATTTTAATCACCTTTCGCAGCGTTGGGCAGTCACTTAATTACTAGCTTCGCTATTCTACTGCAAAAGTCACTGTCCCGATTTTAAATTTACGACACTTCTCGAGCGGACGATCTTTGATTCGTATAACGTGCATCCTAGCACTGTAGAAGAAAAAAGTTTGTCTTTCCCGTTATCGGCTAATTGTTTGGCAGTCTCCGTTATCACAGCGGACAAGCGAGAGATGCTTCAGAGCGCGATAAGAGCAAATCTCAGAGTCAAGATAATAGTTTAATTGATTTAGGATGGATGTATCAATAATAGAAAAGGTTTCTGGCGAGTATTTTTCATAGCAAAATCCACTTTGAAGGTATGATTATAATTTCTATATGCAATATCTCGATCCACTCACCTTCGTTCGCTGGTCCTTTTTAGCTTTGGCTTCGTGATCAACAGCTGTGTTGAGAACCTTCTCATCATCCTTCCAAGCTTTCACAAGCTCGTTTTGATTTTCATAAAATTTTTGGATTCCCACTCGTCGTCGATTACACCACACAATCATGCCCAGCTGAAACTGTCTGGATTTATTCGTGTTTTACGAATGACTCGCAATGACCGTTAGTTTGAAAGGAATGGAGAACCAGTAAACGAAGTTATTTTCCGGCAGCCCAACATAAGAATATACTCCAAAAAACTTCGAAAATGGGAACCGTGAAGTTTGGGTAGTTATGGTATACGCTAACTGCTAGTTTTAAAATTTCGTCATTTTGTTTATCCAAAATCGGCTATAGATGGCGTGAAGGGATCGGTTTTGGAGAAACGATATTGAACTTCGTCGTAATGCCCAAAAGTCTTCATTTAATCATAATCGATCTAGAGCTCTGCTTTTGCTACATCCTCATTCATGCATTCCTTCGCAGTCTTTGCATAAACTGCCGGATCTTTCCAAACATATGGTGCGGTAAGCTCTGGTTGGTAAAAGCAGAGCAAAGCGCGAGGAAACGGGGGGTTTTGGCACAACAAGAACCAGATCAAAACTCATATCCATACCGCTTTTTCGCCGTAAGGCAGTGATAAACGATGACTGATAGCTAAAGTCTGTACCAATCCGAACATGTCGAAATTGGCATGATGTGAGTCCCCATTCGATGCATTATTTCGCTGCAGGAGGTTGTGTACGACCTTTTTGCTCCCTAATAAGTTTCTTCGATCTTAACAATGCGCTCGCAAATGCAGTGCAAAACCTTAGAGCTGCGGGCAACAATCTCTCGCCGAAGTTTTGACCTGATCCTGATTGAAGTAGATTGTGCCACAGGGCCCTGCCAGATCATGGAAGTCGTGAGTCGTGCGGCTGCGCACATCGCTTAGGCGGGAGGGCGTGCAGGAGTTCCTAACACCTTTCCTCGCACCAACTTCGCACCAGTATTCGCACCCAGGAGGGTTCTAGCACCTCCGCGCCTCAGAGGTCAGGCCCCGCCCATTGCTCCATCCATTTACTGGTCTCATTGCGAGCAGAGGTGCGATAGTCGGAGCCGAGTCTCCGCCTACCTTCACTTTTGAGCTGGTACGGGGTGACCACCTTCACTTTTGGGTTTGAAAAAAATTTTTTTTTGCTGAAGCTTAAAAGAAGGAAATAAGCAAAAGGAACGCAAAAGAAAGTATTGAGAGCATATATCTATGTAGTAGGTCAATCTAGGCAGTAACCACCGAGAACCAGAATTTTGAATAATAAAATAACGTAAAATCATGCGAAATTTCCACTGTTATAAATCTGGCGTTTGAAAATGTCAGCAATTTCGACTTCATCTGTTTTGAAGGGCAGGTGTTGTTCTACCAGAGAGTGAAAGAATTAGGTCGATTTGAGCAGTGGCCGCCGAGAACGAGAATTTTAAAAAATTAAGCGATTTTAGGTTACTTAGTGACAGCTGACGTTTAAACTCCTATACATCTGGAATATGAAGGTGTGCAATGTTGCGACTTCATAGGTTTTGTAGAGCAAGAATTTCTCTATCGGACTATGTCTTAGCCATACCGATCCATTGAGATACCGCCGAGATCCAGGTTTTTGAAAAAGCAGGTAAAAAACCGCTTTTTGAAATTCAACAGCTCATAACTTCTTCAGAATTGCATGAATCATGTTGCGACTTCATAGGTTGAATTTTCCTCATCAAGAGCTTTCAGATGATATATAATATGTGGGGGGCTCAATGATTTTTGCGGCTCTAACCCAGGGTGGAGACTTTTCACCCCAAAGTCTCCACCTCGCCCATGTTAATGTATTGGCCGGAGACCGCCAATGGAGACTTTGGGGTGAAAAGTCTCCACCCCCCGGGCATATGCCGTGAGGAGCGCGAAACCCCCACATGCTATATATCATCTGAAAGCTCTTGATGAGTAGAATCCAACCTATGAAGTCGCAACATGATTCATGCAATTCTGAAGAAGTTATGAGCTGTTGAAGTTCAAAAAGCGGTTTTTTACCTGCTTTTTTAAAAACCTGGATCTCGGCGGTATCTCAATGGATCGGTATGGCTAAGACATAGTCCGATAGAGAAATTCTTGCTCTACAAAACCTATGAAGTCGCAACATTGCACACCTTCATATTCCAGATGTATAGGAGTTTAAACGTCAGCTGTCACTAAGTAACCTAAAATCGCTTAATTTTTTAAAATTCTCGTTCTCGGCGGCCACTGCTCAAATCGACCTGATTCTTTCACTCTCTGGTAGAACAACACCTGCCCTTCAAAACATATGAAGTCGCATTTGCTGACATCTTCAAACGCCAGATTTATAACAGTGGAAATTTCGCATGATTTTACGTTATTTTATTATTCAAAATTCTGGTTCTCGGTGGTTACTGCCTGGATCGACCTGCTTTATTCGCAGTACGTTATGACAAAATCTATTTAATAAAATACGTAAAGTCTAGCTAGGTTTTACTTACAAATAGACCATTTGATACACGTTTATTTCTTTATTTTTTATTTTTATGCCGCTATACTCATCGTATTTGTGGCCCTTAAGAGGGCCGTTAGGTCACACTTGTTGGCCCTCTTGGGGACCGTTGGGTTAGAGTTTTTCAATTATCCGAAGTTACCCTTCCTCCCCCCCTCCCCCTCCCCCCCCCTCCCCCCTCCCCCCCCCCCCCCCCCCCCCCCGGTCGACGTTTTTGGGAGGTGAGTGTCCGGCACTACCACCTTCACTTTTGGCCGGCCAGTGGTAACTGGAACCACCTTCACTTTTGGGGGGTCCGGCTCCACCTATCGCACCTCTGATTGCGAGGCGTGCAAGCAGCGAGAACATAGATTCAGGTAGTAAGGTAATAAGAAAGAAAAATGGAGGAAAAACGGAACATAGTTATCGTATCTCAAATGAGGCGGCTTGGAAACTTCTTCTATGCCATCCTTTCAAAAAAGCAGATTATTTTCAAAAAAGAAGAATCGCATCCTTTAAATAGAAAACCGGTCATTTGAGATATTAGAGGACCTAGTCGATCAATTTTATATGGTCATTTGACTGAAGTGATTTAGTATCAGGAGTTTGAGAACCCAATTACCTTCTCCACATTAGAAGGACCTATTTTGAAAGGAAAAATCAAAGTTTCCGAAGAAGCAACTTAACGCTTTGCAACAGTTAGGATGTCTAAACATACTTTTCTATCGTCTGCCATAATATATTTGAATGAGTTTTTCATTCCAACCACTCTAAAGGTCGATAAGATCCAAATTATCAAAAAGAAATTTTCAATTATAATATTTCCAACAATCGATATACTAGAATACCGAACTTCGTCGCATGATCGGAGAATTGGCTCTTGCGTAGACTTGACTTACTTCCCTGTTATATACCGTGACTGGAAGACTCATAACTTCTCTTTTTATATCAATACGATATGCTTCACTAACTTACTCAAGCGCGAGCGCAAATAGTTTCTAGGGAAGCCTCATTTCACACAAAAACATGAGGATAACTTAGCTCGAAAAGCTGGATATTCAGCTGCAGTCATCTACGGATTATAAACTTTTACAGAAACCTATCAAAGTTTTTGTTTCTCGATTTCAGTTCTATTATCCTCATAAACAATGAGCACGTCTTACAGTGAGTGTACACAACTCAGAATGAGGGCATCAAGAAGTAAGAGTGATGGGCGGAGCCGCCCTTTGGCCCCGAGAAGGTGTGATGTCTTTCAAGGGATTTCTGGAGGTGCAAGTACCCCTGCGAGGAAAAGCGGCTAGGCTTTGGGAACTCCTGCCACGCCGCCGCTTAGGCGCATGCATTAAGATCCCCGCTGGGGGCGAGGGGGGGGGGGGGAGAGGAACGCAACTCGAAAGAAGACTTCATATCCTGAAGCTTCACATATTTGGAGCTCATGGTGCCTTTCCATCCATAAGTATTTCTACCACCCTTTGATCTAAACAAATCAAGAAGGAGCGCATAGTTGTATGAGCTGCGTTTTCCACTTTATTCTCTGATCTTCTGGCAATCCCCACTGTCTTGCCTTCTTCCCTTCAAAATCATTTCTCTTTTTTTCGAATTCAGTGAAAAAAATCTAAAGTTGTACTGATTCTCTAAAAGACAGTGCTAATCATACAAGAACAAATGATGTAGCGAGGTCACAAAAGTTGCGATGAACAGTAGCTGGAAGATGGGGTTGCTCGAATTGCTCGAAGAGCTGAAAATGCGGCTTTTACAACTTCGCGCTCCTGTTCAATATGTTAATAAAGGGAATTAAAATCACTTGCGGATATTACCGCGTGAAATTTAGAACACCGACGTTTCAGAATAGGAAGTTTCTGTGCCGCGTTCCCCTTTCCAGCCGGGATGTTAATGCATGAGGCCTTAGTTGGGACTACGGTCGAGCAAGAGGTAGTGGCACACAACCGGCGGATACGACCCTCCCTCCCTAAGCTCTGCCTCGATACCCCACCCCCCCCCCCCATTTTCGTTTGCCTGCCCTACTCATGTTACCTAGAATAGTTAGTAACATATTTGTGATTATCATGTTAGAGAACCCGTATGGGGCCAAGATTTAGCGAATTCTGTGGTTTCCCAATATCGGCCCCACCCAAGTGGAGTGGCCATTTTCAAACATGATCACCTATATTTCAGAAGCGAATTACCTCTTCTTGCACTCTATGCGAAGCACTACACCTTATTTGCCTATCATGAGTCCTGCTTCAAAAAACCATCAAACTATGGAAGTAGGAGCCAGCGAAAATCTGGTCTGATCCATTTTTTCGCTTGATGTGGTTGTGCTTTCAGCAGCAATTACTCAAACGAAAGAAAACGAGTTCAGCTTTGAGCACTCCTACAAAACTACGAGATTTTTGCTATCGAACTGTACCTAATTTGTTTCCTAAAATTTTCTATGGAGGTAAATTAATGGGGTGTGGCGCAACCCCTAAAAAGCTGTGGCGGCCACAGCTTTTTAGAGTTGTGCCATACCCCATTGACTTTACTTATTCAAATATCTGCGTTTTTTATATCGTTGCTAATGCCCAACTCTCTGCTTTGCACATTAGGGAAATCTTTTGGAATCGTTTCTTCTGGGGAAGAATATAGTCGTTTTTTCTTACCTATGCAAATGGAAAATGCTGCGAAAATATTGGGTTAGGTAACATCTAGTCTGCGTTACTATGTAAATCGCGAAAGAAAGCGGCAAGGCTAAATGTATTTGATAGACTAAGCCTCATAATTTACATCAAAGTGATTTGAGCCTGGTCCTTTCTAATCTGAGGTATTGAAAGCGGAAAATGGAACAAATGAGATTTTGGCTTGCTCGTAATTCCATGGTTTGGATGTTATTTAGAGTGGGATTCCTATTGCGAGCAAAGACGTAATAGTTCTCTGTATTAAGTGCAGAAAGAAGTAGTTAACTCACCTTTGCAACGAAAGTAACATGTTTGAAAATGAATATCTCACTTGGATGGCCCAATATTTGAAAACCTCAGAATTCGCTGAAACTTGGCCCACAAAAGTTATTTGACATTCTACTTACGAAAATGATGCTCTTATGCTTATAGTGCTCTTTTAATACGCTTACTGACGTATACGATGGTAGGGTAAAACATCAACGTGCTAGTACTTTATACAGTGCGTGTCTGAACATTTCTAACGGATATCATGTTATTGCTAATGTCAGCTCACCTCGATAACGACCCCCCTCCTCCACCTCTCAATACGGGTGTATGTCAAGAGGCGCGATTTTTATTGCCAGATGGACACCAAATAACACATAACAAGTGTTTTATGACTTTCTAAAAGTACTCAAATTTTGAAAGGAGATGCATCAGATGGTTGCATGAGTGTTCAATCTTAATACCTTGGAATCGGTTCAAAATAGCAACTCTGAAGGTTAAAAACCCATGAAAATGCGGTTGAGAACAATTTCGTAAATATTTCGGTCCATTTTCCAGCAAAAGCCACCAAACTCAGCAGTTGGTAATGTCAGATAGATAGTAAGCTAATGCACTTCATCTGATACTTTTTGAAGGCTCGCATAGCACTAAATTGGAGTTTTAAGCTAATGACAGCCGGAGAAATCGCGCTTCTTGACCGTCTCCCTCTCAATACGACCCTCCCCCCCCCCCCAGGTATGGCATGCCGGCGACGTGGCAGGAGTTCCCAAAGACTAACCGCTTTTCCTCGCAGGGGTACTTGGCACCTCCAGAAATCCCTTGTAGGACATCACACCCTCTCGGGCGAAAGAACGGCTCCTCCTATCACTCCCCCATCTAGGTGCCCTCGTTCCGATTTGTGTACACGCACTGTAAGTCGTGCTTCATTGTATATGAGGATAATGGGACTGAAATAGAGAAACAAAAAATTCTAGGTTTTTGTAAAGGTTTAGAGTCCGTAAATGACTGCAGCTAAGTTTTCAGCGTTCCGAGTTTTGTTCACTCATGTTTTCGGATAAAATGACGCTTAAGAAAATTTTCGGAAATTTTGAATTACTCCTTGCAAAATAGGTTCTTATGTTGAGAAGCTAATTGGGTCCTCAAACTCCTGATGCTAAATTACTTCAGTCATATGACCAGTAATGGACAATTGATCGACAAGATCCTCTAATATCTCGAATGACCGGTTTCTGTTGAAAAATTCTCTGCGATTTTTCTATTCTGAAAGTAGTGTTCATATGCTCTTTTTTGAAAGGATGGCGTTTCCAATCCGCCTCACTTGAGAGATGATAATTATGTTCCGTTTTCTCTCCATTTTTCTCTCTTATTACCTTAATACCTGAGTCTATGTTCTCGCTGTTTGCACGCCTCACAATGAGTAGTAAATGAGTGAAGCAATGGGCGGGGCTGACGTCTTAGGCGCGGAGGTGTGAGAACCCTCCTGGGTGCGAATGCTGGTGCGAAGTTGGTGCGAGGGAAGGTGCTAGGGGCTCTTGCACGCCCTCCGTGGCATGCCCACCCCACGCTTGACCCTGGTTGGGACCACTGAGGCCCATATGCACATACATCCCCGTTGGCGAGGGGAAGGGATCTGGGAGAGAACGCTCGTACTTCTCTACTCTAGATGTCTGCATACTTCTTTTTCTGTCTATACTAGTGAACCAATAATGAAAGGCGCTAGATTGGACCCGCGTGTTGGGACCGCCACGCGGTTTTCCGCTATTTGCACATTTTCGAATTGCGCTACGACTCTTTATTTAGATTTCCAAGGTTCTTACACCCTAATACTTGTGGATAATGGGTGGTAGTGCCATACAAGCTGGAATTACTGTTTCGTGTAATCCTCTGATGATTCCCGGGGGATCACCCCTTGTTTTCAAAGTCGTCTATCTTTCCAGGAAGACCATGAAAGGTGAAAGGTCCTAAGGTTGTACTGAGGATCAACTATGGCACTGCTAGGCATGTTTCCGGCGAAACCTATAGATTGTGCAGGAGTGATTTTTGGATGAACCTCTGCTCGCGAATAGCGGTTCGTCGAAGATATTGATATCCTCAGATTTTACTAATTTCTACTATAAACACGTTCAGCAGTGCCGTAGTATGTCTGGTACCATTTACTGCATTTTCATCGAATTTATGGGAAAATAAGTGACTTTGAAGATGCGAGGTGATCCTCTAAGGATTTTCAAAGGATCACACAAAACAGTGAAATCTCAGCTTAAACGGCAATCTTCTGTTATCCATTATATTTGAGTATAAGGTGTAAGAATCTTTACATAACATAGACAAAAGAAGAGAATACATATGGCTGCAGTAACGAGATATGACGCATTCCCTCTCAGACCCCTCTTCTCCACCGCGAGGACGTAGTGCATACGGGCTTCAGTTTCCGGGGGCGATCTCCAAGGGTCCAGATTACGGGAACGCTGCCCTCCAAACAAATGTATCATCTCCATAGCTTCAAATGTGCAATATCTGATGGCAGAGGAGCGTTTAATTGATGGAGGAAAATTGTGGAAGTTCTGCAGAAGTATGAGTGAGTAATGACCGCGAACTCACTAATCACGATTAGAGACCCAAACATACAGGACGGAGGAGCAAAAGCAATATTGACCAAGCGAGCGCGAGAGTGAGCGCGTATCCATATCTTTCTCGCTCAATGTATGCTTGCGGTGCCGGAATTTTGCTAGAACTTGAGCGTGAACATATAGCTATGCTTTTGATGTCGGTTACTTGCGCACGCAAGAAATGCAAGATCGTCGTATCCTGCGCCTCATTCTTTAGTCCAGGCCACATTCGCTCGAGTGGTTTCTGCGCCCCTTGTCTGGCCGTGGGGAATAAGATGCCTCAAATGCGCGCTAGAGCTGCCGCAGTGGTCAACCGATAATCAATTTATCAATCATCTTTTCATTACTGGGCTACCATACCGCCGATAACTTCATATCCCCATCGCCATTGAATGATTAAAAAGTAGGCCAAATACTCTGCGCTTACTCATTTTTTGTGTGCGAGTGAGGGGTGGAGGAACGAACGCCTCAATTAGGCACCGACTCCGCGGACCACTGGTCCCAACACGATGCACAACAGTAGGACGAAAGGACCAGCAGAACGCGAAGGCGATACCTAATTGAGGCGTTCGTTCCTCTACCCTGCGAGTGAGTATTCAAATGCAGTTTTCATTGCATTTTTCTATGAGCGGCTATAAACAGGACTCTAGAGCACTTTATGCATAAGAGTAGAGACGCAAATTCCATGCTCATCATGAAAAAATGGAAAATCATTGAAATGGTGAATACAACCATATAAGCATATTGTGATGGACGATCTCCATAAATGTGAATTGCTTTATAGGTATAACTATATTTGTCCTACAATAGAGCTACAAATGAGATAATAAAGGAATGTAGAATAAGAGTAATTTGATGCTTTTTGCAAGAAGAAAGCATAATAGACAAGAGGGAGCTTATTCGCTCTTATCATTGCGCTTGTGCCGGCGAAAAAAAATTGCCTGGCAAGTTATAAAAAGGTCGCAGACACTTTACATCAATGACTCCGCTCATAAACGATATCATAACGAGGCAAAGAAACAGATCCATATTTATGTGAATAGCCACTGGTTTCTATCTGGCGCATACTCCAATACAGATGGCGAAAATTTTCGTTTTCCTCGGACCAAATACTAAAGTTAAATCAAATGGATATTTGGAGAAAATAATGTGAAAAAGGCTTGACTCACTGTCCACGTAGGCTTAGCCGAGTGAAGCGGCTGACGTTCGCTAATTGAATCAACTCCGGAAACAGAGAGAACTCGCCGCCGTTCATATCAATAACGAGCAGATCAATGGTGGAATCACCGTACAATTCGTCTACAGTCTCTTCTTAACAAATGATTTGCATATCATCCACAGTTGTGCTATGGTTTGAAAAAGCAGAGTTCTACCGAGAGTTTTGAGCTTCCACTGCTCATCGATGCTCAGATTTTTCCCGTCGTGTCCAATTCCATAGTTGTGGATATTGATACTAAATTCAAACGTAAGATTTTTTACGAGTAATTTGCGAAGAACGAAAACAACATGGAAAGCTAGAAAATGAAGATGTAATGCACAGATCCATATTTCAGGTTATACATAGAGTTGGGCCGAGGGTTTTTAGGAGAAAAGTGCTGATGGTCAGTTGTTTTTCTATACCAAGCTGCACAATTTCTGGATCTTTTTTTTGCTTCTTGCCATTGATACCCTGTAAAGGCAGTGTCCCATCAGAATTTGATATCAGGATTTTTGCGAATCACAAGCCTATTCGGCCATGAATAATTCTAGGCTACAATGGCGTAAAAAATCCAAAAACTCTGTCGTCGAAGATCGAGTAGAATCGACGTGGATGAGCTGTCCCGTTTCACTTTAGCTTTGGCCACACGTCAGATACATCAAAAAAGATGTAGCATGGAATAGATGTATGCTAAGGCCACAGAAAAACCGAAAAGATGTCCGGCGCTTACCGAAATGCGCTCCGCGCCATTTTGCGCGCAATTTTTTTCAGCATAAGAGAGGTAGGACTTGGGCATGAGAGTCTCTTAACACGTTGACGACCGAGCTCCTGGAGCACATCAAGATGGATTGTACATCTAAATCTGCGTTTAGACTCCTATACAGCTGTCGCGATGCCCTTGTGTTCTATATAACAATCAGGCCACTTATTATTATTGCATAGAAGTTACCACAAAATTTTTCGTTTACACATAAATAAATGATGCACGGAAGTGGTGGATGGATGTGAGGGCGTGCATATGCGCGTATGCACACGGTCGTCAACGTGTTCACGAATTCCCTGGAAATCCAGTACACCCAATCTATTGGGACATGCCTCTGCCAATTTCTAGAGCTGCTTCTACCCCAAAGTATTTCGCATTGTTGAGAACTGCAAAAAGTCGACCACGTATCTTCACGAAAAATGCCTAGTCCCTCGCGAAAACAGCTCGTCCGATATTAAGTTGCAGCAAAGTTTGAGCTAGAAGGTTGAAATCTGGTATAAGGGGGGGGGGGGGGAAGCGGACATGGTGATTGCAGATACGGTAGTCATCATCAAAATCTTCGATCGGCTTATCAGTTTTATCGACTGCTTAGCAACTTTTGAGGTTGAATACTGCAAGTTGGTACAGGGAGGTAAGTGAACGGGAGGTAATGCTAATTACGAAAACAAAGTGGGGCAAGGGACTACCATCAGTAATAGGAGCAAAAAGATGCTGAATAAGTGGGACGAAATGGTGAGGTCTAATATCAGGAGAAACCGAGTGGCGGATATATCAGCTACTATCAACTGAGTTATAAAGTTCCATTGCTGTGATGAACACACAATTTAAACGCGCAAACGCTAATTCTATGTCTTTTCTGAAGTTGTCTGTGAAACTTGACACTTTAGATGCAAACAGTGTACATAACTTACGTTGTAAATATAGTAAGGGATCGTTCAGACCGCGCACAAAGGCGCACAAAGGCGCACGAAGGCGCGTCTCGTCTCGTCTCGTTTCTCTCGACACACACACACGCCTTCGTGCGCGGTCTGAACGATCCCTAAGATTCAGAGCTGCCTTTAGCACAATGAACTAATTTTGCAGACTATGATCTGCACATGCGCGTATCTCCTCAGTTTTACAGTCAGAATATGAGACTTGAACAGGAACTAACCCATTGTGGACATCCATAGGTGTGACAATATGAAAGTTCGGCGACTTTGCCAGATTCATTGGGACATCCAAAAGAGCCTGGTAACTGGATGTGATTGCATGAGTCAAAAGTAGACACCAATTACCGCATCGTTGTAAGCTGGGTGCCCGCGAGCGTTGCTGGCGTGTGGGCGTTCAGCTTACAGCGACACGGTCTTGGCGCCCGACTTTGGTATAGAGATTCCACCCTTGATCTACCCACCTAATCAAGAGTACTCTAGCATTTTCTTTCAAACTTTCAGGACAATAAGCCGGGAAGTTCGGATGAAGCACAACGGAACAGTTGGAAGTCTGCACGTAACGAAGGAGACGGTGCAACTCTTCTTCGGGTGAGCCTGAAGTGCATGAGAACATATTTATACTTGCCCAGTCTGAGAGAATTGCTCAGGCTAAGTCCTTAGTTGTTCCAGCGCCGCCACAGAGCCGGCACGAGATGCCGCGAAGTCGCATTTGGTGAAACCAAGGGATGCCGTCATGGGACACGCCGTTGCATTCGGGGCCCTGCACGAGGGTGGAAATTGCCAAGCTAGAAATGGTTTGGGGAGGGGGGGGGGGGGGTAAAGAAAGGATGCGTAAAATTAGCTGTTCATATGCACCACCTACCCCTCAACCATCCCCATACCCGTAAGAACGAGGCATTTACGCAACCAGCGCTCTCATACATATCGTCGATTCGTTGACCCCACGGACTGCTCAAATCCTGCGGACCACGCGCGGCGCGGCTGAATTGTGGTGAGAGCACGACTCGTACAATGGCGAATTTGTACTGAGACAAGCGCTTTACTTCGCGTTGTGTGCTCCGCTGTGATGTTCATCCGTGCGGTCAACGAATCAACTATACATGATCTTGCTCAAGGCGCAAGTTTCGAAGTTCGAGTTCTCTGCGTCAGGCGGTAAACAACTACTCGTTTGCAGCGCACACTCAAGGACCACACCAAATCTAGTATAGAAACAAATAAGCTAGAAGAAACAGAATACGAAAGTTTGTGGAATTATTATGTAACTGAAGGATGTGACAAGATTCATGATTGAATAATTCCCACTAGTAAAGAAATGGAAAACTAACTCTTTTGCAATAACAATATGGCTCCAAATTTGGCCAATAGACGGTACGGAATGAGATAAAAGTGTGAAGGCATATGAAAAATATGTGAATGAAAAGCCTGCTCAAAAGCAGTGGCGCGGCAGTTTGACAGCTTTGGGTTAATCGTTCTTGACTAACTTGGATGAGCTGAGTTGTAAATTGCTTTGCAGCTTTCAATGGTATCAATAACTCGCTTTTCTGTACTATTCTGTACTTTTCTGTACTGTCCGCTGCTGCTTGGGCGGGCAGCGGAAGTCTATTCCTTGCAGGAAGATCGCTGCTGGAGCCGATCCAGCTGCCGTCGAGATAGGTGCGGTGTCTCCTTCCATCCGCTCTCCATGAGCCAATCGCTCTCAAAAGAGCGGGCTCTCGCTTCCCGCCTAAATAGCACTTTCCACTTCCGTAAAAGCGTGTCATATATCTCCAGAAGTTGCAAAGCGCAGTATTGGACTCAGCTCACCCAAAGGAATCGAGAACGATGAATATTTCAAAGTCGCCGATCTGCCGAGCCGCTGCCTCTTACTTATTTCCAAATTAGGGTGGCAATTGCAACCTCAATGTCACGGATGTAGCGAAACGTTCACACACAATTCTCATTATTCTTTTTCTAAATCTGGTCAACAGCAGTATCTAGTCGCAATACTGTTTCTCTCCTCTCACTTATATCTCGAAGTAGCAGCGGATATCCGCCTTTTAAAGAAAAAACGCGCTTCAGTTGAACACCCTGCATGTTGGAGTGCATAAGGTGCCGTTCAAACTGATTTGAAAGTATTTCCTTCCGGATCAGTATGAACGCAGCCTAAGGCCTCGGACAGAGATCACGCGATTTGATCGTTGCGATTCAGTCCCTACAAGACAACGGTTACAAATTCATTGCATGCCGATCAGCTTGCTTCGGTTGTGATACTTTTCCAGCTCGAAATTTTTGAATGTAAAAGAAAATGAATGAAAATCGCGGCGATTAAATCGCGACGATCAAATCGCGTGAACTCTGATCGAGGCCTAAGGAAGAAATCGTAGATGATGAAAATGACAAAGGCCATTTGTTCATCTATTCATCAACGAACCCAGTAGGTTCCGGAACCTAGTGGGGAGCTTAACTCACGAGACCGTATTTTAGAAGTTAGTCGGTTAGCGAAAATAGCAGAGCTTTTCATGGATATCGATTTACCCAATGGGTTCGTGAACAACCGACGGCCACTGGGTTCCGGAATATAATGGAATTGTTGATGAATACGGCACCAGTTGTTCATTTGCTACCCCGTGCCAGGTCCTGGTAGTATCTCGGCGACGCCACGCCGGCGCTGTGGCGTCGTTGTGCTGGACACAGTCAACTATGGGCGTAACCTGGCCTTTGGCTGATGTATTAGTTCACCTAATCCAAGTGTGGGTGCTGTTGTCCGAAACTGATCCTGGGAATTCTGCATTTGCAGTAAACTTACGTAATATTTGCAGCTTTGAGTTTCAAATCCGCACAGACCAGTGGAACTGGCACCCACTAAAGCGTATCCCTTCGAAAAGAACAGCCAGTAGAGAAGCTGATACCTGTAAACAAGAAACTGATTTGTTTCTGCATTTTCTGAAGAACTACCATCGTCCTATAACGTGAGCGGTTTTACTGCTAGATTCTGAACCAACGTCAATCACCAGTGCTAAATGTTGAGCTGCGGTCATGTTCTAAAATAGGGGAATTTGAATTGAATCAGATGTTTGTTGCGGCAGTTCTATTCAACTCCACTCAGTTGCATTTTTTCCCATGGGAGAAAGTAAAAGGGTGAAAGATTACATACGCAATTACTTATTTTCACGCGCCAATTCGTTAGTGTTTAGTCGAAGAAATGGTATAGGTCCTGGGAGTGGCGTACCCAGGATTTCGGCTCGGGGGGGGGGGGCGACAAAAAGTTTTTTCTAATGAAGGTGCGTGGCGTCAGCCACGCACTCCGAAAATTTTTTTGGGATGTTTCCCAAAATTTTTCCCGGCTCCTGACCCCAAAATTTTAGAAAAAGAGGGCGTGGCGGCAGCCTTGCCCCCGAAAAAAAATTTTTATAGGGCTAATTTGAATTTTTACCCTCCGCCCCACCCCTCCCCCCCCCTCGGTACGCCACTGGTTCCGGGCATACCACACGCGATTTCAGTCGCGACGCGCTTGGCAATACTCCAATTGCTTATAACTCGTCGCAAACTCATTTAAGCGCGCGGAAATAGCACACTTTATCGACTCACAAAAGCATTTGTGATCTGCAAGTGTTGGGTCTCAAGAGATCTGGCAAGTGTCCAAATCACCAATCCAGTCGCGACTAAAATTGCGAGAGGTATGCTCAGGGCCATACTTGTACAGGTATTCTTGCATCGAGCATGGTGATGCGCCCCCTCCCCGGAGCAACTTACTTAAACCATTGTTATAACAATAAAAATGACAGATAAGTGGTCTTCTGCCAACCTTAAGTCATAATTTTAATTCATGTTCTAATAAAGACATCCTTGTGGAGCTGATAAGAACGCTTTAGGCTCAAGTATAGTTTCGAATTCGATCCCCGTCCACACCACTCTTTCCACTCACCACTCCACCCGCAAAAAGAGAAAAGTGAGATATAAAAATTGTTTGCGACTGGAAAATGCTTATTTTCAACACACAACAATTTCTGCCATCAAAACCATTTTGGAGCCTTCCCGAACAGTGTCAAAAACGAGCATGAGTACCTGCTTCATACTTTGAAGGCAGCTGGAGACAGTGAAGGCGGCTAAGAGGCCGCAACAAACAGTTATGCGTAGTAGAGTGCAGCTAATCAAGAAAAAAATCGCAGACAATGAGAAGCAGAATCCGTGAAATTTGGATGCAATTCTAGGAAGTCAGATACGACCAAAAAAATGATAGGTGTGAGTTTTTACCTCAAAAATATGTTACTACTGCAGAGGCGACATAATACTAATTTTCCAGTATATTAATAAGGAAATTTGTGCTATATTTAGCAGAATCAAAGCGAGAAGCTTCTAGATCTGGAAATATATAGATGCGATTCATATACGGTCCATTTGTTTGATTTTCTATTAAAGTATTATATAATAGGATAAAAAACCTGTAAATCAAATACTGAAATGCATTGAAGTAGAACGCATCGAGAGCGCACATGAATCTTCTGGTTATGTAAGATTCTTTTTCAAAGGAATGATTGACGACATAATACTCCCTCAAAATTCTTTATAAAAATGTGTCCAGCGCGGCCACTCAATTTATGTTTACAGTGCCGGGTGTATGTCAAGAGGCGCGATTCTATTGCCAGGTGGGCAGCTTATAGCACACCAGTGCGTCACCTCTGCTTCGCAGAGGCTCGCACTGGCTCTACTATCTAGGCCCCACTCATTCTCGCATAATGATGGCATTGGAACTCACCGAGCAATGCTGACTATCACGAACAAAATGTAAACAACTACTCATTTCGAAAGCTTTTTTATGTGAAATCGGTGATTTCGTGTAGATGAGACTTTTTGCAGGAGAACAAACGCAAATTTCTAAAGGTTTTTCATTTTCCCATGGTCTTGACAGTTGCAGTAAGAATAGCAGCTACCGTGAGCTACATCTTTGTGTAAAAATCTTGTCAAATGGTCTGTTATAGCACATATTTAGTGTTTTACAAAGTTCTAGAATCACTCGAATTTTAAACGAAATATTTTTGGTAATGCACGAGTTGCTCCATCTCATCATCTTGAAATCGATTCCAAACAAAATTGTTGAAGGTCAAAAACCCTTGAAAATGCAGTTGATAGCAATTTTGTAATTAACGCTCAGTTTTCTAGCAGAAGTCGTCAAACTTATCAAGTGGTTACTGCAAACAGCTAGTAGGCCATGGAGTTTGTCCGGCACTTTTTGAACCCTGTGCCGATATATGGGCACCTCTCTTTGTAGCCTAATTCTTATGCCAGATTGCCGTGAAGGTCATGCCATAAGCACGACCTGCTGTGATATGAGTGTGTTGATTGTCCAGATGCATGCCAAGTTACTTTGCTCCGCCTGTTATCCTCAGCATTCTACCACTGCTCCCATGAGAGCATGTCGACTGTCTCAATAAATCTGCCAGGCTAGTGTATTGTCCACACCTGCAGATAGTACTACCAACTACGCCTAAGGCTACGTCAACGTAAGTCAGCCTAACACTTCTGGTGCATCGGCTAAACAAGATCGATACCATGCTCCGCTTCCAAGGACAAGACAGAAGCCACAATGGAGCAATTCCGACCTTGTATCATCATAGGGAGGATGTGAAGATACAGCCAAAAGACTCGCGGAACTACTATGAAAGTATGCGAGCTATGGTGAGAAAATATTATTTCCAGACGATCTACAAGAGCGACAAGAAATATGCGTCGACAAATTGCATGCACTACCAAAGTGCATTTTCGACATCCTCCTGGGCTTACACTTGATGCGATCGAAAAACGACGTGCTAAAGAAGCTGCGTATAAGCGAGTACAAGGTCAAGAAGCTAGTGACGATTGGGATTCGCTCGACAAAGAGATAAGTCAAATCACTAATGATGCCCAAATGTTTATTTACACACTAGAAGAATGTGAATCAAAGCTAAAGGTAGAACTGTCCAGACTGGAACGTGAAAAATCGTTCAATTCACTGCAAAAAACCAACAGAAATGAGCATACCTTTTTGGAACCAGCAACCAAAGAAGATAATTACAACGTGCCCTTATCCGCTAAGGAGTTCTCTACCACAGATGGCTCATCTGCTCACGACCAAACAGAACAAAAATCTGCTAGATCGGACATCCCAATTATCGATGAGGATGGCTTTAGCTGTGCGACAATTGAAGCAAAAGAATCACAGGAAACCGAGGTGCAGTTAGTCAATGGCAATGATGACCAATCCACGAACACAACCTTCCTCGTCCACGCTGTGGCATCTCTGCAGGCCATGGCACTTCCAGTAACACGAGAAGCAAAGACAGCCGTCTTCAATGATGAGCGAATTCCGTTTTATTCCCATATAAGACTATTGTGCACGTTGACAATATCTCTGAGCGCAAGTCTTTATCACTCTATCGTGATGAATGTACTAATCACAAAACTTCATTTTCATTCAATTTCATAGTCTGCTTAATCCAACCATCTGCCTTCTGTCGTCGCCACGTCCGCTCATATTTCGCGAATCTCAAGCCAATTCAAGCTGTACGTGCCACTCACCAACGACCACTGCTCTATCCAGAAAAAAGAAGAAAGTACGAAATGGAGTAGATTATTTGATGTGTTTCTACATGTCCTCTTCTTCCCTCCTCTTCTGCTTCATAGATGGCCGGCCGCAGTGTGTCGATATATCGGCACCTCTCTTTGTAGCCTAATTCTTATGCCAGATTGCCGTAAAGGTCATGCCATAAGCACGACCTGCTGTGATATGAGTGTGCTGACTGCCCAGATGCATGCCAAGTTACTTTGCTCCGCCTGTTACGCTCAGCATTCTACCACTGCTCCCATGAGAGCATGTCGACTGTCTCAATAAATCTGCCAGGCCAGTGTATTGTCCACACCTGCAGATAGTACCACCAAGGCGACAACTACGCCTAAGGCTACGTCAACGTACGTCAGCCTAATACTTCTTCCCATAGCCCGAAATTGGAGTTTAAAGCCTCTTGACCGTCTCCCCAAAATGCCCACTATATCACTACAAAGTTTGGTCTCTTGAACTGGTCCAAATCCTTCCAGATTTTTTCATATATTTTAATAAAAAATCAAAAAGTTAGGTTGCATTTAGGACATATTGCATTTAGGACATTTGCATATATTCTAGAAGAACCATTCGGGCTTCTTCGCGCCATTGTACTATATTACTATATTACAGCGCAGACTCCCTTCTTATTATCCTGAGATATTCTCACTGTTGCATTACCTCTGCAAAGAGTCACATCTTTTGAGCTACAGATAGTCATCGTTTTTGAGCTCAAAACCCAGTTTTCCAGTATTGAGATCGCTTCTAAATCTGCCAGAGTTTTTCTTCGGAGGTGCTCCTCTCGTCTTTAAATTTTTTAATTGCTTGGGGCTCTACTAACAACCTGTTCAATCAGAACCTTCTAGCTCTTCGCTGCCTTTAGCATACTATAAAATACCGTACTCATCCACTTTTACGGCATCACTCGGTGGGGTGCCAAACCGGTGCTATCAGCAGGAAATTTTGTAGAACAAAAAGAAAATGCGTTTTTTGATTGCAAACATCTCTTTCATTGAGAGAATAGCATTTTTCGCCTTTGCAGTAAAGCATGCTCACCTACTTTTGTGCCAACTCCGAGCCCTGTAGCTCAAGCATTGTGAAAAAGCGATAAAATTGATATCGATCGGTAACGAAAAGATATCGATCGATAAGCTTACGACATCTGCCACGCCCCCAAGTGTATGTGCGCATGTGATTCCAACTGAAAACCGGTAAAAATGCTGTAAAAAGCATGTTCTGCGGCAGAAGCGAAAACCGTTTTGCCTATTAGCCTTCGCTTTTGCTAAGCCCGTATTTTTCATCGAGCAGCATTCTCCTACGACCCCCACCCGTCGCCGATGCCCGTTCAGCAACCTTCGCCGAAAAAGTCGCAACACACGCTTGATCTCACTGTAACCCAAAAACGAGTTGGTCCGAGCACTTACCTGGAGTAGCTGACGCACGACGTTTGGTTGATCAAAACTTCGCATATGAGGGGCATAAAGATCCATCTTAGCCAAGTCAAAAGTTCTGCCACGAACCGCATACTCCATGTCCCAGGTGACCCAATGGTCCCAGTCACTTAGCTCAGTAAGGTAATGCACTTCAACGTCTCCTAAACTCAAAAATTGTTTGCCGTATGCGGTTATGGCTGAAACGAAATTGCACCTTCTAAGTTCTCTACCAGTTCGCTGCCTTCAGGAAGGAACACTGTCCAACGTGAAGCACCCAGTTTCTTCTCGAACATTCCCGAGGATATCTTGTTGCCAGTGACAAGGAAGACATTGCTGGGAAGGTGCTGTCTGATTAAGTTAGCGAAATCAGTAGTTCATTTACTTGACTAGTCCACTTTCTGAACAAATGGTGAACGTTTCGATTTCGCCGGATATTTCGGCAGCTTCTTTGCACCTGAAAGTATGAAGCGTAAGCAAGGAGAAGATGTAAACTTCCGATCTCAGCTTTCAGTCCTTTGTTTTTTATGCAAGGATGTTGGCTCTAAAAATAGGCTCCAATTATGGCCTGAGCAAAGTTTTGAAAATCGTATCTAACTCTGAAACTGCTTTGTACGTGCAACACCCATGATCAGGGTTGAGCGTGGGGTCAGGCGTGCCCGACCGGTGGGTCGTAATGGGGTCAAAGGCAGTGTCCGGGCAGAGGTGGATTTTGGGATTTGAGTGCCATGCAAGAGTGGCCCCCCTCAGACCACAACATCGCGCAAGTGCGACGTAATAACGCTCAACTTAAAGCAAGAAAAACGACCAGAAAGTGGGGAAACTTACGCCTTGGAACGGGGTCCTCCGAGCTATGTGAATTCCTGCTATGCGGCAAGTACGCTTGCCGCCACAGTTAAAATGTAGGGTCGCAGCGACTGTCGTAGGTTATCCAAATAAACTACAACCTTTAGCATTGTATATCTACCGTGTATGTTATATTCAGTATATCTGTTAGCTTGTCGTTGACAAACCTTATTGTTCACTGACCACTCAAGCCGCCAGGTCACCCCTCCGCTGTGCTTGATAGTCTACTTGGCAGCACCTACTTTTATGTAGGCAATCCTTCATGCTGTATGATACTACTGTTTACCAGAAGTGAGCATTCAGGCTATCCACGCCCAAAATAGTGGCATAAAAGGGCCTGAATACTCACAATCAGTTCTGGTGTTGGTTCGATATACTACCACTATCGTCAGCGGCTGTTCCGCATTATTCACTGTTGATAGTCAGCGGCTGCTCCGCTACTATCTAATAAACAGTTATACAACGTAGTGTTACCAGCTTGGTGTATACCAAATTGGTGCATTCGGCCTACGGTTCACTTTCTGGCGTTTGCTACCCAGAAAGCTGATAAAGTCCCGCGTGGCAGACACTCCAATAATTAATTGAACCCTTCTGAGCTTTCTCTTCGTGAGACGACCAGAAGGTAGTAAAAGCGTTAGTTGGCAGGCTTCTTCACTGATTAATTGAACTCTTCTGAGCTCTCTCTTCGTGAGACGACCAGAAGGTAGTAAAAGCGCCAACCGAAGAAATTTCACTGGTCAATTGAACCCTTCTGAGCTCTCTCTTCGTGAGACGACCAGAAGATAGTAAAAGCGTTAGTTGGCAGAAAATCACTGATTAATAGAACCCTTCTGTGCTCTCTTTACGTAAGACGACCAGAAGGTAGTAAAAGCGTCAGCTGAGGAAACCACTGGTTAATTGAATCTTTCTGAGCTCTCTTTTCGTAAGACGACCAGAAAGTAGTAAAAGCTCCAGCTGAAGACCTCACCACTGAAATTGAACTCTGTGATCTCTTCTAGTAAGACGACCAGGGACTAGTAAAGAAAAAACAGTTGGTACACCTTCAATAGTTCACTTAAAAACTATTAAATTACAAGGTCTCCTCAAAATCGCACTGGGCAGGATCTAAACCTAACCGGGTCAGCACAGCGTTCAAGCCAACGGCACGCTTGCTAAGTAACTAAAGCTAAGCACTCCACTGCTAAGCTCACTAGTGACTAATTTTCTTGCATCCAACAAAAAAATTCTACAGAGGTTCAGGCCCAGCCAACCTCCACAGTTCTCCACAGCTGCAAGTACTAAGTACCCAGCCAGAACTCTTCTACAAACAAATACCTGCAGTGCCAAAGCACGCAGCCAACGAGAGCCGTAAGCGATAGAAGTCCATGCGCACCAGACAAACAATGACTGAGCTTGCAGGATTCAAGACACGCATCTCAGTAGCTTGCTCTTCAGTTAGCAGCCTCCAGGACAAAATCAGGGAGATAGATCAAGCCTTCAACTTTGCAACAACGGCATCGGAATGCAATGCCTTCATCGTGGATAAAATAGCAGAAATTGAAGAAGCAGAAATCTCTCTAAAAGGCTTTTCGGAGTACCTGGAAGCACAAATCCAAAACGCTATGAATTTTCTCGGACTAAGGAAGGACCAATCAGAACGAGAAAGGCTTATGATCGATCTTGATGCATTTCTTTCTACTGAGGCAGATAGAGTGCAGAAGGAAGCTATCAACTGGTTAAATAAGTTGAAATACCGGGCGAGGGAACTGGAAAAACAGTCAAGCCTGATTCACGCATTAGCATCGTCCTCGACGCCAACATCAGTACCGGACACGGACACAAATAGTTATCTATGTCGATAATAATAGAATAATTATCGACCATTAATTTATATTGTATATTATTCTTGTCATTGACAAACCTTCCTAGCGTAGAACACTTAAGCCGCCAAGGTCACCCCCCATTGCTGCTTGATAGCACACTTGGCGGCTACTACTTTCATGTAAGCACCAATAATTCTCGAGTGATACCTGTACGATACTATTGTTTGCCAGAAGGAAGCATCTAGGTTGCCACGCCCAAAATAGTGGCCTAAATAGACCTGGATGCTCACTTCTGGACTCGTCTCGCCAAATCTATATTCCACTGGAATTGTTTCCCGAATAAACAATTCCTTCAACGTAGTGGCACCCAATATTGGTTAACCAAAGCGACTCTGCGTCTCTGCCCTGGTGGGGACCGTCAGATTTCAAATTATGCGGCTTTGGAAAACGTATGTTCTCGCCGTTTTCGCGCCTTCCAATGTGGATTTTCGGATTCAGCGTTGCGGATAACCCCCGGTAAGGGTGCCTTCATACCGCGCCGTCAGCCGTCGCTAGCCGCTTTTGTACACTATTCCAGTATCCGCATCCCAAAATTGAAGTCGTAAATCTTGCTCAAACTCGGTTTGATGAGGTTGTTCAGCATGCTGATTACAAATAACTTAATCTTTCTACGTTTTGGAAAGGCCCTGGAATACTGGGATAGTGCGCTAAAGCGGCTGTGGGCGGCTAGCGGCGACTGCCGGCGCGGTATGAAGGCACTCTGAGTAGAATTTCTTGAAATCGAGTTATTGTCCGGACACTGCCTTTAAGGGAGGGGAAGGTCGTAATCAACAAGCGGATTTGTTCAAAAATTGAGAAGTACGATCAAGTAAGGTGAAAACCGCTCAACCATGAATCTCAAAACTCCACAAGAGGAATGACTGTCGTGAACGGCTGCTGATTTACTCGACTAACGAAGTCTCAGCCAAATTTCATTTGTTGATCTTACCTTACACATACCGAAGGTCAATAAAGAAACTTTTCATGTAAATTGGGTATGATTTCCGTAATCAGCATGCCAAATTACCCTCAACGAGCCATTACCTATTACATTTTCTAGTGTTTCCTAGCATCTTAAAAGCATGATTTTCAAACATGATTAACTTGGTCACGAACGTCATACGCAGTGTTACTCTTTATTAGTCTATGGCAGAAATTGAACTTCATATCTCTTTCAAACAATGTTAGAGGCAGTGTCCCGGCAGATTTCGCATTTCCATCTTTTTGCATGTTTTGGGCCTTTTCGACCCGTAGACCCCGAATTTGAGCTTTAAAACGGGTGAAAAGCCTTTTTCGGGGCGTTTACCCAATTTTTAAAAAGCAGCTCGGACGAGAATTTCAATGGAAAATTAGAAGGTCCTGACACGAAGACCCTGCTGCCTGTTATTTTTGCTTTGGATAGCATGCAAAATGCGAGAGAGCAATCGTGGGGTCCCGCGCCACGGTAAGCGAAGTCATCCAGCGTGCGCCGATTAGGATTGTGCGCGCTGGTTCGAGGGCTGATTTCTCAGCCCAGCGGGAACACCAACCAGCCGGACTGCCAGGAACCCCACCATGGCAATATCCTCCAGGGCGCGAATCTGCCGAGACACTGCCTTCAAGGAATGTTGCCAAGATGTTACTTCCGCATTTTCTACCTCGAGTGCTTCACCGATCATCACAGAGCCAAAACAAGCAAGGTGAACTCAAACACCTACTACAGAATCTTCGAGGTTTTTGCTAGCGAACTGTATAAATAAGCGGAAAACCTCCTTTGGTGATAAAGTTAATCGGGTCAGGCGCAATCCCTCAAAAGGTCAGGCTGCCTGAGCTTCTGAGGGATTGCCTTCAAGATACAGAAATTGCTCCATTCTGTATCTTGATGGTTTATGCTAGCCAATCATCTAAAAATGAGGTGGAAAAGCTTTTCCGGTAATGAAATCAATGGTTCAGGCGCAACCCCTCGAAAGGTCAAGCGGCCTGAGCTTTTGAGGGGGTTGCGCCTGACCCCCTTAACTTGCCTTTAAAATCCAGAAATCGCTCCATTTCTAGTATGAGAATTGAGCTCATAGCTTTTTCTCGCTACAGTGAAAATTCGGAGCCGAGCGCCCCACCCCGAGAAAAATTATGACCTTTTCAATAGGTCCATTCAGATCGAAATCAGGCTTGAATTACGCGTGATTTCAAAGTGCAATCACAGAAAATAGGACGTACAGTCAAAAATCTAAAAGCTTTCCAGAGGGATGATGTCCTCCAGAATATAACATTTTGAGGTTCTGGAGGTCAAGAGGAGGAAGGAGGGGTCGTTTGAGGGCTTCCATGGGAGGAAGGGGGGAGTCGTCTTGGGAAGACTTGGGCCTGACCTCTTGCTCAACTCTGCTCATGATGGCAGATAAGCAGGATGCTTCCCCCAGTAGGATGTAACGTACCGATCTCTCTTTCTGAACCGATTTTTTTTCTCTCCGGAGTTACCTGTTTGAGCGAATTATATAGTTTGGTTGCATGCCTTAACAATGAAATCTCACTCTTCCCGATTCTATCTAAATGATGCACTTGATACTGATGATCGCAACAACCTTTTAGCAATTTACTGGCGTTTTGTGATCAAAAATAATATGATCCCGCTTCATGCGCTGAGAACGGCTAGTCAAAATCAAAATCGTGGTAACAGCAGTCTGATGCGAGCAAAACTAATCAGGCTTGGAGCCTATTTTTTGCTTCTTATTATTATTTTACTTCGCAGCGAATGATGACCATGTTCTTTTGAGGTCACATCGGAACCACTTCGTGTCTCTTCTGAAAATCTAGATTCTTTTAGAGACTTCCAGCCTATTCAAATTCGAGTTTACTCTTTTGATAATCACGAGGCTGTGGGAACTCCATAACTCAAAAGACTGAAGTGTACCTGTACTGGACAGCTGCTAGAAGTTCATTGATTCGCAATCGCTCCACTAAAGGATTTCCCGTCAGCGGTGGATTTTCCAAATCGACATTTTCCCACTGTAGTGCTGATGAGGAGGATAAGCTGAACTCAAAAAGTTATAGAGTTGTAGTGTACGAAGGACAAGCACTTCTTGCTACACACACACAGGTCCAAAAAACCATCCCTATTGTTGGTTCAGAAATTTCTCTCTCGCTTTGAGTTATTCGATGATCTCTAGGTACTGTTTTGTTGAGCTGGCTTCAACTTAGATCTATTGTATGGAACGAAGCACCGATCAATTTTCGTTATTGTAGGAAGTAGGAATATCCACACTCCTGCTAATCGATTGCAATGCCAAAGAAATCCAAAGTATGTGGAATAACTATTATGGGGTTTTTGAGAGCCCAGCTGATGATTGTAGTTTTTGTAAAGCAGTTTAGGCGGTGCGATGAAGTTTCCGAGGAACTTTATCAATACCATTCTGACACCGAGGGGGGGGGGGGCAAGAATGGGTCGCGAAATTTTTGAAAGTTACTTATGAGTAATAAAAATGTGCAAGTGACTTGATTGTACTTGTAAATGATCAAAAAATTCTTTAAACTTTTTTAAAAATTCAATTTAGTCCTATAAAAAATTTTTTCGGGGGCGTGGCTTAGGTGCCCGCAAAAACTTTGGGAAACATACCAAAAATTTTTTCGGAATGTGTGGCGTTAGCCCACCATCTTCATCGGAAAAAAATTTTTGTCTCCCCTCCCCCTCCCCCGAGCGGAGATCCTGGGTTCGCCACTGCATTCTGAAGTGTACTTGCTTCAACTTACAAATCAGAATCCAGGTAACGAAATTACTTTAATTTAATCTACTTTTGAAGCAGTGATTCTAAATTAGTTAGCGTCAAAATTCCCAGATCTTGTGATCATCTTTGAAGCATCTTTAAAAGGATCGAAATTCTCTTCAGAGTTTTTAGCGCAGGCCTATTGAAGGGGAAACCGTTCGATGCTTCTTTCTACATTGTGAATCTGAGTTAAGACAGCTCAGAATGGTAAGTTAAGATCGGCGAGAGACATCAAGATGAGGAGAGATAATTTGCGAAAAACAGAAAGAACCCTCATAAGTATAACTCCGATCACTGACCTGTCCATGTTTGTATGAAGTTCCCGCACATACTCTTCATAGCATTTTCGAATAAATACAAGGCCTAAGGCTATCAGCACTATACGCAAACCCAACAACGAATTTATAGGACGCATTATTTACACCTGCAATTTTCTGATTCAGGCAAATTCAAATCGGAGAAATATGTGAACCATCAACGAAATGACATCAGTCACTATTGTCTTTAGATTCGAGCAACATAACGAAAGCTGAAGTGACAGTGCGCAATCGATGGTAGCGAACAGGACAAGGTGAACAACATCGAAAACAAGATCGCGTCAGACATGCGTCCAGGAATAATCAGACATTATAAATACACTCAAGAACTGTTAAAGCCACTTGTAGGCTTGTTCCTGTAAACTCATTTTCCGTTATATAAAGTTTTCGTTTCTAGAAATCAATTGGATTGTCTCGAAAATTTTGTCCCATCAAACGACTATGAAACCTCGTATAATGACGATCTAAACATCATTCAAACTTAATGCAGCTTTCTTTTCTTTCTGAGGTTTATATTTTTGAAAAAAAAATCCTAGTCTGAGTGCTCCCAGTTGATTGCCAAAACTCTCCACCGTTTCTGTCTACCCTAAATTCCACTAAGAAAATTTCTGTGCTAACTTCCGGTACCAGGCAACAGGCAGATAAAGATAGGCTATAAATTATTGCCTTCAGATCCTCTCGATCTACTGCTCAAAGTATTCAAAATACGATTTTTCGATTATTCCAGTTCTTGGTAAATTTATGAAACGACTATGGCTATTTTATATTGGCCACTTGAGTTCAATCTGCTTCAAGAAGTTATCTTCTGGAATTTTTGGTACTTCAGCGCTCCACATGTGCACAAAAACTGAGGTTCCGAAATGAATGTTTTTGAGAACTTCGTGTACGCAAGAAGGTAAACAAATTAAGAATGTGGTAAAAAATTCACTCCACATTGCAGCTACCATTGCTCTTTGAAGCTGCTAGGTGAAATTTTTCAAAAACTATGGGAGTTTGGGTTTTGAACAAATTGCTCAATAACCATGACGATAACATCGCAAAGACTGCACTGATCAGGTGGAGGAAGTAGCTACAGTTTGCTCATATCATGTGGTCATATGTATCAATACACACAATGTGCGTTTCTGCCGTCTTCATTCCCGTTTCTCAAAACAGTCACTTTTCCTAGCAAATGTTTATAACGTTTTATTTATGTATTCCTCCTTTAGCTACGAATCTTCTCAACGTTATGTAAGCGGTAGCAGTTGGTCGGTTCTTGAGTATGTGCTAGAAAACCAAAATTAGGACGGCAAAGAGCGCATTGGGTGTAGTGACGCATATGATCAATAAAATGACTCGACTGCATCTGAATAAGGAAGAAGTTTGAGCTGAATGATGTCTAAGTCGCCTTGCGGTCTCTTTTTTTCAAAGTTTGTTGATCGATCGAAAAAGGACAAATCACGGGATAACCTAATATTAGGTTGTACCGAAAGTTCTGTCGTTTCATTTTTGAAAATTTGTAACTTTGCGCTGTTTCAACAGATTCGCTTGCTTTAATTTTATTAGAAAGAATAAGTCTTTTTCTTTCAAATGCTGTTTTGCAGAGATTCTGTTTCACATTGGGTGCGGAGATAAAAATGGAAAACTAAGAACATGTAAACTTTGAGCATTTTAAGTTAGGTCACCAAAAACCTGTAATGCTGCAGAAAAATCTGAAATCGTCAGTACATATGTTTTTTGACCTACCCTTTGCATCTGTGAAAAAATTGTGCTGTTTGGACGTCTCTGTGAGAAGTTATGAATAACGAGTTTACTATGGAAAACGCCAAAATTAATTAATTTGTCAATTTTCGCGCAAATCATAACTTCTCACAGAGACGTCCAAACAGCACAAACTCTTCACAGTTGCAAAGGGCAGGCCAAAAAACATATGTACTGACGATTTCAGATTTTTCTGCAGCATTACAGATTTTTGGTGACCTAACTTAAAAAGGTCAAAGTTTACATGCTCTCAGTTTTCCATTTTTATCTCCGCACCCAATGTGAAACAGAAGCTCAGCAAAACGGCGTTTGAAAGGGAAAGACTTATTCTTTCTAATAAAATTACAGGCAAGCAAATCCGTTGAAACAGCGCAAAGTTACAAATTTTCAAAAATGAAACGACAGAACTTTCGGTACAAACCTAATATTAGGTTGCCTCGGAAGTTTTCTCTGTTTTTTTCAAGCGACTATAAAACCACGCACAATAAAGTTCTAGCTGAGATTCAACATGCATTCGATGCAGCTTTTACTCCTCTTTCTAAAGTCAGTTTTCGAACCACAGCCATATACGCTTTTTTGGTAATTGCCAAAGTTCTTCAATCGTCATTTCTATTTGCTTAAAGTTCGGCAAATTTTTGAAATTTTCTTCCAAAGATTCGGAAAGTTATAAGTATGGCACAAATAGAGCAAATCTCAGGCTATACGATAATATTTTTAGATTTTCCTAATGTGCTGTTTTTGTCTTCAAAAGATTTATTCTTCGGAGGTGTCGCTTTTTGACAAAGTCATGAAACAGCAGTGGCAGCAAAAACATGAAAGCTTCCAAAGTTCTTTTGAGTTGAAGCATGACTGTCATCAAACATCATTTGTGCAACATAATCAAGTTTTATTTGCTTCGAAGAATCAGCTTTTTGGAACTTTCGATATTCTTATGGGGTAGAGGTGATCAAAGCCGCGTTATTCCCCCAAATAAGTAATTATTATGGGCCTGATGAATGTGATTCATGTAATCTAAAATAGCTACAATGTAGCCGAGGGTTAGCTGCTTACTTGACATCTACCAGCGCTCCTTGAAAACAATCGGAATCGGAACAAACTCCCCTAAATTTCAAAAAAAAATTTTAAATTTAGGGGAGATTTAGCTCGCTGTTGTGTCGCAAAAATAACCGTGGCGATAACATCGCAAAGACAGCGTAGATCAGAGAGCAAATACAGCTATAAGAAAAAAAATAGTAATCTGAATCAAATGATACCCAGGTCATCCTTGGATTGGTGTTCAGTAAGTTTCGGTGATCGATGAAAAAGCGGACGAAACTTTCCAACCTAATATTTTCAATGACTGTTTCTTTTGTAATAATGAGTTGGTATGACTTCAATGATCGTCATTTTCGCCAAACTGACTTCAGTTAATGTAGCAGAAAAGGAGGCGGTGTGCAACTGCAGCTTTTTGATTTTGCGCTGACCTTACCGTGTCGTCAAACTGGAGCCTCTTTCTTTGTTTGATCTTTTGGCACCGGCTTCCTGCATTGCAGATCCCAAAAGTGTTGCAATTACACAAAGCTACTGATCAAATTATACCAAACCATTGTACATTATCTCCGATCTCGATCAATACTCATGTTCAACTTACTGAATACAGAGATCGTAAACAAAAACTTGAGACAAAAGCATTATCTAAGTTTAGCTTCCAGGTCGAATAATATTATTAGGTTGGCTAACAAATATGTTCGGTCACTTTTGCGACTCTTACAAACGCTGCAGACATATTGTCACATTTGACATGTGATAGAGGAAGATTTGAGTTACATCCTCAAAAAATCATGAATAGAAAACAACAAGAAAATTTTGCATGAAGATTTGCTTGCCAAAACGAACTTTTTTTTGCCAACCTAATAATTCCTTTTTTCCGCATAGCAGTCCTCATCTTTAGCACTATGGTTTAACGCGATGTGAATCATGTCATAGTAAATTATCTAAAACAATATGAATAAATTGACATCCTGTTGTATCCAGCATAATTTCAGAATCTAATACGTTACGCTACACGATAATTGCAAAGGCAGTTAAACTGAATTGACTATATGGGCGTTACGAACAACATTCACTGAAGACTATATTGATTGTTGGAGAAAATACATCTTAGTTGGAATTCTTTAGTTCAGGGGAAAACGCAGTCCAAAGGACAATAGAAAACAGTAGCGAAGCGAGTGGTGGAGGTCGGGGAGCGACCTTGGCAGCGTATGTATGTGGGGACGAGCGATATATATATATACCAGTGCGTCACCTCTGCTTCGCAGAGGCTCGCACTGGCCTTACATTCTGTATGCCTTACTAATTCCCGCATAAGGCCCCGGTCAGACTTCACGCGACTTAATCGTCGCGACCAAATCGCCAAGATTTCCATTCATTTTCATTTCACATTCAAAAATTTCGGTCTGGAAAAGTATCACAACCGAATGCAAGTTGATCTGCATGGAATGATGTTGTAACAGTTGTTTCCTCGCGATTCAGTCGCGACGATCAAATCGCGTGAAGTCTGCCCGAGGCCTAATGATGACAGTGAAACTCACCGCGTTATGCAGGCTATCACGAATGATTTGTAAACTGCTACTAATTCCTAGAGCTTTTTGTGCGAGATCGGTAATTTCACGTGGATGAAACTTTTCTCAGAAGAATAAATGCAAATTTAAATAGGTTTGTGGACTTCTCATGGCTTGGTAGTCGCCATAACGGCGATAATCATCGTGGGCTGCATCTCTGTGCAAAAATCTTCTCAAATGATCATATAAAATCGTGGTAAATTAAAAATTTACGCACTGATACTTCTTGGCGCCATTTTCGTTAAGTAACCAACCTTGGTTGAATTTTTTGGGCTGAAGTTTACGGCTTGTACATTAGCTTGTCGAACATATCCACGACTTGCAGAAAGTTCATATACGGACCCAATTTTGCTGGCCAGAAGTTAAGTGGACCCGTTTCGCGCGCAATTTCTAGGGGATCTACTTATCGGATCCGCCTGTGCTTTTGCACAATGGACTTTCCTGCTGCCGGGATGTGTTATGCAGAATTTGGGCTCAAGAGGTTGGCTGGAACTCTCCCTACGAATTTCGTAACGGACAGACAGACACACACACACAAAAAAACGTAAACAACCCTTAGCCCGTTATTATAAGTTATGATGAGACATGTGTACGATAGTAATTGTGTCATAGGAAGTAACCAACCAAGTTTGTGCATACAGGTTTGAAGAAATCGAAGCATTATATGACAGCCATAGTGTACATTTTAGGTATAGATCACGGTGAATAAAGTGTTCTTGCGTTGCCGCCCTTTGCCAGCAAAATTTGCTCGTGGAAAAGAGTGGCTGCTTCCGCAATGCCGCCAGATTGCGTTCTGGAAATGGCCGTAGAGCGCACATTTAGTTTTGCGTCGCGCAGGAGAACTATGCAATCTAGAATATATGCGTATAAATTTATCCTTGCGATGTCGATATTTGGCGAAAACAGCGCGTGAACAACCTGCCAGGGGCGGAAAAGTCAAAAATGTGACGACGACCCAAGACGCAAAAGTCTCTTTTGCACTCGCAAGTCACCTGCATTCTAGTCGCATCAATTTGCTCACGTTAATATGTTGCCGACAAATGTCGGCACCGCAGGAGCACTGTGTATATTGCGAGATCTATGCATCCGTTTCTACGATTGCCCACCTCTGCTTTGCGTCTCTAACTGCGGCAGGTATGAGCTACAATGATAGCAACATGCAACAACATGTGGGACTGTCAGTTGAGGCCAACATTTGCGCATGTTGCTAACATCTTAGCAACACAGGCTCCAGGAGGACGCAGAGCAGAGGTTGCAGCAATCGTGGAGTAGATGTTGTCAGTCTCTGTGTATAAAAGCCGGTTGATTCACAACATTTGCAACGTTCGATCGATACTGAGCTACCAAATTTACGTAGCTTCGCGACCATGATCAAGAAAAGTACGAAAAGTTACAAGAAAATTATCCTGTCCTTGCCTTTTCTTCACTTCCATCCACTCATCGTTCGCAGTAGACATGTGCAAAGCCGTACTTTAATTGTAAGCACGAACTATCCTAGTCCGACACAACGACAATCTCCGCGTACGACTGCTTGCCCTTGACATAATCTTCTGCAAGTCAAGGGAGTTGCCATCTCGATGGGCTTTAAAATCATTTATGCAGAACGTCTCAAAAAATGTGCACACTGTTTTATCGTTAATAACTTTCTTACATTAAGGCCTTTCGCCGATCCTTATTACTGTAAGATAATAGTACGAACTGCGATGAGATTTTAGAACATTGAAGGCAGTGTCTGAACAAGTTGGGGGTTTTAGAACTTCAGGGCCACGCGAAAGTGGCCCTCCTCGGACACAACATCGCGCAAGTGCGAGTCCTTAACGCTCGACCTAAAGCAAGAAAAACAACCAGAAAGTGGGGAAACTTACGCCTTGGGGCGGGGTCCTCCGACCTGTTCGAATTCGTGCTACGCGGCAGAGTACGCAGGCCGCCACAGTCAAAATTGTAGGGTTCCGCAGGGACTCTGTGTCTCTGCCTGGTGGGACCATCGAATTTCAAATTACAAGGCTATGGAATACGCATGTTCTCGCCGATTTTGCGCCTTTTAATGTAGATTTTCGGATTCAGCGTTGCGAATAACACTGCCTTCAACGGTCATCTTTTGTCTGGAAAAGATAATCAACCAAACAAGACGTAAACTACTATACTAGGCTTAGAAAGTTGCTGATTTTGAATATGAAATTTGCTCTTTACTGGTGCTTCTTTCCTTGGTCATTCCCGGTGAGCACCACAGCTTTTCTTTAGTGTTCAAAAATGTGATTACACCAATAAAAACCCCAAAAAACTTCTAAAAGCTGTGTAGTGAGTTGAGCATGCGTAAACACCCTGTTATAGTTTTTCGGATTTTCTTTTTGAAAGAAAATGTCCGATGGCTTTTTTCACATTGGTTTTGTGTGCTGGAAGTTCCTACTGTAATCTATTGTAATGAAGAGCGATCGTTGCTTCGTTCTACACTGAAAACCTAAGCCGAAGCCAATCCTACAGAATGGTATCTAGAAATCGCCGAAAGACATAAACGCACACACATGGTTGTAAAGGAGTGTTACCACATGGGACCGCTTGACACACATGGTGTTTCAAGGTTTGAATTTAGTAAAATGACAAATCTTTTGGGACAAACTCATTCATTCCAGCAGTTTTCCTTTGCAACAGATAAACTCCATCCATTTTGCCAGCCTCACGGAACTACTGTAAGTATACAGTAGATGGCAAATGCGTGATTTCATCTGAAACATGTGACTGATCCGTCGTAGGCCTTAGTCCCAAAAAGCAGACAACTCAGAATTTGCATGGTAGTCAATGTGTTAACAACCAAATAGTGTGCACACTTTATTGAAACACCTTGTATGTACACTGAGATATTTGATATGTGTTATCGCTCGGCATCCTACGACTTTCGCCAAAATAACGGAGTTTTTGTTTCTTTCTTTTCTCCTACAACAAGTTGTAGTAGTACTGATCTCTCACTCGTGTTTCAATAACGCCAAGGATATACTTCTAAAAGATCAACGTTCTTCTTATGCACCTTATCGCAATGGAAGCGTCGGAACATAAATGAAACATTGCATAGTAACTGCGTCAAGAACTTCATTTTATGCCTCGGTTCAATCCAATAGCAGCTGTTCTTGCTTGTTCCCTTGGAAGCTCATCGCCAATAGAAGCGGTACTAGTGAACAGTCTATTGCTATGATTTGCGGTCAGGGCGCAAAGGACAAGACGGCAAACGGATATGGAATAAGCAACAAGGAAAGACTATAATAGAGGAGCTGATCTACAGTACATTGACTGCGTGATCTATCGATCACACGCCTAACAAGTCAATATAGCCCGATTAATTATCAACATAACGTTTCTGTTCTGTAGTCGAGCTTTCCTTCGTCTCATTCTTTTCTTTCATTGTTCTTATTACTCATAGAAGTAAAGGGCTTTGAGTATGTTGCTTTGCCTGAAGCTTAATTGTTTCTCCTTTTGAACAATCATCGCTGGGCATAATGAAAAGGTTAGAGCAAAAGCTTAATGTTGAGCACACATGCGCGTAGCGTCAGATTGGATGAGGTAACGCACATCGCTTTTTTTTCAGTTCGAGATTTCTTGTTTATCTGATGTCTTATATTTTCGGCGTTTGTTTTCTTGCCGCTCGTGAGGGCACTAAGATTGCGGAAGGTCCTAAGAATGAGCGAACGTAAACACCAGCCCTTCTTCTCTTTCCCACAATCAATTTTGCCCAGCAAACTTTAAAGCAGAGAGCGCGCCAATGTTTTCTTGAAAATGTGCATGCACTCGCGATCGAACTCGACTTCAGTGGACGCGATAAATGCCGGAAACGTCAAGTGGGCGGCGGTCTGCTTGACAAGCTTTGATTCAATTTCGCCCAAGTATTGGATTATTGACGCCTCTCAAAGGCAGCCGCTGTATCCCCTAAAAGGTAAAGAACCAACCTCTGTAGCAGCGGTGCAAATGCTCTGTCTGAAAATGGTGCTAGGTTAGAATAATTGTCATCTAACTCTATTGTAGTTTGGCGTGGTACTTCTAGTCCGCGATAGAACAATAATATTAGGATGATAGATAACTTCCTCAAATTTCCATCGCTCGGTACCCATAACACGATTAGTACCACGAAGAATTCTACCGTTCTATAAATCTGCATTGATTTCCGATTTTTTATCTTCTATTATTCTTCAAAAATGTAATTCCGACACTAGCTGTCGTTTCAACATCCAAAAAATGAGAGGGTGCGACAAGAAAATTCAATCATCTTAGAAAATTCTCTTTCATGTGCATCATGCAAAAATCACTATAGAATTGAAAATAATTTTTGAATGCTTTGCAGTGGTTTTTCCGGCTGCGTTTAAGACGTCAATGAATCCCAAGAAGGCAAGATTGTCATAAATGATCACAGGGCAGAATTTTTGCCATGAGGGTATTTGGCGCACACACCGCGGGTGTATGGTGCCGAGGGGTAGATCTTTGCACCCCGTTATGCAGGCAGTAAGATTGCATGTTGAAAGAAGTGTGAGTTCCTGCACGGCACTGTTGTTACCAATAACAAAACCTTTTAGAAACGTTCAACGCTTAGAGGAATTATTTGGAAATTCTTGGAAGTAGGATATTCATAAAATACTAGAACAATTTTTGTTTGACTAAATACCGACACGATTCATTGTGTTCACATTCTATATACCAGCATTGTTGTCAAACATCAAAAGTAACGAACAATTCGATTCAGACGGTTGACCGGAAGTTTCACAGAGGGCTGCTTGTCTGCAGAACTTCCAGTGGGCCTTTGTGAAAAGTGCTGTCAGAATTTCATACCTGCGAAAGTTCCCAATTTCGAACTTAAGCCTCTCTGATGATCAATTTGATCATAAAATCATTTCGGTAATTTTAGCTTCTATAATCTCCCGAGACAGTCTGGATCTTACAATTAAAAGTACGCGTCGCCAAAGTTTCATTCTGGTTCACTATGCGGCCAAGGCTTACATAATTCCCAACGTATGTCGTATGTGCTCCGATATATTGTTGACAGAGACATAATTTTTCAAAATGATTCTATGGAAGGTTTTTTGCCATTTATCATATTTGCAAGAAACAAAGAGGGAAAAGCAATTATAATATTTATGAAAAGGTAACGGTTGGGCGCAGAACTTCTTCCTTTTGTTATTCATGTTTGATCCATTCATGATCGCGTCATAGGTGATGTCGCATTTTTGTAGCGAAGCCTATGAGACTTCGTTTTTGAAAAAAAAATGAAAAAGCCACCTCTTGCCTAGCCCTGACTACGCCCCTCGTCCCCAGTAGAAGTATAGTACTAGTGAAAATATGCTAAGTGCAAATTCGATTACCGACAATGTCCAACTGAGATGAAAATTTTGATTTAGGAGTTCTCGTTGTCTCTTTTTCCCAGCTGAGACCGAAACTTGTGTGTGCGGATTTTTGATGCTGTCAATATTGATGCTCGTTTTGTGCAAAATTGGTGGAATTTGATTTTTTTTCTAATTGAAGACAAAGACTATTTTTTTAGATGAGGCGAATGTCGAGTACAAAAAGCGTATGTGCTTCCATAACTAGCTTTCTCCTTTGAGTAACCTAAAAAAATCACCTCGTAACGGTCTCCTTCAGCCTTCGATAAAGTAGCATCTACAAGGTGGTGCTTGAATGAAGACAAAAACTATAAGGACCTAAACATCCGAAAAATTGAGAAAAACCCGAACTCCATTCAAAAAATCTTGTAAGAATTCTAATTATATTATTTTTCCAACGCCATGCTGAGCTGTTCTCACACATGTATTTCACAAGCTACTTGCATGTAGTAGGTCATTCCAAAAGTAATTTCACTTTTTTCAAAAGGGCGCCATATTTGATGGAACAAAGTTTTCTGAGAGGTCTTACAGGGGAAGGATACTTGGATGCCGTAGCCATTCATAATGATTTGTATACCAAAAAATGCGCTTTTGAATGCTGGTTCGTAGACTGTCTTTCATATCTGCGAAACGATAATCTGAATGGAGTTATGATTTTTTTTTTTCATTAAAAAAATTGCGTTCCTGCGGAGGGTCAAAATCATCAATAAAAAAAATTGCCTCTCCTTTCTAAATGATGAGTATGATCCAGATAGTCTAAATAAATATTACTACGTCTAAAATTTTCTTCAGTAGCATCAAACGGTAGGCTAGATCAAATCTGGTGATTTTTACTATCCAAAAGTAGGCTAAATTCTCAAGGAAAAAAGTTCATAACCTTCTTCAAAAGATCGTTTCGCAGATTTCGAGCACTGATTCAGAATCTGCATTCGAAGGCGCATTTTTTGGTATACAAATCATTAGGAGTGGCCGCGGCATCCAACTATCCTTCCCTTGTTAGTAGAATCCAGTGCAGCATTTCATTCTCTTTTCAATTTTTATAAAAAAATTGAAGCACATCGAATGAGCTCTTGGAAAATCACCAAAATCTGCGACCCATGCCTTTTGAAATGCTCAGTTTTCGCAATTTTTCTAGTTTTGTGTAACCCTCCGAAGGAGGCCAAGTAAGTCCTTTCATCACGTTTATTGCAAAGGCTCAGTGAATCGTAATGCCTTAAACCGAGTTTGATAAGTGCTCGGAAACTCAGTAAACTAGTAATTTTGAAACAATATGACTTTTTATGCATGAACAGGGTTCGGCACAGGTGGCTTGTAAGCAGGCTGGATATCGTTTTTTGGGACAAAAAGCAAAGCGGTTATCATTTTGTGACCGAAAAAACTCAGCTTACGTTACGTTTTCTAGTCGAGGTTTCGTTTTCTGAGGGTTTTTACGTCTAGGGTTCAAAGGCAGTGGATCAGCAGAATGGACCCTCCTCGGATTTTGATGGATTTAGGTGGTAGACTCCCGAAGTACATTGTGGCCCAAACTCCATTTGCCATTTCATGCGCTAAGTCCTGAAAAATGCGCTTCAGAAGTCCACCAGCCCCGCCCCAATGGAAAGGGGCGGGGCTGGTGGAGTTTTGAAGCGCATTTTTCAGGACTTAGCGCATGAATTGGTAAGTGGGGTTTGGGCTACATTGAACTTGGGGGGGGGGGTCTTTTACCTAAATCCATCGAAATCCGAAAAGGGTCCATTCTGCTGATCCGCTGCCTTTAAGGTCAAGAGGAACTTCGTAAAACTTTGCGAAAGTCAGGGGAAACTTTGTTTTTTGCATTCTTCGAAAGCCACCTCGTGCCGAGCCCTGATTTTGAAACAAAATGCATTATAAGTTTCCTTTCCAAAGGCGACAGCAGCTAGCTATAACAAATGTTTCATATTTTGATGCTATAATTTAAAAAAAATTCTAGGCTCAAAAAAATGTGGAAATAGGAGGTGGCTCTATAGCAGTGACCAGCCTTCTAGATACGCTTTTTTCCAATTTCTCATTTTTTCTCGACCAAAATCGGTGAAATTAGAGGGACTTGGATAACTATCTAACGTTAGTTTATTAGGCTGCTGCATAAGTTCTGTTCGATTTGTATTAAGTTTAAAATGTCATAACTTCTTTCAAAGTATTTTTTCCAAGATCTTAATTGCTATGTGTTGAACATTTTAGCAGTTCCTTGGCTATCAGACATATTGAGATTTGCGAAAATCCTTGTTAATGAAGAAGCAAGAACTTCAAAACCTCACATCGTTTTTCCTCAAACCTGTCTTTTTTGGCATGGCAATGCTCCCTTGTGAGAATTGATAGGCATCTTATCTAACACTGGATTGATAGAAAATTTTCGTGGATTATTTTGCAACATAAAAGAGCCCATAAGGTCGGCGTTGCCGAGAGATTTTTTGACCGAGCAAAAAAGAAGCCACCTTTTGACCTCACTTCAGCACATGCTTGTATGCCTATTTACGAATTATGAAAATTTACAACTGACGTGAGCGCCGAAAAGGAATTGGCGGATGGACTCTGCTAGCTCTTGCTTTACACTAGCACCTCCAACTTTGAACTCATCGATTACTTTTATTCGCAGGGAGTTATTGCTTGTAAAACGTTTATACAAAAAATTATTGTTCGACAATAATTTTCACTAGCAAGACGTTATGAAGCTGAGCTTCTGCATATACTAGCTTTCTCCATCGTTATTCAGCAACCAATGAAAAAACTTGAAGGGCGCATTGTGGAGATTTTCTCGCAATAGCATTTTTTAGGATGAAACGTTCCTCGGCTACTTGGAGATTTTAGGTCTGAATACACTAAGAAATTTACCGAAATTTGATACGCATTAGAAAGAGCAAGAAAAGCGTTTTCTACTAACAAGCGTTTAGCGTTTTCTTCTTCTACGATACTAACAATATCGCATTGAAGATGAAATCCTCTTAGAAGAGCTGCTTCAAACAAAAGGCAAAAAAATCGGACAGAACTTTCGCAGCAACCTAATACATAGAGAATAGTGGTTCTTCAGACAATTCTGCCCAAAACAGGGCAGTTTTTCTTGATTTTTCAGGGTGACTCTATAGCTATGGCCAGCACTGTATGGTGTTTCAAATTCTGTAAATTTGAGTTTACCGCCGAAAAATCGCACACGGCCGCCAGCTAGAACAAAAATATCTGTAAAAGCTTCTTACAGCGTTAGATAACGAAAGTCCAAACGTCTTCGTAGCCGGTATCAATCTTGTACGGTATGCATATAAAAATTTCTGAAAATTGTCATCTCACGATAAATCCGCTTATCGCTGCGATTTTCTCGCGCCATCACAGCTTGAGAACTGGATTTAGACATAGTGCCTGATTAAAAACTGTGTTGTATTTTTTGGAGCGTAGAAAAGCATTTTGCTGAAATAGTGCAGTAATGAAGGTATTTTTGTGCAAAATAACCTCACAAAATTTTTTATTTTGCGTTACCGTACAAGATGGATGGCTGCCACAGTAACGTTTGGACTTTTGCTGTGTAAGCAATCTTTGAATTTGTAACATTTTTAAAAGCTTCTTCTGGGTCTTATAAAATGCTACGCTTGAGCAAATCTTCCACTGTTTTTGGAATACCGGACCATGATTTTAGGTTTAGTATTTGGAAAGTTACAAAATTTCGGTGAAATCACAGAAAACTTTTTAACCAGCCTAATAGTATTGAAGTGCCGGTAATACATCCAAAACATATAAAACGTCTTACCTGGCAATAATCCATACCTTAACAAGTGGCAAGCTTTGATCATCGGTAATGCAAAAACAAAAAAAAATTGTGAAAATTATTCCTCTGCGGAGAAAATCCTCTTATTTTCTTCACAAAACACAGCTTCAGACCATAACTAGACCCAGTGCCTGCCTAGAATGCTGTGGCGTTTTCTGGGGCGCAAATAGTTTTTTGCTTGTAATGTGTAGAGTAAGGGGATATGTCTTGACGATTTTTGACGAATTCTTGCTTTTGCATGTGTTTGCGAAACTGGAGCCTGTTGGTAATATATGGTTTGCTGCTACATGTAAACTTCTGAGAAAACTTTTATGTCAATTAACAGCACTTAATATTTTTAACACCAGTCTCAAAATCACAAAATTCGGGGTGCCATGTTGAGACTTGGTTCTTCATGGTTATCCAAAAGCGCAGACCTTCTTCAATTTGGCTCAGGATGTGGGATGTTATTGAATGTCTTTGAACTTTGCCAGAACGTCCGCCTCAGTCCAAAAGTAGTGAATGCAGGCGAACTCCATGTGAGCTCAGAATCAGCGCTGTGTTTGAAAGCAGATTTCACGGAATGAAAGTGCACGCGCACTATTTTATATATATGAGATTTGTGATAGCCACTTCCTCCCATGTCCTCTTGTTTACAGCATGAAAATCAATGTTTCAGGACATGCTGTGAAGATTATTTGCTGCTTTGCTTCGGAAAGGTTTTCCCTGCGATTTTGACTAATTATTTAGCCAAAGTAGCAAATACTAAGATTTTTTTAGCACTCGTTTGAGAAATTATCGATAGTAAGCAATTTTCTACATATAAAAATCGATCTAAAGTCAATGCAAAGATTGGTTTCGCTCTCCAGTCGACCTCTCATCTCTGTGAGCATACATCCATACATGTACTGTCATTATTGATTTTTTCATAATTTCTTATTTGCTAATCTAAGTGCTTCTGCTGTGATCCTATGCATAGCAATCGATATCGATCAACATCATCGACCGATATTTCACGACTGCTACGTCTGAATTCGGTAAACTTTCTTCCCATGGCTTTGCAGACGTCTTTTTTTGGTTTTGAATGGAAAGATCAGTTAATTTTGGTGCTCGATCCTTCTGGTTCACAGCATCATTCAATCTTTCAGAATTATCCAGCTGGCTATCCTTAGAAGTGAATTTGGATATCTTTCCTTGTAATTTATTGTTAAATTATTTTTTGCTTTTGCTTGTTCTGCGTCTCTGCCTCTTTGACTTAACAACGCACCTAGCTAGCTTGTCGTTTATTTTTCCGAGCAAATGAAATGCTTGTTTGGAGCAATAGTTCATAGTGTTCTTTCGCAATTCTCGTCTTCAATCACTTATTTCTTGGATTTCTCTCAAAATGTGTGAAGCTGCTCGACTCACGTCATTAGAACTTCTTTTATGAATTGCTCTCGGCTCGGCGTGCACAGCCACTGGTCGATTGTGCAAGTCGTGCATTTCCGGAATTCTCTGCCCAACTCCATTCCGGTACTTACCTTTCTAAATCAATCGTGACGATATGACTTGACCTCATACAGCTAACGTAGTTCCGCTTCAGTAGTAATTTTAGAACGTCGATGATGATGCATTCATAATTTTAGGCGTAATGTGAGATCCCCTGCCTCAGTCATTGATTTTTGGAGTGTCAGCTAGTCATTTCTATGCTATGGTGTTTTTAGAAAGTAGTCGATATTCAAGCCTCATCTACACAGTTTTGATGTTGACATTTTTTGAATGGCACATTTCTCAAAGCTTTTTTTTGCTGGCGAGTTTAAGACTCTCCTACAATTTCTGAGCTGCTTTGCGTTTGATAAGTTTTCTGTATGGTTTTAACGTTTGCGTACTTCATTCCATATCTAAATGTGGTCTACCCTCTCAGATGGGGTGCGGGAAGTTTCTCACCCGAGCCATATTCTTGCACCTAAGTGATGTGCCTGCCAGGCACACAGGCCCAGCACGAGTCAGTTTCTAGGGTTTCTGAAAACGAAGTCTCCCCTGACTTTTGGGGGTTTTACGAAGTCCCCTTTGACCTACCTGCTTAGGAGAAGATGAAAACAAAAAAGATTTACTAGCTTGAAAGAAAAGACATAAGATAAGTGTGAAAATCCAAATTGGAGTTGAATACTATGCATGCACAAAACTTTGGCATTAGAGCGCGATATTTAACAAAACGAGAAGAAATGAAGGCAAAAAACAAAGGAAAGGAAGTGATATGAAAATGTCTTTATGCTCAGGTATAGAATTTTGACCGGGGAATCCGTCCATGCTAGAAAGATCCGAAACTTATGTGAAGTGGCGAAAATATATGCTCCAGACCATCTCAGATCGTTTGGTGGCCGTCTGGAGACGATCTAATCTTGGAAAAGGTATTATTTCACATAAGTTTTCAAATCTTTTTACATAATACTTTCGCAGATAATTCTCTATACATACAGTTCAATTTTGGTGTCATATGCTTCTGTGCGCGCTGTAAACAAGCAATTTGTTTATTTAAGCCTTGCTTCCAAATCGCGCGCACTTTTCGCCATGCACGATAGAGCATGTCAGTCGTGTGATAACCTGTCCGAAAAGCTTGTGTTCGACTAAATGGCGCTTATTCTTGGTGCTCGGCTCCGACTCATCAAAAACGATATCCCCTTTGCTGTTTGTTTCAAAAACGAAGTCCAGCCTGCTTCCAGACGATCTGTGCCGGACCCTGCAGGCACATCCGGGCTCGCTATAATTAGAGCTCCTCAGGAGACCAAGACATCGCAAGCCCCTTTATTCAGTGCTCCAGATGCTGAAACCGGAATTTCAAGGAAACCTTCAAAAACAAAGTTCAGAAGTGAATTTGCAATCAAGACCAAATTTCGGATTTTGGGGTTTTCGAGGTCGCTCTTTTCAGAAGTGATTTTTTTGTTGCATAGTCAGCATTCAGCATCGCGCTAATGCTTAAACAAGATCGAAATTCGGATTCAGAGGTTTCCGAGATTTCTTATTTCAAGACAAGACCAAAATTCAAGTTTAAGGGTATTCGAAAATCTATGAATGGACTGTTGAAAAAACATCGGTAGCATGGAATGGAATTCAGTCCTGAATGCAAAAATATGCTTGAATCAAAATAGATTGAATCAGGCTGGCACTTGTGTGAAAATTATTTATATCTGGAATATTAAATTCAATTATAAATAAGATCTCTGTCGTTATGGTTAAACCGATTTTAAGAACTCGTAAATCTTCGAAATCTGATCTTGTTCAGGCATTAGCGGTGCTGAACGCCGACTATGCAACAAACAAATCTCACTACTGAAAAGAGCAATCTCGAAAACCCCAAAATCCGAAATTTGGTCTTGATTGGAGCAAATTCATTTCTGAACTTTGTTTTTGAAGGTTTCCTTGAAATTCCGGTTTCAGCATCTGGAGCACTGAATAAAGGGACGGGGCTTGCGATGTCTTAGTCATCTGAGGAGCTGGTAATTGTAGAGATTCCGGATGTGTCTGGCAGGCACATCACTTAGGCGCAAGAATATGGCTCGGGTGAGAAACTTCTCCCCCCCCCCTCTCGGATGTTCTAGAGGTACCCTTGATTTTATGAAATGCGTTTTTTTAGAGTTTTTGTCTTTTCACTCTGCTTGTTGCTTTTCTGCCAAGATACCATCGACTTGTCAATGGCATGGACTGGCCGTTGATTGCGAAGTACGCAACATGCATCCAAACGCTTGTACCAGCACAAATCGCATTTGTACAGTCGAGTAGATTTAGCGGTAAATATAGTGTGCTTGCACAGAAGGTGAAATGCGGTGAAATTGGCGCGTGAAGAAATAGTTTCGACTGTGACGCCGGCCAACTGCGCGCGCAAGATACCCGCGGTACTGACGTGGCTACTTGTTCACGCGCAAATTTCACCGCATTTCACCTTCTGTGCAAGCACACTATATTTACCGCTAAATCTACTCGACTGTACAAGTCGTGCTCTGGTGACATCTCAGCGCAGCTCTGCAATACACGGCCATTTCGTGCGGTCCACGTTCCGATAATATTTATATTCTGTCCCACACGAGATCAGACCAAACGTGAGTGTTAATTGGCGCGCTACGGGTTTGCGCTACATATGCGCACTGCCATAGAGAACGAAGAGTTTGCAGAGAGAGCGGACAAGCATGCTGTATACGCGACGGCGTATCAATCGATTTTGACTTAGGTAATTCGGGTTGCGACGGACTATAAAGCCTTTTTTCGGTGTGTGCACATATTAGCAAACATGTTGCCATTTATGCATGCTCCATATTCATCTGATATCCACGATCTTTTTGCTGATATCGGTGGTTGCATCCACGAGTTTCAGGTGCAGGATTTTTTTTTTGGTTTCTTAGCTATGTCATTTGTTCTTTGTAAAGCTTGCCCATCTCGTTGGTGGTTTATGTAATTATCTACACTCACGTTCTTACTTACTGTTCATCTCGTGACTCAACCCAAGTGTTTAGCTTTTGCATCTTCCACTTGGTCATGAAGACGAAACATTCTCCTCATATCCGTAATGCGATATATGACGAGACGTTGCCCGTGTTTAAAAATCTCAGAAGATGGCACTTCTGTGGATAGTCCTACAAGTTTTCAACGTATCTGCAATACCGGTCAGGTCTTAGGCCCGTATGCACGTACATCTTCTGCTTTGGAATATCCGAAAATTTTTTTTTGAATATTCTGATAGTCGAGTATGTCAGGATAAAGGCGTCGACTCCTTTTACCTTACGTGTAGCGGAGTTTAATATCTGCTGCATGACGAAGGCGGTTGCCCAAATAGGTTGAAGGCTGTCGCGCACGCGGCGCGCGGGTAATTGTCGACCACCGGGCGCGCGCACGCTCGGTCAGCGGTCATCCACTGGACCGTGCGCGCGCCCCGTGGCTGACAATTGCCCGCGCGCCGCGTGCGCGACAGCCTTCAACCTATTTGGGCAACCGCTTTCGTCATGCAGCCGGTATTACCACCATGGATAAAATGGGCTTGCAAATCACTATTAGGAAGGCAAATATTGTCTAAAGCTCGAGCAGCTGGTAGCTGAGTCCCGACAAATATATTCGAAAATAAAAAATGCTGAATAACCGAATTTTGTTTCAAAAACAAAAAATATCGAATAATTGAATATATTAGGTTGATGCACAATTCTTGCACCAAAATAGGTACACACCGCAATAATCCGGAATAATCCTGTATCCCAAACAGAATTCGATATATCATTGGATAGCGCAAACCTAGCTCTACAAGATAATGCTCAAATATCTGCACCAGCTCTCATCCACGCGAAGTTTTGAGCCGAAAACTGAAAAAAAACAAGCGTCCGAAAACCTTAAGACCAATCAAAACAGAAATGTAACTTCGTTCAAAAAGCTCCTACAAAATTTCATCCTTGCTCACGCGTACACATTTCACTTAAGACATTTATCTATGCGGTTTCTGTATTTTTTCTCAACTAGACGATGAGAAAACGAAGTTTTTCATGTTTTTGCCAAATTAGTGCTGAGATGTTCTAGCACTAACAGTGGTATAGTATAGTACATGCCGTTAGCAGTGAAACTTTACATTCTCAGCCTTGTAGAACTGCTAGTTCGCGAGAAATAACGATCTAGCTCTCCTTGTCCGAATTTTCTTGCCTAGTTGCTAAAAATTCTATATTTCTCGTAAACCAGCTGCTGTAAAGAGCTGAAAATTCACACTCAGCTTCTAAGGTCCTATTGCATACAACTATCAGTGCTGGAACATCTCAGCATTGTTTTGGAGAAAACATGAAAAACTTCGTTTTCTCAGTTTCTAGCTAAGAGAAAAATACAGCAACTGCATAGAGAAATGTCTTATACGGAATGACAATCATGAGCATGTTAGGAATTTTCAAGATTTTTCTGAACGGACTTCCAATTTTTTCTTGTTTTTTTTTGGGACGCTTGGATCTTTTTCGTTTTGGGCTTCAGTCCTCGCTTAGATCAAATCTGCTGCAAATCTTTAACTCTCTTGTAGAGCTAGGTTTGCTCTGTCTAATGATAAATATATCGAATCCTATTTGGACGTAGGATTATTCCGGATCATTGCGGTCTGTACCTATTTTGGTGCAGGAATTATGCATCAACCTAATAGAATACTCTCGAAAATCAAAAATTCCAAGTAATCGAAAAACGAGTACTTTCGTAATATAAAAATGTCGAATATTCGAATATCGAATATTTTTCAAAATGAAAAACTTCGAATGATCGATATTCCGAAAAAGAAATTTGAATGAAAGAATGCTTTGCCTCGCCTATGTCGATTATCTAAACAAATGACCGTATTCTCAGACAATCGCCGGGGGCAGGCGGGCACCGGGAAAATAGATTGCTGATCTCTCGCACCCCGCTCGCGGATTTTTTGGAAAGCAATCAGGACTTTTCGGAAGACCGCTTGCTGAGTTCTCGATTCCTCAGAGATTCAGTAATATATCTGCAAAAGATAAGAGCGAAAAAAATTCAACAGGCGGTCTCTAAATCCGCTGACTCAGCGAGCGGTCTTCCGAAAAGTCCTGATTGCTTTCCAAAAACCGCGAGCGGGGTGCGAGAAATCAGCAATCTATTTTTCCGGTGCCCGCCTGCCCCCGGCGATTGTCTGAGTTAGCACAATGAAGGACTCCATGTGTGGGTTATTCGATTACACGAATGTCGAATAATCGAATAACTATTGAAAGGAGATACACGAATGTTCGAATATATTCGAAAATCAGAAATTTCGAATAACCGAATCAAATAAATTCGAATTTCAAATTTCGAATAAGCGAATATCGAATATGCGCAGTACTAGCTGGCATACCTGGCTCCGCCCGGCCCTGTCAATACACTAGGATGATTGCAATTTTCAATTTTTTACACATTTCCCTGCCCCTGTTCCCACTCTTTATTATGCTTTCGTAATCAGCATGCCCCTTACCCGCTGTGGCAACTCCCAGCCTCCCAGCTCAAACTTTGCAAAAAATTGATAAAATCGATAAAGGTGACCGATGATTCAAGAAACTAATATTGCATTCGTTATCAGCGTGTTCACTTACCTCCTGTACCAACTCCCAACCCCGTAAGTCAAAATTTGCAGAAAATCGATAAAATCAATAGAAGAAGTGGGTAACTACAAGAATTAATTTTGTATACGTAATGAGCATGCTCGCTGTCCCCTCCCCTGTACAAGCTCCCATTCCCATAGCTTAATTTTTGAAAATCTATAGAAATCGATAAATCGTTATCGGTCGATATCGATAGAATCGATCGACCGATAACGAAAAAGTGACCTACGACACCCCCGCCCTGGAGCGTATGTGTGCCTAGTTTGGTCCGGATCGGTTCAGAAATAAAAATTTTGTATTCGGAACATACGTACATAAGGCAGACACACAGACAGACAGGTAGACGAACAGACAAGCTTTATATAGAAGAGTTTTGAAATCTTCGAACAATCAAATTTTGAATGATTTTATTCATTCGAAATTTGACATTCGAAATTTGATTTTAAATCAAATTCAGTATTCGAATTCTTCATTTGGATACTTGAATATTTATTATTCTAAGATAAAATATTTAATATTCTCAGATCCCCTTCCCTAACCGCGTAGATGTTCGAATATTCATTCGATATACATCCCCGTGGGGGAAGGGAATCTGACAATGGAACGATACTTAGGCCCGAATGCACTAACATCCCTGCGGTAAGGGGAGCGACGTCCCCAATGATGTAAAAGTCGTAGCGACGTCCGCACGCGACCCCTTCATAATGGGGGATGCCGCTCCCCTCGCCGCAGGGATGTTAGTGCATACGGCCCTTAGGGCCGCATGCACTAACATCCCCGCGGGGAGGGGATCGCAGCTTAAAAGAAAGCTTAATATCCTGAAGCTCCAATCTAGATTTCACGTTGTGTACGTAACCGTAAGTATTCCTACTATCCTTCACTATGAGCACATTGAAGAGCAGCGAGAAGCTGTACAGGCCGCAGTTCCCAGCATTTGTATGATCCCTAATGATCCCCAGCGCTTTTCTTTGAAGTCATTTTTCTTTCTCCAAAGTTAACGAAAAGTTTCCAAAGTTGCGCAGATTATCTAACCCAACACTGCTTAGCATGTTGCTGATAAGAACAAGTGATGTATCGGAGTCATGAAATATGCGATGAACCACAGGTCGAAAGTTATGGTTTATCGAAAAATTCGATTTTTCATTTTTTTTTCTCATCAGTAACATGCTTAACACTGTTGTGTTAGATAATTAGTACAACTTCGGAAGAGTTTCGTTGACTTCAAAGAAAGAAAAATTACTTTGAAGAAAAGCGCCAGGGATCGTCAGGGATCATACCAATGCTAGGAACTGCGGCTTGTACAGCTTCTCGCTCCTGTTCAATATGTTCGTAGTGAAGGATAGCAGGAATACTTACGGTTACGTACACAACGTGAAATCTAGATATCTGGAGCTTTAGAATATGAAGCTTTCTTCTGAGCTGCAATCCCCTCCCCAGCGGGGTTGTTAGTGCATGCGGCCCTTAGTGTCCGCGGCTTTTTGGGATGAGATTTACACCATTGTACTCGTCTCGAAACGCTGATTTCGAATCTGACTTCCTTTTCTGCTGAACATTTTTCTGAAAGGAATTATGAACGAGCCGAATTTGGCCGCCCGAGGGAAATACGACCGGAGTGTCATATACCTCTGATAGGCTGTGGTGTTGTGGTTAGAGCAATAGCCTCATAATTTGATGCAGGTGTAGGCTCGAGCCTTTGTGTTCTTTATTTTTGCATTGCCTCTAATCTTTTTTTGAAGGTTAGTCATCCTTGAGGTGAATGCATGCCCTTACTAAAAAAACCAGCGAAGAGTCATTTTTATATGAGTGCTTCCTATATTTATTCTAGAAAGTGCTTATAAAAATGAAAATGAATGGAAAATCGTGGTGAAAACAGTGATGGAATCTATGACAACGTGATTAAAACATAGGAAATGCTCGCAGTGAGCGCACCGGATGAAGTATAAGTCGTTGCAGTTGGCTTTCTCGCATTCACCCAGCAATTCATGCGAAAAGCAGTATGTACAGGGTTTTGGAATTGACCAAGATGCTCATCAAGGTAGCCTGTGGCATACCACGGGTTTTGTTCGAATAAATTCACTTGAATTATGATTAATAGATACATTTTAGGCAAACAGTAATTATTTCTCCAAATTTTCCATGTTTTTTGAAAAGGAAGGGCATGCATTTTTCGAGATGCCTAGTTTTTAGAAAGAAGACTAATTAAGGCAATGCAAAACTAAAAAACGATTCGAACCTACACCTGCATCAACTTATGAGGCTATCGCTCTAACCACTACACCACAGATATCTGACACTCCGATCGTATTTCCCTCGGGTGACCAACTTGGCTCGAAAATCCTCCATAACTCCTTTCAAAGAAACGATCAGCAAAAACGGAAGTCAGGGTGCCTTCATACCGCGTCGGCAGCCGCCGCCAGCAGCCCGTAGCAGCCGCTGGCCGCTTTTGTCATACAAACGCAAAATTATTAAATTCTTACTATTTCAAGTGCAATCGACCACGCTTTCCGTCTTCTGCGCCTCTTTCTTCCTGTTGTCACAATTTGATCTCATATATGGATTTGCGTCCATTGTTGTTATTATCTTATTGTCGTACATTGGTTATCCCATTGGTGCTTAGTTTCAGTTGACCATATTTCGACTTTATGCGTTAAATTTCTGCAGTGTTATTTCTTACGCGTGGTTCTGTTTCAATCATATCCTTGGTCGGTGCATATCTTGAATAACACTGTAATGGTGAAAGTGGAACTGCACATTAGCCGCAGCGAGAAGAAAGAAGCGTGAGGGACGGGCGCACTCAAAGTGGTAAGAATTTGATGATTTTGTCTGTGACAAAAGCGGCCAGCGGCGGCTACGGGCTGCTGGCGGCTGCTGTGGGCTGCTACGGGCTGCTACGGGCTACCAGCGGCTGCTACGGGCTACTAGCGGCGGCTGCCGGCGCGGTATGAAGGCACCTTCAGGTGCGGAATCAGCATTTCGAGTCTGGTATAATGGTACACATCTCATCTCAAAATGCCACAGACACACTAAGGGCAGCATGCACTAACCTCAACGCTAGTGAGGGGATCGCAGCTTAAAAGAAAGCTGCGATCCCCTCACTCAGAAAGAAAGCTTTATATTTCGAAACTCCAGATACCTGGATTTCAAGTTGTGTACCTATCCGTAAGTATTCCTACTACCCTTCACTATGAACATGTTGAACAGGAGCGAGAAGCTGTACGAACCGCATATTCCAGCTTTTGTATGATCCCTGATGATCCCCGGCGCTTTTCTTTGAAGTTCTTTTTCTTTCTCCGAAGTTAACGAAAACCTTTTAAAGTTGTACTGAACATCTAACACAACAGTGCTAAGCATGTTGCTGATGAGAACAAATGAGTTTTTGAAAAGTCGAATTTTTCGGTAAACCTCAAATTTCGACCTGTGGATCATCGAAAATTTCATGACTTCAAAACACCTTCTCTCGACTTCTCTCGTGCTTCTGACTCAAAACATTTCCTTGAAATACAATGCTCACACTTTTTGAAAAAAAGGCGCGAATGTCGCATGATGTATGAACATCACCGTCGCCTGGGCATATCTCGCTTCAGAGTGGACGAATTCGCATCTAAAGCCATCATTCGACTCAGCTCGGCGCGGCGCATCTTCTGATGTAGAGAAGTGTCCACATGGACACAATAGGAGGTCAGATTCCACGAATAGTTTCAGATCTTTGCTTATGGTAGGTGCCCAGTAGGTGCAATGAATAAGCACATTGAGTAACCTACCGCAAGCAAAAATCTGAAACGATTCGTGGAATCTGACCTCCTACCGTGTCCAAGTGGACACTTCTATATATCAGAAGATGCGCCGCGCCGAGCTGAGTCGAATGGTTGCTTTAGATGCAGAATTCGTCCACTCTGAAGCGAGATATGGCCACGCGACGGTGATGTTCATACATCATGCGACATTCGCGTCTTTTTTCAAAAAATGTGAACGGTATTGTAGTAGTTGTATATCGTAAAGAACGATCTGATCGAAGTTCTTCGCAGAGTGCTCAATTTTCATTACAGTAACCTTACTCCAGAGGCGGTATATTCCAATCTCCCAAACTTACAAGAAAATGCTTTTAAATTAGTGCGGCCTTTTAGAAACCTATAAACTTGAAATTACTTGAGACGTTGATTCTAGATATGATTTTCTCGACTGCGAAGGTTTACTTTGAAGGGGTTAGAGCCCTGCGAGCGGACGGGTGGGAAAGCCTAATCTCTCCAGATCGGGTCCTATTGTACAAGTTTTAACAATCAAATCTCAAACCGATAAGATTTCTTGCAGAAAAGCAATTCTCCAGTCCAATCGGTTGATTATTTGATCCACCAATGAATCTATCAACCGGGACATCTAATCAGATAGAGTGCTATTCTTGATTTTCTAATTTCATCGCCAGGAGAGATCGGGTAACTCAGCCTGTGTTGCTGACCTACTCGATATCGCCTGAGTGGGGCTCTTGCATGGAAGGGTGTCACTTCGCGGCGCGGGTGTGGATGTCGCGTCTGATCATTGCAACTCAAATGGGTATCTTTACCCAAACGGGCGACTGATACATATCGCTCCGGGCGGTAGGCGGTATATCAATCTCCTATATATCGTTCTCATGCCTGTTCGGAAACCTACTGTGGAGAGCAGCACGCCAGCAGCAAGAGCGGGCGCATATCAAGAATGCCTACTGGCGTAAACTCTGAATATCTCAAGCAGATAAAACCCATCGTTTTTAATGTTATTTTTTCTTATCTTTCAGCCCTCGAGCAAGTTTTGTGTATATGTGCACCTTTGATGATTACCTTCACAACAGTCAAGTCAGATTGAGGAGTTTGAGTCATTTTTCTTTAAAAATGCCGGAAACGGCCAATTCGTCCTAATCAATAATGCATTGAATATTGTGCCGGAAGATCATAGCATATGGATTAGTTAGGATTGCAAAAATGTGCAAAGTAATCAAAAAGTCTTATTTGGCTCATTGAAACAATACATAAATTGTATGAATTAATGCTGGACTGGATCAAAGCAATTATCAGAATCCCCCATCACTACTGGGCTCAAGAGTCCGATTGGCAAGTTTGACCACGTCATTCATTGCAGGTCCTTTCTCGACATGGGCTCTGCTCCCCGTTTGGGCCCTGCTAACCATCCTTTTGTAGATTACGGATCGAATGCTCTCGCTTGTCCGGGCCGTGTGTAACGGTCAACGTGCCTGAACAGCGAGCGTGAGATCGATATCCGCCCCAGATGCGATAACAATAGGAAAGGACGCAGGAGTTCCTAGCACCTCCGTTCGCACCAGCATTCACACTCCAGAAGCCTCCTCGTACCTTCGCGCAACAGAGGTCAAACCCCGCCCTTGCTCCACTCCTTCACTGGTCTCATTTGAGCTGCTGGCTGAGGGAATAGCATAGGCATGCAACGAGAATTTATGAAAAATCGTCATCTTGCGAGGCATATCTCCTAATTACTGCAGTTTATGAGCAAAGACACTTTAAAACTCAAAAAAAAACCTTACAGTTAGGTAAACAGTGAGTATATTTTTGGTTCGAAACTGTTTTGTGAAGAAAATGCGTTGATAAGTTGATTTTCACTACGAAGGATTCTTCACAGTTTTTGTTTTTGCATTACTATAGATTAAAGCTTGCCAAACGTACGGAGCATTGCTATGAACGTTTCAAAGATTTCTTGAGGGTAACTGTCGCCATTTTGATACTACCACTTTGGCACTATTTAGAACTAGACTCAGTACGAAATTTGCAGGGCAATCTTTGAGAAATTGTTTCTCTGAGGTGCCAACAAAAAGATGAATTGGGAGGAATAGACTTATGTAGAAATTTCGAAAAATTATGTGAGGAAGTTAGTAAATTATGACTTCGCGCAACCTCAGAGTCCTCCCAGGTTGCGCGGGAGCAACCCAAAATAAAAAAAAAACACAACCTCCTTTATTCACATAACTTTTTCATAATTTTTCATACTTATCTTTTATTCAACGTGGCGAAGCTACACATCAATTTGATGACTCTTAGTATTGCTTAGTCTTTGTCAAATTGATTGTTTATCTTATTGTGCATAAAGATCATGTTTTTACGCGTTGGGAATCGTGTGAACACAAGTCGGTCGCTACTCATGTTTGTAACATGTTAATCAACCTGTTAGTGGTTGAATGACGTTAGAGCCTCAAATTCGGGCTTACCATGCGTAGGAAATATGCTTGCTATCCTAACAAATCCGGAAATTCTCCTTGAGAACTTACGATTTCCCTTTTGCTTCTCCCCCACAAAACGATATCCGGCATGTGAAAGCGCCACCTGCGCTGAGCCCTTATATAGAGTTTGAAGCCAAAATGGAGAAAGTTCAGTCACCTAAATTTCGCCAAAAATAATCCTACAAAGCCCCGATGTATTCATACAATAGAAACGATAGTAATCACCGGTGTTACTGTATATATTATACTAGCTGGCTTAGGCGGCGTGGCAGGAGTTCCCAAAGCCTAGCCGCTTTTCCTCGCAGGGGTTTGACACCTCCAGAAATCCCTCAAAGGACATCACACCTTCTCGGGGGCAAAGGGCGGCTCCACCCATCACTCCCTCTAGCTGGCTCATTATGAATGTGTACATGCACTATAAGACGTGTATGGCTTTTGAAAATGATAGCACTGGAATCTAGAAACAAAAAAGTTCTTCAGGCTAAAGATTTAGGACTCGTACATGACTGCAGCTGAATTTTCAGCATTTCTAGTTAACTTTTACTCACGTTTTCGGATAAAATGACGCTTCCTCAAAATTTTGTAGGTGCTCGCGCTAGAGTAAATTTGTGAAACATATCATATTAATTAAAATCCAGCAGAAGTTACGATTCTTCCAATCAAAGTATATAACAGAGGAGTTAGTCAATTTAAGTTCTAAAGTTCATCTAAGAATTATAGCAAATAAAAATAACTTGCAAATTTAGTGTCGTATTTGGAACTCTTGGCCAACTTTTCGATCAAACATGCGCCAAAAGTCTGGTATTCTAGTACATGGAAATAGTACATTTATAAATTGGTTTTTGATAATCAAATCTTACTGATCATTGGTGTAACTGGAATGCAAAACTCACTGAAATACATTTATGATGGCAGACGAAAGTAGGAAAGTATATATATTCAATATATCCTAACTACCGGGAAAAGCGTTGAGTTGCTTATTCGGAAACTTCTATATAATCCTTTCATAGTAGATAAATCTAATGTTAGGTAATAGGGTTCTACACCACTCCTGGTCACTCAGTTATTCAACTCCTGATGCTAAATAACTTCAATCAAATGACCAGGAATTTACAATTGATCAACTAGATTCTCTGATATTTCGAATGACCGGGTTTCATACAAGAAATTCTGTGCAATTTATCTTCTGAAAATAATCTTCACATGCTCATTTTGAAATGTGGTGTAGCAGAAGTTTCACTTGAGAAATGGTAACTATGTTCTTCGTTTTTCCCCCCATTTTTCTTCCCCTATTACTTCAATACTGAATCTGTGCTCTCGCTGCTTGCACACCTCACAATGAGACCAGTAAATGGGTGGAGCAATGGGCGTGACCCGACCGCTGAAGCGCGGAGGTGCTAGAACCCTTCTGGGTGCGAATGCTGGTGCGAACTTGGTGCGAGGAAAGGTGCTAGGAACTCCTGCACGCCCTCCGCTGGCTTACCCGGCTCCGCCGTATGTTCCGAATAGAAAATTCCACTTCTCAACCGATCCGGACCAAACTTGGCACACATATCCTTCGGGCCCCGGCGGGTGTCACAGCACACTTTTCGTTATCGATCGATGTCGATTTTATCGATTTTTTTGCAAAATTTGAGCTACGGGGCTGGGAGTTGGCAGAGGGGTGTAATCGAGCATGCTGATCACCCCCGTGGGGGTGATCAGCATGCTCGATTACCCCCATGTGCCAAATTCCGGCCCCGTAGCTCAAACTTTGCAAAAAAATCGATAAAATCGATAAAAGTAATGTACGATTTTAAAAACTAATATTGTATTCGGAATCCCCATGCTCACTTACCCCCCTGTGCCAACTCCCAGCCCCGTAGCTCAAATTTTGCAAAAAATCGATAAAGTCGATATCGATCGATACGAAAAGTTGCCTATGACACCCGGCGGGGCCCGAAGTGTATGTATGCCAAGTTTGGTCCCGATCGGTTCAGAAATGGAATTTTCTATTCGGAACATACGTACACACAGACAGACATACAGGCAGACAGACAGACAGACATGCATACAAACAGACATTCAGCTTTATATATTAGATTCATATGAAATATGTAGTATATTTAGAGTGAAGTATACAAAGGTATATATAAATATTAAATATCATTTACATAAAATATTCTTCATATCTTATGTTTATTTTATTAGGTGGGTCACCAAGTTCGTTCGCCCGATTTTCAAAAAATCATAACTTCCTTCCTTCTTGGTGGAACTTCTTGATTTTATTCCTACTTAAAAGAGGAAACCTTTCTTTCTACAAAGTACCTTTTTCATGAAATAGCGTGAGAAAGTTCGAGAGTTAAAAGCAGTTGAATGAAATCACTCAAGACCGGCATTTTTCAAGCAGGGTCACGAAAAATTCTGGAAGTATTTTTATTTGATAGAGAAAATTTTGCACATTACAGTGGTACCTTTTTCATGAATCAAAACGAAGTAAATCGAGAGTTAGAAGCAAATAAAGAGAATTTCTTCACTTTTGCAATTTTTGAGCATGCTCAAAAACTGCAAAAGTGAAGAAGTTCTGTTTATTTGCTTCTAACTCTCGATCTACTTCTTTAAAATTCATGCAAAAGGTACCACTGTAATGAGCAGAATTTACTCTATCAAATAAAAATACTTCCAGAATTTTTCGTGACCCTGCTTGAAAAGTGTCGGTCTTGAGTGATTTCATTCAACTGCTTCTAACTCTCGAACTTTCTCACGCTATTTCATGGGAAAGGTACTTTTGTAAAAAGAAAAGTTTCCTCTTTCAAACAGGTATAGTTTCAAGAAGTTCCACCAAGAAGGAAGGAAGTTATGATTTTTTGAAAATCCGGCGAACGAACTTTGTGACCCACCTAATATATGTTATTTCTTCATTAACGAACGACATAAGGCTAGCTAAAGTAATCATTTTTGGATGCTATGATCTCGATATCATTCTTTGTTGGGTAGTTTCGATCTGGCTCTCAAATGTACCCGAATGGGCATTGCTTGAAATTTTTTACCACTAGATTTCAAGTTTCTGTCTAAATTTAGTATTCTTTTTCTTTTTCCTTTCTGACTATCAGCTAGTTTTTTGCTGTTTTATGATAGGCGTACTTTTTGTGCATCTAATAAATGAATAAGCAAATAATAAATATTGCAAACATTCGTAAGTACAACCTCAAAATTATACTATTGGCTCGCAGATAATGAATTTTGCATTTGCGTAGTTGATTGCCCTCTGGGATCTGTATGGTTGTATCATGCAGACAGAAGACGAACACGCTTTTCCCCAAAGTTTCTTTTACCGTCTCCCACCAAAAACTGCACTGCAGACGTGACTGAGAAAAAGGATTTGACAGGGAACAATTTCAAAGGGGTGCATATATGTAATGGCAGCTCAATGTCTTGGCTGTATCTTTTAGCTTGTCTCAAAAATTTCCTCAGTTTTGTTTTGTTTGGTCTATATTCTTGCAGGCAGCGGCTCGGCATGATGGAACATCTCGGGATTTTGACATGGTAAGTTGTTTACGCGTCAAACATGGAAACAGAGCAAGTTCGAGTGCACAGCTTGCTGCTTCTGCAGAAAACTGCCTCAAATGCGCGCAAAAAATTCTCACATGCGTTCGGACGAGTTCGCATTCTATCTTAACGTCTAAGCGGCGTGCGCAATGTTGTAACCATAAGGGGTCACGATTCTGCGTCCAGATTTGAGCAAGAGGTCAGGCACAGGTCTTTCGAAAACGACTCCCTCTCCCCTCCCCCCCTCCCCCTCCCATGAAAGCCCTCAAACGACCCCTTCTTCCTTCTCAAGACCTCCGGAACCCAGAGTGTGACATTCTGGAGGACATCATTATTTTCTAAGGAGTTTTCATTTTTGAGACTTGCGCCCGCTTTTCTGTGACTGCACTTTTCAACACACGTAATTTGACGGCTGATTTTGATCTGTATGGGCCCATTGAAAAGGCCATAGATTTTCTAGAGGTGGGGCGTTCGGCTCCAAATTTCCATTGTAGCAAGAAGAAGTTATGAGCTCAATATTTGTACCAGCAATAAAGCAATTTCTATATCTTGAAGACAAGTTAATCGGGTCAGGCGCAACCCCTCAAAAGCTCAGTCAGCCTGACCTTTTGTGGGGTTGCGCCTGACCCGATTAACTCTATCACCAAAGGAGATTTTCCGCCTTATTTATATGATTCGCTAGCATAAACCTCGTAGATTCCAATACAAGTGTTTGAACTTATCTCGACTTGTTTTGGCTTTGTGGTGATCGGTGGAGTTGAAGCACTCGAGGTAGAAAACGCGGGAGTAACATTTTGGCAGCATTTCTTAATCCATTATTTGTAAGCGACACGAAATCCAATTTCTACCATAGAGTGGCAAAGATTAATACTTCATTATGAGTACAAAAAAGCTGACTTCTTTTAATTTTGTCACCAAGTTAATCATGTTGAAAATCATGCGTTTTAAACGTTAGGAAACACCAGAAAATGTAATAGGTAATGGTTTGTAGAGCTCGTTGAGGTGACTTGGCATGCTAATTACGGAAGCATACTCAGTTTACACAAAAAAATTCTTTTAGTGACGTTACGGTCACTAAAAAAGTTTTTTACAGTTACGGTATGTTATGGTATGTGTAAGATAAGATGAAATTGAAATTTGGCCGAGACTTTCGCTCCTTGATCACGGCCCCCACCCCTTGCTCTTACTCTTATCCCCGATACGATCCCTCAGGTCGGGCGCGCTTCCACGCTCAACCCTGTCTGCGTCCCACTCTAGGCAAGTGTTGTTCCACTTGTCCAAATTCGACACGAAGGACCTTTGAAGATGCTGGTTTCGCCATTCGCGATCTCTAAGGCCGGTTTCCGGAGTCAACGCGTCGCCTTACCCCGGGTAAGCAAAAAATTTAGCTCAAGGTTTTCCCGAGTCTCTGCCTTCAGAAGCACCGCCCCACAAACTCCTCAACTCCCAAATTTTTTCCATTTCCACCTTTTTTCGGCTCTGAATTCACATATCAAGTTCGATTACCATGATCTTAGTAACCCACTCAAGGTTTTATTCAGCGAACGTGGAGATGTACAAAGGAACAATATCGTCGGATGTAAGCTGTACGCGTTTCGAAGTGGCAAGCACAATTGCTACATGTATGCCCACCGATCGGGATTCGCCCGTCGAAATTCGTCAATGGAAATACTGAATCGAGACGTACCGCCCACTCAAAGGGGAGGTGCCTACGTGGCCGTATCCTTCTTCTCCAATGCTTCGAAACCACTTTCTCGCTTCGGAAGCAACTTTTGGTAGAGCGAGTTGGGTAGTTATATAGTTGGGAGCCCCACTGCTGAGTATCAAAATCTCATGGTCCCCATTTTGAATGGACGGTGCCATTAACGGTTTCGGTAGTGCTCGATAGAACAAAGCAAGCTATACAAGGTGGACCTCAAAACTGCGTTTCAGCTTTGGTTCACGAGAAGTTTGAAGCCAAAATCCGACTGAGAAGTCCTAGATCCATCTAAAAATCCAACAAAAAGCTCCGTTCAAAGAACTTCAAAATCTCCCACTCGCTCACGCATATACTCTGCGCGTTAGGCCTAAGGCATACCTGACGCGATTCGGCCAAATCGCCGCTTTCAAGCGACTTGGCGATTTGCCAGATTTCTACAGATTTATCGTGCGCGCTTGTGTAAGTTGTTGCAAATGGGTCAAGTCCTGACCAAAGGAAGCGCATTAACGACGAATTATACAGAGTCGCTGTTATGTCAAATCCCGCAGCGACCGGAATCGCGCGAGGTATGCCTTAGGCCTTAGACATTCATATTCAAAGCGTTGAGTCTTTGTCTAAAATTTAAAAAAACACGAATCTTTCAAGCTTTTGCCAGGGCAATGCTGGGTTCGTGCATAGATGGAAAACAACAGTCAATTCTCAACTTCTTACAAGCTCAAAAAACACGGGAACAAAGAGCTAAATATGCTATTTGAATGAGAACTAGCTGTAAAAGGTTGAAAACTGACGATTGTACTCCCAACAGCTGTAGTTTAGTTGTCTGAGGGGAACAGCCCAGGGTTGTTGCTTTAGCAATAGCTTGTCTCGCGATGGAGCATTGGCTGTATTAGCAAGTTCAAAAAATGTAGTACTAATATAAAATCTATCTTCTTCTCAAACTCGAGTTTCTGCAAGCGTGAGTCTACCAATATTTTGCAGACTTTTTGCAACGTTTTTATTGTAAGCGTGCTGTTCAGTTTTGGGTAGTTTTGTGGTCTTCTCTTGGCTTTCAAGCAAAGTACGGTTCATCTTAAATTCAGTTAAGATCATTTGAGTTTACGGTCTGGTACATAAGATGAAGTGAACACTTCGAGAAAATTTGCTTGCGGAGGTCAAAGGGCGCAAGCTTGTGAGAACTTAGCAGCGAGATAATGGCATTTATAATACCACAAAAAGTACGCTTTACTTATCAGATCTTTTGGTAAGAATGCACGCCTTTTTGTTTGTTTTATAAGAACGGCAAACAGTCGCCCTTTATCAGAGTGCTTGTCAGATAATCTCCACTAAGAAACTACTTCACCTCTTTTGAACGTCCTTGCGCTTTTTTCTGTGCAGTACGTAGTTCTTACTGATATTAACTGTGTTTAATTCCCTGCTTAGTTCACACTTCAATTTTCAAGTGTTAGCGTAGACGCTGCATTGCAAAGTGGCCAGAAAATCTCTGGCGCTTCTTACTAGAGAAGAGGAAATGGGCAGGCGATCAACTCTATAATTTGTATATATCCCTATCAAGTTATAAAAGTTTAGTTAATTTTGGTCACTGATCTGAAATTTTTCTCAGCAGTCTGCTGGACAAAAATGAGATCCTTTGTTCTTATTTGGAAACGCGCTTGAATTTAATCCTCACGGAAATCTTAGGGAAGCTATGCATTCGCATAACGATGAGATATAATATGTTCGCACTCATATCTTTCACTTACAAGGGAATGGTCAGAAATCGAAGTGGCCAATTCAAGCAAGCTGCATACCATTCGATGCAGCATAGAATGCTGATTTCAGATCTGTATTCCTTATCTGCAGAGCGCTTTTGTAGGCGAAGTTATAAGCCGTTGAAAGTCATCATTTTGCTAAGAAATTGTGCGTGTAAAGGTCAAACTTGGCCATGCAAAGCCATTCTCGGCTCAGTGTTGGACCAAAACGTGTAACTAGGTCAGTTCATATGGCTCGTACCTAAAGGTAAGCTAAAAGAGCAGTGATCTGCCTAACTTCGCAGTTTTTGTGGACGATTTTTTCGCAGCAAAGCTGCTCATAACTTCGCCCACAAAGGCGCTCTGCAGATACGGAAGACACAGTTGAAATCAGCATTCTATGCTGCATCGATTGGTATGCAGCTTGTATGGATTGGCCACTTCGACTTCTGACCATTCCCTTGTTAGCATAGTGTTAGCAGGTGGCACATTGAATCTCTTGATCGCGAAAGAAGCGTACCGTCCGTGCTTGAGCACTTTTCAATCGAACGGCGCCATCATCTGAAGGTGTTTCGCCGCAAGCAGTGTAGTCTATAAAGCACGGAACTCAATGCCTAACACGAGAATAGAAAGTAAACATGAATTGAATTAACAGCATGAGTTTACATGTGGTTAGCTTTGCGCTCGAGTGCAGTCTCCTCTGCTTGCGGCGTGTACGCGCTGCCTCATCCCCTGGGTACCCACGGCCGATGATGGTTGGTATACTCTGTAGCTTGTTTCGTAGTATCACCTACTCCGCAGCTGTTCGCCCAAAGTCAATATCCAGATACCTTGCCATGTTCACATGATGATGGCTCTGGAACACAGCGCAATGCTGACTGTCACGAATACGCTGTAAACACTTTTGGTTTCAAAAGTTCCCAGTGTGATGATGTCGGTATCTTTAAATGAAAGAATATTACGGTACCAGTCCAAAGCGCCGCTTCGCACCCGGAAGGTCTTTGTTGATACGTTTGGACCAGTGCTGTACATGGTAAATCGCTGAGTTTGCAACAGCCTCCTGCTCCCTACAATCGGTCTCCTTCCAATATAAGAATGCCATCGTATAGATTTGAGACTGCTGTCCAACATACCTTCCTGACCCTGCGCTACCTTATTTTGTTTAAAGCAGAAAGTGGCAAACAGTGAACGATTGCAAATCGGTACGGCGTTGCGAATGTCGCGCGGACAGAACTTTCGCGCGGTTCATTCCTGAGCTGACTAGATCGCATTCCCAAGGAAATTCCGCTCGTTGCAAGTATAGTTGTAACGAACGGAAATTTTCATCGAACGAATGAATATCGAGTAATTGGTTTTCGAAAATTTTGAATGAACGAACATTATTCGATTTCCGATTTTCATATTATTCGAATTCGAATAGAGTATGGTTACATTCCAAAATTCGACCAAAAGAATATTCGAATAACTGAACTTGATCGAATATTCGACTATTCGAATAATCGAATACTCGAATAATTGCCTTTCAAAATTCCTCGAAGATTCGAATATTCGAATAAGTCATTTTTCCGAATCGTCGAATGAACGAATAATTCGAATAAAGATTTTCATTTATTCGACTATTCGAATAATCGAATAATCGGACTTTCTCGAATATTCGACTATTCGAATATTCGAATAGTCGAATATTTCGAATAAATTATTCGAACATGAATATTCAGTTCTAACTATAGTTGCAAGGCATAGGAAAGTACGGGGGGGGGGGGACTTTTCATACGATCGGGGACTTCACACCTAGCCTTCGCACCTACCTCGCACCTACATCGCACCTCTCCATCCTCGTAATTAGTAAGATTCTCCACTACGCCTAGGTGAGGGGGGGGGGGAGGGGGACTTTTCATACGAACGCTCCCTGATCACCTTGACCTTTTAGCGGTATGCTAAGGTGCTGGTAATACGACCACTTATCGATTATAATGGACCAAAATGAAGCGTTTATTATCAAAAACGTAAAATAAAATTCACAAGGCACATAAATAAGCACAATAAAATTATCTCTAAATCTTTTTTCACTAAATGCTTTTATTAGAAACAAATCTAGCCATTCGTATGCAGTATTTCTCTACTTGATGATTTCGTAGTTGCCCCATACGCAGCCGATGGTCGAAGCTGAAATAGAAATTTAAAAAATCAGAAAATAATTTTGCGAATATGCAGCGATAGTCCTTACCTCATCATCTCCGCTGTGATTTTCTCTCTCCTCAGCACATCTCTCCGTCGCAAACGCTTACGTTCAAGCGGCATCTAAATTTGAAATTCCAGTATTTTGAATTTTCAGTTTCAGTAACTTCAGTAAAAGAGGCAACCCACTCTTTCAGCGCGATAAAGGGCACACTTAGCTTCCAAATCTAAATCTTTCAGGACTCGAATCAAGGTGCCCAAAGGAGGGTGATCACAATTTAGAATTTTTTGCAATGAGCTGAAATAGGATTAAGAGCGGTATTGTAGATGGGCTAACTGCACCTGTGGAAAGCCTCAGCGAGGTTTGTTGTTCGCATTTCAAATTTCTTCCATTTGCACCATAGATTTTTGTACATGCCAGAAAGCCAAGTGTTTCGCAGATACCTGCAAAATAAAAATGAAATATATACTGAAATTAGCTTTTTTGCTTACCTGAGAAATCTGGCACATTTTCTATATGCATCGTGTCTACGGGGAACGGGTGGTCCTTCCAATGCTCGAACACGTGCTCGCAATCTTTTCGGTAAAAATACCAGCCCCTTGAGCATTTCCCACCACCGTGAAATTCGCCTTTCTCTGGTCGGACCTCAGTTTTTATAATTGAAGCTGCAAACTTCTGAGGTAAATAATGATTGCCTACCGCAGAGGTATTGACGAAGTCCCAATTTATCTTTGCGTCTGTTCCAGGCCTGAGCCATGTGGAACGAGCATCCCTCCAGCTAAATAGTCACTCAAGTCAAGTTAAAATTGATTGCAATATTTTAACCTGCGCTCCGGCAAATGTCCTTTTGGCTGCGTTTATAGAAGACTTTTCAAAATCCAGTACTATGCGGAGATCCTCGCGTGCTCCGAAACTTTGCAAAAGCGTTTTTAATTTTTCAAAAATCTTCTTATAGATCGCCGTGGTCTTTTCGATTGTAATAGCGTATACCAACGGGACCTCGACGCCGTTTCCACAGACCCCGTGCACTGAATACAATTGTCCGCTCCTTGCCAATTCCTTGGGTTGTGCAGAATGAACGCCATCCGCCACCAGAACATTTAGACCCACAGAGCATGCCTTCTGAAAGCAGTACGCAGTCTTTTGTTGCTCGTCAAACCAAAATAAATTGAGCTGAATAATAAGTGAAATAATAAAAAATCAAAAATCAGGGTTTTACCTGAATTGTTCGCTCTGAGAAATATATGTGGAACCGCTCAGACTGCTCTTGCAAAAATAGCGTACCATCACAAAGACATTGCAGGTCAGATGGAACATTTGCCATTGTTGCCCTCTTGTCTTTATGAATAGCGAGATTTCTAGAAATCAGTGTTAGAAAGAAGGAAGAGGGAACTGAAATTCTGAACCTGGCTATCTGCCTTTTGCGCATTTCAAACCCAATTCCATAGTACTCACTCACGACCCCGTCATGTACTGCTTCGTCTAAATCAGGATTTATTTATACTGCATTTTGCAACTGTACGTTAGCACATAAATGCCGTTTTACCTGATTCCGTTCGCGATTCTTCCCTTTCGCGGAGGCCTTTATACCAAATTTGCTTAACTCTCATTCCTGAGGAGTTCGAGTCGCCTCGTACGGACTGCATTTCCTCGTAGAACTTCCTGATATTGGCGTCAAATGCAACCGTTTGGGAAGGACAGATATGCCCAATACTGCAGGGATTTTCTCGGAATTCGTTGCCGACAACCTACAGTTTCAATAGCAAATTTTTGTTTTGAAATAAAATCTTAGCTCACCTTGATCTTGACATAGCTCCCTTGCGACTGGCAACGTATGCAACGATAGACATCAAATGTATTATTTTTTCTCAAAAATGAGAAAGAATAAACCATTCTTGTATTAGGGATTCTATACACGAGGACACTACGTTTTCCATGTTTGCTCAGTTCGAATTTTCCAAAATATCTTACGGGGCTAATAGCTTGGATACTGGGTATTAACTCGCTTTCATCCCTAGTAAAAGTTGCAATGTTCACATTCCCTGTGGTACCACCTACTGAGGACTCTAGAGCCGGTTGACTCGTGTGACTGGAAGTTGTATCGGAAAAAGCTGTCGAAGGATTTGGAATGTTTTGAGTTATTTCGAATAAAGGCTCAGAAGCGCGTATAGGCAATGAGTTGGAACTAGGAGGCATTACTGCTTCGCTCATTTGATCATCAGAAAAAATTGAGTTTGAGCCCAAAGAGCTGGAATTCGTCGCAACGGCCGCGCCAGAGGCAGTGTACAATTGAGGTGCATCTAAATTTGAAAAAAAAAACAAATAAAACAAGTGGATTTTTTGCAAAACTTACTTGGCACAGAAATATCCATGTATACGATCTCTTCCACGTTATTCGAATTAATATTTTCTGATTCTGTGCGTAAAGTAAAGAATATCTCGATTTTATTTGTTGATAAAGCTTACCTGGCAATGGTGGGGGTGCACGAAACGATGAAAAATTCGAAAAGCTTTGAAATAGGGTATCATAGTAAAGGTCGTCAGGCCACAGCGAATTCATTCTCGCAAACAATCGGCACAATTGTGATAATGATATAGTCCGCTTCATCGGGTCGCGTGCCCTCCAATATCCCCTATAGGAACGGTAACACTTCCAGGTCATGCTGAAAGGTCGGAAAGGCATATGACATTACTCAAATCAGTTCAAAACGTCTGCAAAGGAAAAACCGAACTATGCCGACTTGAATACTAAAAAATTCATGAGTAGAACGATTATAATATTATTGTTCAAAGCAAAACACTTTTGAATTCACACAGCATTCAAGTTTTCATTTTATTTAAATTCGCGGTGCTGCAAAGCTAATTCTAGATGTTTTATTTTTTTGGAATGGAGCCAGTAGGCACAAATTCGGCATGGTGCCAATTTTCACTGGATCTTTGCCAAAAGATGATGTGGGGCATTCGTATGAAAAGTCCCCCTCCCCCCCCCTTCCCTACCCCCCCCCCCCATCCCTACAGTATACTAGCCGCGGAGGTGCGAGACTTGACACTTAGCCGTAGGTGATCACACCTCGCACCTCGGAATTGCTCCATATGAAAAGTCACTCACCCGGAAAGTACAAGAGCTGATTATTAAACGACCTCCTCCGTTTTGGGAAACGTGAATGCCTTGTTATATGGTTATCGTAGGAAGGCATGCTGCAATGTTGAAATCACAGATTTGGCTATTTTTGGTCCTTAGTGGTTAGTCAGCAGGCTGTTTGCGAATATGGAGTGTTTTAGCGAAGCGCGATTTTCTAATGTTACAGTGTATATGGTCTGCCTGGTTGGATCAAAACCTTAAATCTGGTCAAAGCTATAGTACAGGGTAGAGCAAAAGTCTGGGAGACTAGTACTTTTTCAGATAAAATCAGAAGGGAAGTACCTGCACACATGAATCGAACCTTAACAAATACAGCGCAACTCTCAAATTTTGAGAGCCTCTCTTGGCCAGGGCACGGCACAGGTGGCTTGTAAGCAAGCTGAGTATCGTTTTTGGGACAAAAAGCAAAGGGGGTTTCGTTTTTGTGACCGAAGTGAGACGCAAAATTGGCGATTTGGGGACGTTTTTTTTTAGTCGACGTTTCGTTTTTTGGGGGATTTTGGGGAATTTTTCAGGTTCTTAGAGGAAATTTGGTTGAGGGTCAAAGGGGACTTCGTAAAAATTCCCAAAAGTCAAGGAGGACTTCGTTTTTTCCATTTTCATCTAGCCACCTCGTGCCGAGCTCTGCTTTTGGCTGCAAGGCAGCCCTTGGAAATCTTGGCGAGTCGCCTATCGCACGCGTTCGCGCAATCGCATCGGCAGTTGTGATGAAATTCGTCCCACGCCCACGGTAACTGCTTCTTTCACTAGGTACATGTGAAGTATGATAGAGCAAGCTTTTGGCTACCACATGTTACGAAGAAAATATTTTGCAATAGTTGAATAAAAAACTCGACATTTTAAATGAATACAAGTGTACTCGCATACTGGGAAATTGAATGCAATTGCGCGAACGGAAGCGAAAAATCATAATTTGAAAGGTATTGAAATTCTCTATCAATCGAATTTAAATAGATGCTTATATGGGAGACTCATGGAAAGTATATAAACTAAACAGTACTTGCTGCATTCCTATAGCTTTCAAACTTATTTTCAGAGACAAATAGCCACTGGTACGCAGGTAATTCTTGTAAATTTTTATTTTGCGTTTCCGAAAGAATAGTTTCTGGCAAACGCAAATACTTTGTTGTGATAGCCCAAAGCCTACCCTGCATTGTATGCATCAAAGTGTTGTAGAATATTCACAGTATCTTTGGCTACGAAATAAATGTGAATACTAGGTTTCTCGCCCTGCAGAAGCGTTTTTTTATGAACTCAGTTCTTAAAAAAGATATGGCAAGCATTTTTAGCTAGGTAAAGTGTGGAGGATGATCGCATCATGTCGCACAAACTTGGAATCAAAATCATAGGAGGTTCGTGATTTACAATACTACAGATCTCCCAGACTTTTGCCCTAGTCTATACATGCATCACCCTTTTAGAGCGCACGCAAAGACTCTTTCAGGCGTGACCGAGATTGTAATGGTTGAAGCTCCCTTGTCACGATTACAACTGAAGAAGCTTCTTATATGAAATTTTGTGCAGATCTACGATTTTAACTCACGTAGTTACCCACGTTGACCACACAGAGAGGCGTTTTTGTGCGAGAAGACTGTGAATTCGTGATCACCATGTCAAATAATCCCCATATACTAAGTTTGAATAAAATGTACATCTTAAAATTCTGGGGCCCGGATTTCAGGATAGCCATATAGCTCCCACTTTCATTACCAAGTGTGCTACCATGACGTCAACTGATGAAGAGCATGCGAAACACAATACTTGGCGCAAAACATTCATGAAGACAGGTCGAAATTATGCAACGAAAAAATGACCGGCCTGCAATATCCTCTTGTGCTACACACGCTGCAGCGAACATCTTGCCGCGTGCGATTTCGCGTTTCGGGACGTGTTGAAGCGCTCGAAAAGGATTTCACACCTTCAAAGCATTTTCTTTTCGTTGTGGACTAGTGCTTGGGCTTGCCAAAAATTTAGCGTTTATAATGCTTGCTCCAGCCCAATAAAGCACCACAGCTCTTCAAAATCTCTTCGGATGCTTTTTTAGAATCTCGGAAAACTACGATTTACGGCTTTCTAGCGATTGCGACCTTTGGGCTAGATCAACTCTATCCAAAAGCCGAAGGAAAATGAACACAAAGAAGAACATGGAGAAAAACACTTTCCCAATCGCGCTCATGGACCACATTGTATATAAGATGCTTACACCTTTATAAGTAGACTTTTGCTTAGAGACACCGCCACCCAAACTGAGAGCCTGGTGAGAGCTTGACGTTATATAATAGCGGGACTAAATCACCCAAGTTCCGTTGCAAAAGATAATTTCCGAAGCAAGAAAAACGCTCTAAAAAGTAGAAGCGGCCTTGGTGGTTCCGGCCATCAATGTTTGGGGGTGGAGATAAAAAGTCCATTGGGTTCAAATGTATCTAGAGTTGTTATAAATTCGCTCTTCACTATGATCACCAGGTCCAAGCGCGGGTGTGGCATGCCACACCTGGGAGGTGGTATGGAGGGGTCAGAGCGACGGGGTGGGAGGGTCGTTACCGAGGTGATATTGGTTTTAGCAATAGCATGATACTAGCTGATCTGCCCGGTCCAGCCCGGGAAATCACTGATCGGGAATGAAGATAAGGTATTCGGTGGCATTGTAGAAACTGTGTAAAGAACAAAAACAAAATGTGAACACTTATTAGTCGGTAGCATATCTCTCTTTCTCCAAATCATGTTCAACACGCAAAACCTAAGCAAGCAGCGCGAGTTAATTGATAGCAGCGCTCATTGTTATTATGAGGATCATTTTTTGTGACACTTTGCCGTTAACCGGCTACTTCATCTTCATTCACTGCTTGCCGTCAATTTTTGTGGAGTCGGCAGTACTTTGCACTCGCGCACTTTCCTGGTCCCAGGGATCAACTATAGCGAATGTGAGTTGTCGCTTGTCTTGACATTATTTCTGGTATTGACAAATAATTTGTGCGCAATCTCATGAAAAATTTTGACCCCTCATTGTTTAAATTGAGCATGTAACGAAGAAAGCTTTGATTATAAGCGTAAATTGAGCACCTTCCGTACAAAACACTCGCTACAAAGCACTCATGGTCTCTTGCACGCTAAGGTTTCCGCAGCATAAAATACATTTAGTGCATCCATTTAAATGAGCAATTGAGACTCACATCAAGAACACTTTTCACTGCACTTCGTCAACAGAAGTTCACAATGAGACATGCCAGCCTTGTTTACATACCCCTGTTTTGATAGCAAATGATAAGAATCATTTTTATTGCAAAGTGCTGCAAATCAATAAATCGATAGAAGGACCCAACTAATCGCTACAAAAAGTAGCCTATCATCTGCGCAAGGCTCGAAAACATATGTGTGCAAAGTTTCAGCTTAATCGGTTGAGCGGCGCGCGTTTCTATAACGCACATACCCTCCAAACTGACAATTTTTGAGTTTTATATATATATAGATTTGTGATAAGAGATAATGAGATAGATATGCATCGGTTAGGAACATTATGCGAGAACAGTGCATCACCTCTGCTTCGCAGAGGCTCGCACTGGCTCTGATATCTGTGTGCCGTACTCATTCTCGTGAAATCGAGGCAATGGAACTCACCGCGCTATGCCGACTACCACGAATAAAATGTAAACAACTACTCATTTAAAAAGTTTTTTCACGTCAGATCGGTGATTTCGCGCGGATGAAACTTTTCGCAGGGAGACAAACGTAAATTTGAGTAGGTTTTTGAAGTTGTCATGGCTTGGTAGTCGCCATAAAGGCAATAGTAATCGTGAGCTACATCTTTGTGAAATCTTCTCAAATGCTTGGCTAGAACCTTGGCAAATTGACCATCTACGCAACCAATTCTTTTTGGCGCCGTTTTCGTTATGTAGTAAACTTTTGACCACTTTTCGGGCTAAAGCCCATCACTTGCACTTTTGCTTATCAACCACATCCTCGACTTTGCAAAAAAGTAGTGATAAGGACCCATTTTTGCGGCACAGAAGCCAGGTGGACCCGTTGGCGCGCAATTCCTGAGGGATCCATTCAACGAATCTAATCGTGCTCTTGCATGTTGGACTTTCATGAAGGTAGCATGCGCTCTGCAAAATTTGGGCTTAGAACGCTGGCTAGAACACGCTCTACGAATTTCGTAACAGACGGACACACACACAGACACACAGACACACACACAAAAACACGTAAACAACCCTTAGCCCGTTATTATAAGGTCTTGATACCTGCACATTGATGTTTTCACCTACCATCTTATACGTACAGTAAGTATGATAAGGGAGCCCTATAAGAGCATCATTTTTGTAATTAGTATGTCAGTATCCCCTGTAGGCCAAGTTTCAGCGAATTCTGAGGTTTCCAACATTGGACCACCCAAGTGATATGGTCGATTTCAAACATGTTAAGTTTGTTTCAAAGGTGAGTAACTATTAGGTTGATGCATAATCCCTGCACCAAAATATTTAAAATTGCATTACTTCACCCAGCTCCAATGAAATCTTCTGGTTCGACACATAATAGAAAGATAAAAATCTTGCGTTTTCTAAACTGCTTGATTCAAAGTTCCTTGAGGGTGTACATTAACGATATAAGGTGATTTTGAGAATTACCCAAAAAGTGATTTTTCGAATTTTTCTCACTAAAATTGCTAAAATGTCTACTAAAATTTAAATTTTTTTTTTGGTCTTAGTTCTACGACATACTCTATTTAACTAAGAGAAACTGGTAGTGATTGGATGTCTCTTCGTATAGTTACGAATTTTGATTTTTTAAATTGACCTACTGATTTTGTTTCTTCTTGATTTTTAAAACGTGCTATAAATTACCACCTTTGATATACATAACATAAGCACTTTCTGGAATTGATTAGTTTGTGGGGTCGTGGCGCAAAGCGTGGATCCTGGCGCGAAACTGCCATGAATCCATGCCAGCATCCTTTTCGCCATGAATCCATGCGAAACACGGTCGCGGGGTCCAATTTCGAGGGGAATATCTCAGCCGTTAGAGCACTACCTGCGCTGCCACTTGGGCAGTACCTTAGTTAGAGCCCCAAAAGTACTTTCCACGTAAATAATAGGTCCAGATCTGCCTGGACGCTGCCTTTAGTACAAAAACTACTACTTCTTTTCATTTATTCATGCGTAGATTCCTATGCATATTACAAGACACCAAAGTGTGATCAACAAAACAGATCAACACAACAAAATAGAAAGGACTAACAATCATATGAAGGAACTATGGTGAAAGAGGATAGTTCTCAAGAATCATTTTTAACTGAGGCAATTTGAGAGAAAGTATACCCTTTCTCGTCAGTTTATCTAGATCTCGCTGACTCTATTTGTAAGGAGTCTTCTTCTCATACACCACTCTTGGTACTACCATTTTTTGAGTCCCCCTCTGATAATAGAACTTTCCAGTTTCAAAGAAGTTGGCAGGACTGAGTTGGCATTCTCCGAATTATACTTTGTGAGCCTTTTATTTCTAATCAACAACTATAAAAAAATCTATCTCTCGTCTTCTATTGGATAAGCTGACCAGTCCTAAGACCTTAGTTCGATCTTTTCCGTTGGGTAAAAGTTTATATTTGAGACCTTTATTTCTAATCAACAACTTCCTTACAAAGCTGTTTTGCACTCTTTCTAGTGCTTGTACGGTTCTCCGCTCGTTGGAGAAGATTGAAGATTAGCGTTCCATACTCCATTAAAGGTTTGATAGAAACCTTATATGCCCCATGAGAATGTTAACATCAATTATGGAAAGCTCTAAACGGATATACACTGCCGAACGGAGTGCGTGGCTGAGGCCACGCACCTTTATCGGAAAAAATTTTTTGTCCCCCCCCCCGATCCGAAATCCTGGGTATGCCAGTGGTATGTTACAGAAAATTCCATTTTTGAACCGATCTAAACCAACCTTGGCACAGGGCGGGACGGGTGTCATAGGCTATTTTTCGTCATCGATCGATATCGATTCTATCATTTTATCGATTTTTTTGCGAAGTTTAAGCTACGGGGCTGGGAGTTGGCACAGGGGGTAATCGAGCATGCCGATTAGAATGCAATATTAGTTTTTGGAATTATCCGCTACTTTTATCGATTTTATAGATTTTTTGCAAAGGTTGAGCTACGGGGCTGGGAGTTGGCACAAAGGAGTAATCAAGCATGCTGGGTACTAAAACAGCGGTAATAGTGTTGGCATGTAGGCGTGGGCACAGGAAAAGGTTTTACTGGGATAGGGATGAGAGTTTTAGCATAATGTTTTGAAGGGCCGGGCGGAGCCGGGTAAGCCAGCTAGTATGAGATAAAAATAGTTTGATGTTTGATTTGCAAACTTTGCTCAATTTTGCTTTTGTTTATTCAACATGCCCTGCTTGCGACAGAACGGGTTGCCGACTCTTTTGCTTCGAATACCTAAAACTTGTCCATTTCTCTCAGCTTATAATGCAAAACTACCGTCTATTCGTTGACGCACGGACTGAACATCACTGTGGAGCCCGCGCAGCAAAGTAAAACGTTTGCCCGGTACAAGTTGGCCATTGTACAAGTTGTGCTGTCGCAAATTCCAGTTGCGCCACGCGTGGTCCGCAACGTTTGAGCAGTCCGTGCAGTCAAAGTATCGCCAATATATCTGTAGCTAAAACTAATGACCCTCGCCTTGATTTCAGTGACACTGCTCATCCCTGAACAGTACGCATTTATGTTGCTCGCGTAATCTTTTGAATGCGGCCAATTCTTCTCGACTCCTAAATATTTGCAAAACTGAAGAGACGGTTTTTGATGGGAGATTTTGAAGTTCTCCTGGATCATTTGCTCACTATTTGCACAACCTCCACAGTGTCAATTCTACCACTGGCGCCATCCTTCCATTGATGATCTTTCTCTTCATTTTCATTTTCATCGAAGCTTTGCAATAAAACTTACAGGTCATATCTATCATTAAAATAGCCTAGTAACTCCGTACAGAATGAACTGTAAATATACTCAAAATGACAGGCATAGTCCGTACAAGAGTAGGTATTCAGCGACGTTAAAGTCAAACTTCTTCATTTTGGGCTCGTTCGCTAGCTTTGTAAAGTGTCACTTTGTCTAAAAAAATAAGAGAATTTGCTTGAACTGCAATACAATTCGTTTGGAATACTCCATCCTATTCCATTTCGGACTTATTAAGCCCTCGGCATACCTCAAGCGATTTCAATCGCGGCGCGATTTCGCAATACTTCAATAATTCATAACTCATCGTAAGGAATTTCTAGATGTACGGAAGATAGAGCATTAATTCATCTATAAAAGTTATACATGCTGTGCATTTGGGATCTGCCAGTATTGAATTTGAAGACATCTGGTAGAATGCCAGATCGCGTGGCGACTGAAATCCCGTGGTATCAGGGGCTTAGTTAAGCAGATTGGTCGCAATAGAATACAGCTTCTCAAATTGCAGCATTGGCATTTGCATACTCATGCCCGGCAAATCAAAACTGCCCTCCAACGCCAAGTTTAGAAGCTTAGGCGGATATTTGTGTGAAATTGTATGCAGACGTAGAGTCAAATCTGAACTTTATATTTGTACAAAATTAAAACTTGCCATTAGCTAGCTTCCTACGTTTGAAATTTGTCACGGGCTTGGCATTGAAGCTTTTGAAAAATGTCACTTTTAAAAACACAGCAGACTTCTTCTACAATTCTTCATGTTATGATTTATATCCTCAATCAACTTACAAGGTAATTACTTTGCTAAAATAAGCATAAACAATATTCGAAGAGAAAACACAATTATCAAATCTAACGCCATCTATCTACGAGCAGTACTGTTTTTCGTTTGGGCTCCACGTTACCGCGCTGGAGGTCGCGGTAACATGGAGCTCGACTAAAAAACATCCAATGCTAAATATTTGGGCCAAAAATTCAGCTCACGACAGGCTGGATTCCATGAGCAGAGCATGCGAGAAACCTGCTGAGAACTCATTGGCCCGTAGTAAACCTCGATCAGGGGAGATGATCTCCCCTGAACCCCTCATGTAAGGGTCCGTCAGGTAAAATGATAACCGCACACTCCCACATGCTTTAAGAATGCAACGTCACCTGACATGTGAGCAGGGCAAGTTCGGCAGGGAGGTCACCTCCCTGCCGAATTATGGGAGATGATCTGAGCAATGATATCCCGAAATAATGTGCTAACGAAGAGATTTGGAGAAAACTTCCGTGAGTTACTCCTTCTGAGTAACTTACGATAACTTAAGATATACGTCAGTTCAACATGTCAAACATACTGAATGAGGAGCCATAGTGCAGGTGACGATCTTTAACAAGCTCTAACAAGTATGGCCACATCTCCGCCATTAGTACTAATTACAAAGGTATGAATATTTGGCGAACGGGTTTTGACTTGTATATTTGCGTGCCACTGGCACAGTGGCACACTCAATCATATCAACGTGGATGGTTGGAATTTCGATCAATGGCTCAAATGAGACAGAGCCGACTCCGAGACTTAAATGAAGCTTTCCTCAGTTGGGATCGAATGAGACACCTTTACTATGGCCCATTGTTCATGTCTTATGAAGCCGGGTAAAGGCCAAGGCGTTTCTTGGAAATTGGCATTGGAGGCCGATGAGTGCGACTAGCGAGCGAAGGTTACCATCTCATCAAGGTGAACGGGGAACGGTTAAAGTGGTTAGTGCGTTAGAGGGCTGTCATACTTGTCTAGCTATCATCTATCGGCGTTGTGGGAACCATCACCTCTCGCAGACCAAAACCGCGCGACATTGGAGTTATAAGCTTTCTCTACAACAGTTCTAGTAATAAAAGAAATAGAGTTCATGTAGCTGCCTCGGAAACTCTAAAGAGTTGTTGTTATGTCTGAATTTGACCCTTGAATAAACTTTTGAACAAAAAAAAATGTTGTGTCCCATCCGTTTCAATCAACGGGTACGTTATGATGACGGCACGGTTTTTACATTTACTACTGGCCTGCATCTACAGAATAAGCTGATTAGCAGCCATAAAAAGAAAACTTGAAGGGAGCTGTAATCTCCCAAGGCGAGGTTTACAAAAGAAAGACTTTCGGTTTTTGGCGCATAGTTTTATTCCCGTTTGCGATATCAGTATATGCAGGTGCGCATTAGGTAACGAAAGGTTTACTGCTTTTGATGGCCTTAATTGCATTCAAAAATATGAAGAATGGACAAAGCTACAGCCTTTTAAAGTAAAACTTTACCAAACGGACATTATTTTTGCAACAACCAAATATACAGATGCCCAATATGAATAATACATGCCTGAGAAGGAAACTTGTAGGAATTTTGTGCAGGGAAACATGATTTTTTCTCGATTTTTCGAGCATTTAAGTCTTCTTAGATTTTGGCTTTGAACTTTATTCAGCACAAACTTTGAGCAAATTTTTGAGTGCTTTTATGTAGAGCTTGCTTTGCTCTGTCGAATGGTACCGCGAAATCCTCTCAAGAAACAAGAAGAACATGAGTTATTGCAGGAGAAAGTAAAAGCGGTAAAAAAATTATGGGACACCCTAATTTGAACTAATCTCGACTCTATATCTCATGATGGATATCAGTACTTTACAAGCTTTCCTCAACTTTTATAGTCATTTGCTCGCACGTCATGAGGCGCCATGAGATCGCTCTAATGCAATCTAATTTCGAGCAAACTTTTTACGTTCCTCGGCCCAGCATGCAGAGATTCAGAATGACCCCCCAAAATAGAGGTCCACGTCTTCTAAGCTCCACCTTATTTCTTGAAGATTTTCTCAGTCTTGGTTCCATTTGCTACGCTCAGCAAGGAGCCAATATGAAGATATCGTCGTCTCCCCGGTGTACGTTGGGCGGAGCATTTGCGGACATTTGAACACGTTGGTGACTTGTTAAACCTCTACTGCAAAGCATGGTTCTTTGTACTCTCTAAACTGCCACGCATAGATGCTGTTGTCATACGTGGCGGAGTTGGTAGCGAGAGATTACAAAGAACAAGGCTTTGCAGTAGAGGGTTAACAAGTTTACCAACGTGTCCAAATGTCCGCAAAAGCTCCGCTTAACGTACACCGGGGAGACGACGATAGCTTGTGCCAGCTGGATGTTTTGGGCAGGCAGGTTACTTCGTTCTCATAGTCAATCGCAAGCTGCGTTCGTTTTGCATCAGAAGTTAAAGAAAGATTCTGGCTCATCTTCCAAAACTTTCCTTTTGTTTTGAAGAGCTAGAAGAACATATTCTATATGAGCAGAAAACATATTGCAACCGACCACTTCGAGAGTCAAAAATTGCTTATCTAAAGTTGGAGATGAGGATAACCAATTTGCACAAACTTTTGAATGTTCACAACGTAGCGAAAGGGACAGAATGGAAACAGACTATTTGTCTTCGTCACTCTCTTTTGGCAGAATTCGATAACTAGCCTGGATATAAGTAGAGCATCTTCATTGACGACACCGTCAGTAAATTCAAGTGGGCGGTGTAGAGCAGCGGCGGTTCAAGATTTTGCACAAACGTACTTTTTCAAGGTTTCCAAAATATGTTGATTATCTACAGAACAAGTCACTTCGCACAATATTACCAGCTTCCATATGCCGCTGGTGACGTACTGGCTAATCTAATGAGACTCTCATAATCATTAAAAAAAGTCTAAATGTCAGAAAAATGGTGAGTTATGGAATGTATCATCTATGTAATTTACCTGCACTATTTCTCCAAGACTGTCTGTGGGTTTTAACAGATTAGGCTACTTCTACCCCACAAAGACAATAACAGAGTTGCAAGACCTATGACTCTGGCTTAGGGACGGAGATACTCCAGCCGTTTTATTCAAGCTCGCAATTGTACAAAGTAAAATATAGTTTGGTATAAGCATTTCAAGAAATCTGCTGTCAAGATTTTTGTTACGTTATGGACTCGCACTTTTATGCAATCTTGCGAGGAGGGCTTCTAGTATCATTTGAGAACACCATCCCTACCTCAACAGTGACTCGTGCAGCTGTCCAGTCTTCTTCTATTGACAAGTTGTGCTTTTCAAATCTATAACCATGCGTTATCCGTACTTGAAGCACTTTAAATATATTGTATATTTGCACAGTGATATTTACCATCGTTCACCATGTCTCTATATGATTCGTTGTTTTCGAACGGAGTTGCCGCTATTGCAGCCCAGCGTAGCTACAACTCCGCGTTATAGCCGACATGAATTGCATATTTGATAAACAGTTGTTATATTGCTCCGCCTTTAACGTTGCAAAGCGTTTATTGTGGCCACCTTTTGCTTGCTTTTGCGATGTTCTAAAAAAATTGATGTTATGCTATTCTTGACCAGTTTCAGAGAGTCTTTCAGAATTTACTCCAATTCTTCCATCGAGTTACTCATGAGCTCGTAAACAAAGTGGCAGTAAATCTCCGTTTTCATTCTTTTGCAAATTTTCCGAGGCTACGCAGGAGACATGCCGGGGTGAGTATGCATTCTCTTGTTTTACGCTTTTCTCCGGTGGCCCATTAATCAACCGCCGACATGGAGCAGCTGTAAAACAGCGGCGCTGCTTTCACAGTGATTGTAAATATAAGGATTTGAAATCTGTACCTAAACAACAATCAATTTGTAAAAAATTGCGGAAACCTATGTGTTCTGTTCTCGGATTTTGATGGTTTCTATACCACTACTCCAACTTTGTTTCGGAGCATATATTTTGGAGATTCACGGAAGTTGGTGTCTTTTTGGCTTGATTTTGAACGCTCGACAATCTACAGTCGAGTAGATTTTCCGCTTAATATAGTGTGGTTGCACAGAAGGTGAAATGCGGTGAAATTTGCGCGTGAAGAAGTAGCCACGCTACTACTACCGGCATTTTGCGCCCGCAGTTGGCCGGCGTCACAGTCGAAACTATTTGTTTACGCGCAAATTCTACCGCATTTCACCTACTGTGCAAGTACACTATATTGAGCGGGAAATCTACTCGACTGTATCATTTAGTGGATAGCGAACCAAACCATTGCTTGTTCTCTTGAGCCATAAACAGATCAAAATCGATGAGCTGTAACAAACTATCGCTGTTTTCTCGATAACTTGGAGTAGTGCTTTCTTTTATTCTACTTGTTAAAAGTGGGAATATTTTTCTTGCCTGAACGCAGTTCCAAAACAAATGTTATTTCCTTGATGAGTTTGTGTGGCCCCTATCCCGTCTCCTAATACTTCAAAGGGACTTCGGAATAATTGTGCTAAGTCATGGACTTCGTTTGCTTGAAAAGTGCTCGAAACCTGCCGTCCCCTGGGGTTGAGTGACTTTCATAGGACAAGCAATCATGTAAGAAAGGTGCGAAGTTTCGCACCGCATGACTAACAAGGAACGATACTCGGTCTCCTTGGCTTTTTGAAATGATATAACATTACACTAATCTTGGAATGCTGATTCTGAATCTGACTTCAATCCTTTTGCTAATCGTTTTTCTGAAAGAAATTATGGAGGGATTTCGCGCCAATTTAATCCAAGAAATGACCAGGAGTTGTATTTATCAATCTCCCGTACATTCGCTCATGCCTGTTCGGGAACCTACTGTGGAGAGCAACATGCCAGCACTGCGAGCGGGCACACATCAAAAACGCCTGCCAGCGTAAAGTTTGCATATCGCAAACACATGAGAACCCATCGTTTTTAACTGTTTTTTTCTTTTCTCACGGTCCTGGAGCACAATTTTTGCGTTTATATGCACACTAAAGTATGATAGAGGGATTAACGTCATTTTTCTTAGAGAGTGCTAGAAACGGCCATGTTCTAAATATCAGTAATTCGTTGAATATCTTTAATGTAGGACAATTCATAGCAGTAGGGTAAGTTAGAAATGCAGAAATGTTCCAAGAAGTCTTATTTTAAACTCTATGAGAATAGTACACATCAAATGGTATGAAATGGAAGGCCGGATTGAACCACATTGATTATCAGAAATTCTCATCACAATTATACTGTCTGGATCTCACCTAGGACCATGCCTGGGTTCAAGGGTCCGACCTGGCAAGTTTGGCCATGTCGGGCACTGCAGGCCCGATCTCGACAGATCGGGCTCTGCTGCCCGTTCAGGCCATGCTAACTAACTTCGCAGGCTCTCGCCTGTCCGGGCCGTGTATAGGAATGGAACGCCCGAAACAGCGAGCGGGAGATTGAGTCGCAGAACGGCAATGCTGCGGATATGCTGTGGTGTAGCGGTTAGTGCGATAGCCACACGAGTTGATGCAGGTGTAGGTTTCAATCCTTTCGTGTTCCTGGGCGTTGCACAAAATCAATTAAGCTTCTTCTTGAAAGTTAGGCATCCTCAGGGTAAATGCATACCCTTACTCTCAAAAAATGGGGGAAATTAAGACAGTGCAACACTTGTTCTTTATCGGTGCACTCATTGCGAGAACTCCTTTATTGCAATCACTTTGGCATAGATTTTCATCACAGTGTTTAACATGCATTTAGTTTCCATTCATTTTCACTTTTATAAACACCTTTTGGAATGAATATAGGAAACACCCATATAAAAGTTACTTCTAGTTGGATTTTCAAAGAGTAAGAGCATGCATTTACCTCGAGGATACCTAACTATTTAGAAAAAAAGCTCAGTTAAGGCAATACAAAACTGGAAAAACAAAAGCGAACTCATATCTACCATTAACTGGTGAGGCTATAGCACTAACCACTACACCACACCGTACCAGCATTGCCTGTTTCTACAGTATTTCACTTGAGCGGCCAAACTTAACGCGGAAATTCTTCATGACTTCTTTCAGAGAAACGATTAGCAGAAACGGAAGTTCGATTCAGCGTTCCAAGTCGAGTGTAAAAAATTCTTCAAAAGCGAAATCACGAGAATTACGAAGCTGAAAGAAATGATAAAGGAGGAATGCAAAACATCAAAATAAGTTCCTGAAAGAACGAAGATGCTTTTCGTAAACATTCCCGACTATGAAAAATCTAAAATCCAGCTGCATTAATTCTAGTCTTAGCTTACAAAGCTTCAAAAGCATGTACTAATAATAGATCTATGTTAGTTTCGATAAAAGCAGTTACCCATGTATCTTTTCACCAGATTCACTTCTTGCGACAATTATTCAAATTGCAATTTACGCTTTCTTGTTTGGGGCAATCTCGAAATTTATACTTGTTAAACTTTGCATTACTGGAAAATTCCGATTTGTTCGAGGAATTGCGCAAGTGTTTAGTGTTGGCCTTAACGTTTTGTGTATATGTTCATTGCTTCCGTCAAGGGTATTGAACGGAATATTACACATGGGCAGATGCATAAGTGAATTAATTAGAAATTTGCTTCGAAAGTGAAAAAAAAGAGACGGAGTAAGATTTTTTTTCCTTCTGCATCTTGTGCAACTAAATTATCTTGTACATTGTTACTGTGTTCGTAAAACATTTCCTGTGCGCAAAAGTCGGTGTCTGTTTCCTAAGCTTATAATCAAAAGTCAATTTGACCCGGGAGCAATCGTATGAAAAGTCTCTTTCTCTCCCCCCTCCCCTCCCCCTTCAGGCACAGTGGGATTCTGAAACTCTACGAGGATGCGAGCGGTGCGCAATAGGTGTGAGGTAGGTGCGAGAAATAGGTGCGAATCTCAGATCATATAAAAGACCCCTCCTTATCAAAGGGCTTAAATGTGTCAAGCACACAAAATTATATTCTCGTTACCGAATGCATTATTTAACGTTTTTTTGTCGATTATCTACACTACTTTTTTGCAATTCTTAAAATAAAAGAATCTAAGTTCTCTAACAGAGTAAACTATGCACTATGATAGCAAAAACGTGTTTTCGTCATTCAGAGCGCTTGGCAAAGTTCCCCGAAATTTGCAAGTAGTAGTGACGCGCTTTTGTGGTGAAATTTCGACATTCGCTGCTAATGTAATAAACGGCTTTATTGTTATCGACAAAACATTTGCGCTTCTTCTGGCAACACTCCCTTTATATTGTTGTTCTTGTGCTATACTTGAAAGAAGGTTTTCAACTTCCAATAAATCTAAGGCCAGATTACCGTTTGAATTTCGTAAGCGGAGGAAATCGGAAGTGGTCATTGAGGTATAATGATGTACTGGCCATACACACAGAACAGATTTTTATAGACTAGAAGAGAAAGCTACAGCCATACGCTTTACAATTCCAATACGGCAGTTAAGCGTTGATCACATAGTACTGACAGTGAGATGCTGTAAAGTTTCTGCATATTTTTGCCATATGAAATGAACTGGACTTCAAATAAAATACCGCTTAAAGTAGAGAGGCATTATGCTGCTCACCCAGAAGATCGTCTGGGCATAGGGTCACCTGGAAACGCTCTGATTTTTCGCACCCACCTCCCAAAACTTTAGAAAACCTCAGGCAGTCGGCGGGGGTAGGCGGGCAACGGAAGAATAGTTAACTGACTTTTTGCACCTCGTGGCAGAATTTTGAAGAAACTGATCACTAGCTTTTGCAAGGTCGCTCGTTAATTTTTGATTTCAACCTACAGTCTGTCCGCAAAAATTTAGAGCAAGAAAGGGCTCAACAAGCGATACCGGAAAAGCGCATCTTCAGTTTTTTGAAATTCGGACGGAGTGTAAAAAGCCAATAACGTGAATTCTCCGGTAACCGCCTATCACCGGAGAATTCCTTAGTGAAGAGTTGCTTTCTTGATGTCGCTTATAGATTTCTTTCTCGTTCTGATTTTTCACAATTGGATTGCTGCTTTTCTGTCAAATTAAATATTAATGAGCTGCACTGCACAAGCTCGTGGCCAACTTTTTGAAATTGCTAATGGAGTGCGAAAAACGAGCCATCCATTTTTCCAATGCGCCTACTGTCCCGAAAAGATTAAATAGATACCATCGATTGCGCACCCAAAACTGCCTTTCGATCGTTTCATGTTAGCTTCAAACAACGTACAAGATATTTCTAAAACAGATTCCTCAAATTTGCTAAGTTAGTTAGTTAGTTTTGGAAGAAGCAAAAGTCAGTAAGCTGACAAGGGAATAGTCAGAAGTCGAAGTGGCCAAACCATACAAGCTGCATACCATCAGATGCAGCATAAAACGCTGACTCTAAATCTGTCTTCCTTATCCGCAGAGCGCTTTTGTGGACGAAATTATGAGCCGTTGAAGGCTATTATTTTGCTAAGAAATTGTGCGTGTAAAGTGCAAATTTGGCCGTACAAAGCCATTCTCGGCTCAGTGTTGGACCAAAACGTGCAACTAGTTCACTTCATATGACCCGTACCAAAAGGTGAGCTGAAAGAGCAATAATGTGCCTAATTTCGCAATTTTTATATGCAGTTTTTACGCAAGCTGCTCATAACTTCGCCTACAAAGGCGCTCTGCAGATATGGAGGGCATATTTGAAATCAGCATTTTATGCTGCATCGAATGGTATGTAGCTTGTATGATAGGCCACTTCGATTTCTGACCATTCCCTTGTGAGTGCGCGAGCGTTGGTATACACGATTCACGACACGCAAAGACTGGCGCCATTGCGTCCGGTCGAGATAGTTTGTGCATGGCAGAGACAGCAGATGGTAAAAAAACGAAAGAGTGCTCAATCAGTGAGACGCCGATATGTCCGCAGTCTTTGCGTGCTACGAATCGCTTATACCTGCGAGAACCTCTTTAAGGCACAGACCATGTCGTCAATTCGTTGACGCACAATGGACATCACTGCGTAGCAAGCGCCGCGAGGTACAGTCGAATCATTTCATACGATCATATGTGTATTGCACACAACGTCCAACTCTGGCATCCACTCCAAATATGGGGGGGGGGGGGGGAGAAGAGACGGTCGAATGGCGCGTAGTGATCGATTGTCACCAATCAGAAAAACCAGGAAAAAAGCTCGAAATTGGTTTAGTACTTCCGGGATTCAACTAGTAATCCTCTGTTGCTATTTCTATGATATGATGACAAAATTTTAAAAGTTTTGAAACCTCGTTTGTAGAGTACAAATCCCTCCTGGCAATGACGCCTGTCGAAACGCGCGCCTTTCGACATACACCCAAATATGGGTGCATTACACACTTTGCCTTTCGCGAACATGCTCTCCAATCATTTTCAATCGATTGATACTCCGCCTTTCCCACGCTTATGGGGAAGTGACCACAGAGCATGCTCGCGAAAGAGGTGCATAGTCCAGGCGAGGCGGCGGCCGCACGAGAGCGGAGATGCTGGTGCACCCGACGCCATAAATGCACTGTATAAGATGAGCCCTGTACTTGCTATGGGCCGTGCGCAAACTCACTGTCAGAACAAGTTTGGTCGTGAAGTTGACTAGCTTATATTGTGACCTACCCTAAAATCTCACAGATAGAGCCTCCCATCGTATAAGTTCGTCTGCAGATTAGTCTTGACTTATCCGACAGTCTTTGGACTTACCTGAAAAGATCTTAGGGTTAATGGAGAATAGGACTTATCTGTAGGGGCAGACTGTTAGTCAAAAAAGCGGACTTACAAACTCTAGGGTAATCATAATTTTTACTCAAAAGCTGGAGGGGACAAATTTAGACTTATTTGGGCTGTGCGCAATGCGGGTTCGAGTCTCCTAGTCTTAAAACAGATAGTAGGTTATCTAATATCGACAAAAACACCGACGTAAGTGGTTCCGAAGAAATGGCTGCTGCACGCGGGACAACTGGAAGAGCTATAGGCTTTCAGTAGCTGTGTTAGTCGGCTTACTCTTATTAGAGCGCAGCACGACCTAAGCGTTCTATTCAAACAGAACATGGCGAGCTCCGTACTTCGCCCCGTGGCATTTTGCCAACGGCGGCGATCGATAAACAGCAATAATCCCTACAGCAGCATTTGCACCGGCATCAGCTAGCCAGCCAGCCGGCCGGCCAGGCGTCCCCGTTAGCGGCGCGCGAGAGCGAGAGAGCCCAAGAGTGTGTGTCTAACCCTCGGAGCAGGAGGTTTATTGATCATCTCGCCTCCGCCCCTTCCCTCGAAGTCGTCGTCGACGTTGTCGTTTGGCCGGTCATCATTGTGTTGAGTATTCACAGTAGCTAGTTGAGCGAACAGTTGAGAAGCGCTGAGCAGTGAGCGAAGAAGCCGCTGTAAGCTGTGTCATGTCGATGGAGGATGATGCTGGCTCGACGCCGGTGCCGAGTGCAGGCAGTACCCACCGAAGCTCACTTTGGATGAGTATGGGTTTTATGTCAAATGATGATTCCAGAAGACGTCGAATGAGCAAGAAACGTGAGAGCATCGAACTAGCCTCGTTAGGTGAGCGCTTTTGACCACTTAACTTTTTTACATTGGATGTTTTTTTCCTCAACAGTTTTTGATTTCTGATTCTTGGATTCTAAGCTAAGACAAACTTGAAACCATTAACACTCGTTATACCTTTGTTTACACGTGCATCATCACACCACTTGCTAGTGTTTGTGTGCTTCTCTAAAAACTTTCTAAATCAGTTCTCGTGCTAGCATTCTGCTTTTGTGCTTTGTTTCAACAAGTCTCATTGTTATGTCTCTGCCGCGTCGCCTTGGTATCAGTTGATATCAACACATTTTTTATCTTGGCTTCCTTAAAATTTTAATGTGCATGTTTGAAAGGATTTGTTTTCGAGTCCTTCAAAAACCCTTGGCCATTTTTTCATCTTTCCTATAGGCAGTGCACCAGCTATATGTCTCTTCTTTGGTGACCATTGCCTCTAACAATGAGGGATGTGTAGCCACTTGTTGATTTTTGACTTTCTTGCTGGCTAGAGCTATGGAACTTGCGTGGATCTGTGTGGGCAGAGCAGTGCTCTGAATTCTGCATTGCTTTTAAGGTGGTATAATCAAAATTCATCTCTATTTGAGCTTCTAATCATCTGCTTTTATTGCATTGGTAACATTATCAACTACTTACTGCTGTTATCATGGTCTTTCAACAATATTGTGATTTACTGTGAGTTTTGCTAAGTTCCTTGATTGACATATATACGAAGGCGCATCTTATCAGGAAGACTACACTCTTATCTCTCTGAGTGAAAGCAATTGCGGTGCGCTATCATGAACATTGCGAACATTAGCTTTCTGAGATGCCTCGCAAAATAAGCGTCCGTTAGAGATTTTCAGATCAGACCAAAAATGAAAGCTTTCTGGACTTATCTTGTGCGAGAAATGTAAAAGTGCTCGATCTGGGTAGGTTTGCGTCGGAGTTCCCTCTGCTCTTTTTTATTCGATTCCTTATGCAGTCGGGCTATGCATTACCTTTGTTGGTGATTTAGTCATAGATAGCTGTTTTTCAAATAGACGCGGCTCTCTGTAGCAAACTTATTTTCAGTAAGGAGCTTCAGCTCTTTTCTTGTTCATAACTTTAGTCACGAAAATTGATATAAAGTCTTGCATGTGTCAAATGAGGTCTTATTTTACAAGTTCACACTGGAATCAATTTTTCAGCAACTCTGCCAGCATTTTGAAACTGTGAGGAATTTCAAGTTTCGAAATCCTATTCTAATCACCTCACAGTAGAGACAGCGGGGTTCTTTGTTTTGTATGCTAGAGACACTTATCAACGCCTATTGCACGAAAGTGCTGCCAGCCGCGGTGGATGAGCGCTAGAACTGTTAACAGGTTTCCAAGGGCTAAACTTGGTTAACACGTTTCGGACCGCGAAATCGCGCGCGGCGAAAAAGAGGGTACTTTCAGCCGTTAGCCAACAAACGGGCCTTAATTCGTAGATTGTGTGCTACATCTGTAATTAGCATGTCAGATAAGACCCATACTCAGAGTTCTGAGTGAATTCGAAGTGTTTGAATTTTGTCGTCTGAGAAGCACTTCCGTGCTTTCTTGAAAGATAGGAACAAGATTTCAGTTTCTAATTGTATCCAAAAGTATCTATGTTGTACACGATATACATTACTATTAGAACTACGGTTTTTCCCTTCGTATTCAAAGCTAAGAAAAGTTGCGACGTCGCACGCGTCGTTCGCGTTGCCGCACTTCGTTGTAACTGCTGTTCGATTTGTGCTCATATCTTCTAAACAAATATCGGCTGCACAACTTTACAGAGTCATCTGAAAAGTAGAAGCTTAGGCCTTTGATTTGATAACCTTGGACAAAAAGAAAACCTCCTGTAAACGTTGAAAAGCTCCTTCGAATGCGCGTGCTGCACCATGTGCAGCACCGGTCCGAAACGTGTTAAAGTGTGGTCCACCTGTAATGACGCACGTGCGTTTAGCTATACCAGCCCATCGCTATGTGACTTTCTAAAAACCATCATTTCAACATTGGTATGCGAAATCATCAGTGCAGTTTAAATGTCTCTAAGGGGGGACTGTTATACGTATCTACCTCGAAGAAGATTTTTCAGCCTGAATATCACCAAAGCCTTTAGCATTTTTTACTTCAAGAAACCCGTAGCTGGCAAACTCGGCTTCGCCTGACCCTATACACTAACGAGGGAAGGATACCCGGTGACCGTGGCCTATTGAAATAAAACGCACATCATAAAATGTATCTTGAAGAGCTGTTTCCAAATCTGTTTCCGGTATCTGCTGTGCTCTTTTCCGAACGAAGTTATGAACGTTCTTTACCAGAAAAATTTGCACTCTTTTGAACAGGATTCACCAAATTCGTAGAATGTCCACTTAGGCACTACAAAAGAACGTCCAAATAGAATTAAGCCTTACGTTAAGCTTAGGATAACTATGTATATAACAGAGTCCGATATATCAGAGTCTAAAAGGACTGGATGCTAACGATTGTGACTGCCTAGATCTCGTAAAAGCAATATGGTAAAAAGTTCATAACTTTTCTTTCTCTCTCTTTTCCTTTTAAGGCTATTGACACTTCGTTTTTTTCTATAGGGAGTCGCATGGCAGATATAATGAACATAGAATTAGAACCAGCGTTTAAGGCGCATCTCTGGTATATATTTCACTGCGAAAGGCCACAATCACCAGGGTATCCTTTTCTGAGAGACGGTCAAGAGACGCGATTTCTCTGGCTGTCACCAACTAAAACTCCATTTTAGTGCTATGCGAGTCTACAAAAATTACCAGATAAATTGCATTAGCTTACTGTCTGCCTGAGGTCACCACTTGCTGATTTTCATGGTTTTTGCTATAAATCGGAATGAAATATAGACGAATTTGTTCTGAAATGTATTTTCATGAGTTTCTGACCTTTAAAATTGCTCTTTTGAATTTTTTCTAAAGTATCAAGATTGAACAGCTCATGCAACTATCTAATACATCTTCTTCCAAATTTCATATACTTTTAGAAAGTTGCAGAACCTCATTATGTGCCATTTGGTGTCCAGCTGGCAATAAAAATCGCGCCTCTTGACATACACCCTCCTTCCCTTACGAAGCCCGCATGCATGTACATCCCGCTGGGGAGGGGAGGGGATCTGAGAGGGGGGTCATATCTTGCTAATCTAGATATCTATATCCTTCATTTTCTGTCTATGTTATTAAACTTCTTATACCCTGATACTTGAGTGTAATGGATCGTAGAATTGCCAAAAAGCTGAGATTTCCACTGTTTCGTTATCCCCTGAGGATCACCCATTCTTTCCAAAGTCGTTTATTTCAATGAATGTAAACGTCGTAAGGTTGTATTCAGGATCTACTATGTTGCGGATGTTTTCGGCAAATCATAATTTGTGCAGGTAGTGATTCAATGGACCTCAGCTCGCGAACAGCGGTTCGTCGAAAATTTCGATATCCTGAGTCCTCATTGATTTTTCACTTATGTTTAGCAGTGCCGTAGTATATCCTTGGTACAGTTTTATGGCATTTTAATCAAGTTTACTGGTAAATAAATGACTTCGAAAATGTGAGGTGCCCAGGGGATCATAAAAAATATTGAAATTCTCAGCTTGTATGGCAGTGACCTGTCATCTACTATACTCAGATATTAGGGCTTTGAATAAGATAGATGGAAAAAGAATAATACACATAACTAGAGTATCGATATATGACATATCTCCAGATGCTCCCCCTTCCCCCCGGGGATATATAGGCTACAGGATGACGAGGGCGCAATATCTTTAGGTGCGAACGCGGCTTTATCAGCCGCAGAGCGCAGGCGCAGGATCTACATACGATGAGGATACGCGCGCATCGCGTTCGCTCCCACTCAACTAATACCGCTTCTGCTCCTTCGTCATGCTGTAGCCTTTATCTGCATATGGGCTTAAGATGAAGATTACAATTTTCTACTTCTGTACAGCCTGCCCACATTTACACCCTAGTTCACTGCCTCCTCCATGGCTCAGTCAGCATGCTCACTAACCCCCCTGTGCAAGCTTCTAGGTCAACTTTGCAGGGAACCATTATCGGTAAAATAACGCTCAGAATCAATCGTAGTCGTATCCAGCCTGCTCACAACCTATATCAACTCCCTGTCTCGTAGCTCAATGCACAAAGTCTGTCGAATTGTTTCAAACTGGAACCTTTCAGACAGATAGCATACCGGCAGCATTGAGCATATTACTGTATAGCTGTAGTCTGGTTTTTTCTGCTATTGCTCATATGCACGAAATTCGTAGAGCAAGTTGTAGCCAGGCCTTAGGCTCAGTTTTGCACAGCGCATCCTTCCAGCATATAAGCCCACCATGCAAAAGCACGAATTGTTCCAATGCACGGTTCCTTCAACTTTTGGCCTGCGAAACTGGGTCGGTATCTAGACTTGCAAAATTTCTGTATTTTTCGAAAGTAAGTCTGGAATCCATGGACTTTAGCCTATAAAGTGAGAGAAATTCATTTCCGCGAAAGCGAAGCTAAAAGACAGTGATTGCATAGATCGATTTGTCAAAGTTTTACCCCCCAAAAATTAAGAAAATTTGTAAATCTCCTCACTATGTAACCAATGATTGGCTGAGCAGTAGTATAATCTCGCATTCCACTGTTTTTTCCAAGAAATTACCAAAGAATTTGGACCCACTTAGGATTTTCTTCATGATAACAAGTCACTGTGAAGTTATTTTCGAAAATTCTTCTTGCCGCGCAGAAAATTTTTTAGCATTTTGATGTTCTACCCTCAGTCTCGCTGTAGGAAACGATAGTTCCGTAACTGCATTGTTAATTTGCGACTGCTAAGGACTGGCAACGGCAGACCATACTTAGCCAGAAATTTCTTGAGGTTAAATTCCCTGAAAATCATGTTTAGGCATTCTGCAGCATGAATTTCCAGCAAACATTGATTATGTTCTCAAAAAAAAATCGTTTTTGTGCGTGACTTTCGTGAATAGACAAGAGGAAGTATTCAGAGATGGGGGAACATATTAATCGTGCAAAAAAAAAACTAGAGAAAAGCTCTCAGGGGTTAAGCAATGTTTATGATGTCAAAACTATCATTATAAAGAAGAGGTAAAAACACAAGCAAAGAAAGAGCAGAACTTTTGAACAACTTAATGTTTGGCACTTTGTATTTTGCATTTCTACAATTAGAAACAAATGCACATGCTTTTCATCTGGACTTCATGCTCTATTGTCCAAAGTAATAAGTTGATGGGATGTATACTTGCACCTGATTGGATGTCTACATTGCAACAATGTCCGGCATATCATTCTGGCTTGTGTTTAGTAGCAAAAGAAATGTTTCTGTTCTCATGTTGGTTCGCTCGTTGAAGTGTGGTTTAACAAATAACATATTTATAAGGTCAAAATGGCGCTCTTTCTTTCATGTGCATTTATGAGATGAGGCCGAATAACCATATGCTAAGAATAAGCGCATATCTTGCTAGTTACTCCAAATGGGCAGTTTGCGAACGATAAGGCACGCATAGGTTTTAAGCTATAGCAATCTTTGTTCTGAAACCTTTGGTATCTCCAGACATCACGCTGCAGGCTGAGTAGCAGCACGCATGCAGTCGCTTTTCGATGCACTGGGTCATCATAGTAGCTGTCCGTCTCGTGAGTTCATCGCTCTCATACCAAGTTTGGTGTATATAAAAGTATTTTTTTCAATACCTCAACGAGAAACATCTTGTCTCCAAAATGTAAGGCTTCCCCGTATAGAGATTCAAACACTCAGACAAGTACACACCTCTTTTCCGTCTTTAGGTAGCAGAAAGATTATTCAAATGAAACTCGCGTCCTCGTTCAGAGACAACTGATGGAGATAAAAATTATGATATTCACTACAAGTGATTAGAGTTGTTGTCTGCAGTTGTACCTTTTCCTGTCTTCGATCTCATTTGGGGCGTGACTTTGTGTTTTTATACCAAACTATTCATTATCGTAGCGAGCGCGTGCCCTTCCTTGTAAATGAGTGGGTCTACGTTTGTACGTTAGATATCCACACGAGGCACTTTCTTCTGCAAATTCCGTTCAAATGTCGCGTCAGATTTATGGGAAAATGGGAGAAGGGCATTGAATCATATGGAAGTCTATCTCAAACTTTTTGGTAGAAGGACTTCCTTGGATTAGAAGGCTTTCATCTCAGAAGCGCTGCAATTAGGCTATAAAATATTCTTTCATCCATTTTTCTACTCTGAAAAGCCCTATTTTCCACTCGAATATAATATATTTTTCACTTACTTTGTTACTCTATGGTTTGAGATAGACTTCCATATGATTCAAGTATAGCTGCGCATAACTAGCGGGAGTCTTTTCCTTCGCGTAATAGAGTAATGCGGACGCCTCTCCATTATGCAATCGAAGTCTCGAGAAGCTGCGGCATGCAGTGTAGTCTTTATACCGCTAACTTGAAGAAGCTTTTTTGATGAAAACTAATTTGAGTCTACGTTGTGTTTGTTCACATTAGCATTCCCCCACTCCTTTGGGGAGTGCGAAAATCCTGAAATTGAGCAGAGTCCGAAAGTGTAGAGGCTATTCGTCTTCACAGAAGGGATACACTAAGCGTAAGGTCAGTGAGTGGATCGGCATCAGCTCGGAACATACGAGATGCGCGTCAAGCTCTATTTTAGCAGAGGATGCTTTATTAATTAGGCGACCTGTTGCTGCTCAGTCATCTACGATATGGTCGTAGAAATTCTTTTTCTTCCCCTTGTTGATGGTTAGAAACCAACTGTGGACCACAAGCTTACCTTTGGGGTAATAGTTTTGAAGCTGCAACTTTCGACCGTCTTCTGAGCGTTCATCGACACCATGGTTTATTTCATTGTAGGTATTTTTCAGTATTTTTTCATTGCATTTTGAATGGTCAAATGGCAGGGCTTATTTCTAGCAAAAGCCTCTCTAAGATAAATGTGTGATTGCACTTCATTGTCTTTTGAAACGAGGACTGACTACACTGACGTGTATAGTAGTCGAACAGTATGCACATAGAATGGAGAAAGAATCGAGCGTATCACTTCAGATGCTCAGAGAGATGCTATTGCAACAAAACAGTGACATTCAAATGCTAAGTATTGATCAACTCCACATCGTTTAACCAATCGTCATTCACATGATGATGATGATGTAGTCATCGGCAGAATTCACTCTCTGTCAAAGTTCCTTCGATTATGTTGCATAGCATCATCGTGCATCCGCCGAAGCTCTGCGCTCGGTTCCGTAGGTGCTTGTTAATATTAGGTCGTTCCGAAAGTAATTTCGCATTTTTCAAACGGGCGCTACAATCGATGGAACAAACCTTTTTGAGAGATCTTGGTAGCGTTCGATGCAGAATTTCATTCTCTTTCTAATACTTATGAAACTGTTGCAAAACAGTCAATGAACTTTCAGAAAATAACCAAAGTCTGCGACCCATGCTTTTTGAGATGGTCATGTTTCACGATTTTCTATAACTTTCATATCAATCCTCAGAAGGAGTTCAAGTAACGATTCGATAGAGTAAACCTCATAGAATACAGTGCAACTTTTTTCTCTTTTCCATAGCTTGTCATACATTTTTAATAGAGTTTTGACTGATGCTTCCGATTTCCATACTTGGACAGCTAAATCCTTGTAGAACATCAAAGGAAGAACAGCTCGGGTGCTGTTTGATGCAGCATTTTCTCCTCTTTCTAATGGGTGTTTTTTGTTTCCGATTCGTTTAGTTTTCGGGGATAAAATCATCACAATTCATTTTTTTAAGGAGCCCCAGGCTGTACCCGGAAAACTCGAAATTTGATATTTCGAATCCGTAAACTCTCATTTGCTTTATAAATTCAATATCAAGTCATGTATCATCTTGAAAGCTTGAAATTCCGAGTGACTACCGATGTTTGATGCGATTGTGGCTGAGGTGGGACTGCCAAAATCCGATGGCTTTGTTAAAAAAATTTTTGAAAAATTACGGCGAGCTATGAGAAAGAGAAAAAAGAAGTACTGCATTTTATGAGGTTTACTCTATCGAATAGTTACTTGAACTTCTTCTGAGGATTGATATGAAGGTTTTAAAAAATCGTGAAACTTGACCATCTCAAAAAGCATGGGTCGCAGATTTTGGTTATTTTCTGAAAGATCATTGGTTGTTTTGCAGCAATTTCATAACGTTTGGAAAGAGGATGAAATGCTGCATCGAACGCTACCAAGATCTCTTAAAAAGGTTTGTTCCATCGATTGTGGCGCCCGTTTGAAAAATGCGAAATTACTTTCGGAACGACCTAATATTAAGATTTTTCATGAGTCTATATAATCTTATGGAAAAATAAATATCGGTTCAGAATATCGACAGAAGCAGCAGAGTTATATATGTAAACTATATACAGCAGCTGTAAAGTTGGCAAACTAGCCTTCTTAATCCCTAGCTTCATGTTAATCTATCAACTAATAGAATATTCTTCTATTAGGTAATAATGCTGTTTTTTGCATGCTTCACGAGTGATTTAGCCTGCTGTCGAACAATATTTGGTTGCACGTCGAACACTTTAAAAGAAAGCTTATCTGTTTGAAGACATAATAGTCATTACTATCTTATCTGCTAAATTCATTTGATGTACAATATTTAGCTCCTGGGACTCGTGTTATGTTCCTCTTGAAAGAGAAGGATGACATGCCAGCGTTGTTCACCGAAATGGGCGAACTCGGCAGCAATGAATGGAGAGAGACTGCCAGATGGGTGAAGTTCGAAGAGGACGTCGAACAAGGTACTCTAGACATATCTATGTTTTCATGTTGCATGTAATAGTAATGAGATTAACCGATTTCTTCAGGTGGAAATCGCTGGTCAAAACCCCATGTTGCCACATTATCTCTACATTCACTGTTTCAACTGAGAAGCTGCTTGCTTAATGGCCTTTTTCTCAACGATTTACCATGTACGGATCTACCAGCAATTATCGGCAAGTTTGTTTTATCTGTCAGGAATATCGCACAAGTGACCGAATCAGTTTTTGCACTGTATCCTGGAATGATTCAGGTCTGAAAAATGTGGTGTTGACATTGAGCCACCGTAATTCATCAGTCCTTGAATTTGTTTTTTGGTTTGTTTGAACATCTGATGAGTGCTGTTTACATTGACCGGAGTATTTGTCAACCTGAAAATGAGCGGTCGGATTCACAGGATGAAGGAATTCGAATTATCATCGGTCCTGATTTCATTTTTGCAACTCGGCGATAATCTGTTGAAGATGCAGAAGTACTAGTTCTTCGAAGCGCCAAGGCTGTTATTGTCAGGATTTTCAGAACCTAGCGCTTCCATAAGACTTTCAAAGGGGAGTATGTAGTAGCGTACCAAAACTGTCACAGCGATTCTCGCAGCAATCTTGAAGTTCAGCTCTGTTCCACGAGTCTGGGTATGTACGAAATTCACTTAGATTGTAAACTTTATGACCCCTATAGAGCAAAATGGGACTTGAAATTGAATCAGTGTTACACCTGAAATTCTGCCTATATCTAGCATCGTACAACATATTATCTATGTCCGATTTGTGGTATTTGTGATTGTCTGAATCAAATGTTTTGAGGGCAGAATCGTGCTTTAGCTCATTACCTCATTATGTCACGATCTCATCGAAATTCAGAGCTTTTTGACATCACTAGTCTTGCAAACGTTTCACATCTTGAATGGTTTTTGCTCGGTGAAAGCTACAATTCAAGTTCTTCCTCTTGAGGTCAGCCGTAGGCAAAGACGTTATCACTGAGCGCTTGCCAGCATATGCTCGCTCAGGCGTACGTCATCTGGTTCTATGACGCACAACCCTTTTAAATCTGTATGTTGTACGCCAACTGACAAGAACATTTTGTCGATGGATGAAAGATGACAATTTTGAACTTGACTGGGTTATCACATTGTAAGGTAGCCCTTGGCAACTTGGAATCTTTGCATGTGGCATCAAGCCCTCAGCCACATTCCGTGGGCGAATGTGCCAAATACATCAAGTCGTAGACCAGAACCTAAACTTTAGCTGGCTTTCTCGAATTTTCTTGCAATTAAACCTGACCGGAATGACAGAGAGAAAGATAATCGCAGAAAGCAGATCCTTGACCACTTTTCCTGTCTTTTTTTGCAATAAACCTTCTTGAAGGCAACATTCAGGCAGAATCTGTTTCGCCATTGCCAAGTAGTCTACAAACAGGTCCTAAAAATAGCTTCTGCGATACGCTCTTCAAACCATTCACGACATTTTTCGATGACTGCCATTTCGGACTAGAGCATATTTCCCAATATTGAGTTTTGCGTAATATTTTCTGGCCACGGACAAGTCCTGTGTCTGAAGTGTTAATCTTTTGGGAAGTATTAAAAGAGATGTATACAGGAGTTCATTTTGCCCAAATAGTTTCATCGTAAACTAGCAAAATCAGAAACTTCAGAAAGCATGACCCACCGGTGGGTCGTATTGTCCGAAACGGCAGGACACTCACGACACATGGTGGGTCATATTGCCGTGAATGTGTTATTGTGGCTCACCGCTCACACTTGCAGGCATTGGCTCGGCAAAAGGTGTACTAGGATCATCTTCAACGCTGTTCCCCGAAAACCCATTTTGGAAAGAAAAGTGGCATCGAGCTAAAGCCTTTTAGTTTTAACATGGATGAATGGATATGTATTGGCGCGCAGGAGACACTTGCCAGTAGAATTCATTGAATTTACGTCCAAAAAGCCTTTGTTGATTGGAAAAGGGACGTACCAGTTGCAATCATTCGAAAAGTGATGCAAGCCAATGGTTAGCATAAGCGCAGCTCTCCTGGTCTGCTCCTGTTTATCTCAAAAACTTCGCGTTTCTTTATTTTCGAGGAATGCGAGGCAGCTAAAACTTTGTCTCAGCAATCTTTAAGCCGGTACTTGCATCTCCGAGAATCGAAACCTAAAGGATCATTCTACTTAGAAACTACACCACACTTTGCTGTAATCACTGCTCTTACAAGGGAAGGATTGTTGGTGGAAGTAACTTTTGAGATAAGATCCATACTATTATGTAAAGCGCAACCCCATGTGAGTCAGCATGGATGTGTGTATGTTCCAGCTTGTTTACCACCAATGACAATGCGCTCGGTAGCCAAGATGAGTCATCACGCTGATGATGACTTCGTATAGTGCTGCGTTCAAATGTTTTCGGTTATGCTCTTCAGCGATGTTTTTGAGCAGGCACCAAAAGCAGCGAAATTAACCACTTGAACTGTCAGCGGCTGAATTGATTGAACTCTTTCACCGACTGTAAAAGCTTCACTTCGAAAGTCATCAAGGGTTGGTCCAGTCGTTTGTACATTATCTCACCACCATTACTTCTTTTTTTGGCATCTCGCTTCTCTATTTCTATTATGGAGGGTTTAATTTGGAGTGCAACATAAGTCGAAAAGTTAAGTATTTTAGCAGAATACTGCAGTCTTCTATAGTTCATTTCTCGAGTGCTTAGTATGTTTCCTCACCGTAAAACAGTTGCGCCATACCTTCAGTCATTCTGCTCTCCTAAATTTTCTGCTAACATATCTCAGCAAGAAGAAGTTCTCAATGAAGTGCTTAGTGAATGTTGATATCTCGGATAAACTGCAATAAATCTTTTTTGAAGGTTCCTCGCAAACTTTATTTTGGACATTCTCTGTCTACGATTTTTTTTCTGGATGAGCACTTTTTTGAAATGTCTATACCACGCAATTCTTTGGACGGCTTCTTCTCAGTCTATATCCAAAGATATTTGTCAAAGTTGACGAACTTCGAAACTGTGACTCCATCGAGTTGACATCTCAATACTGTATGAACCTTTTGATAGTTGCCAACAGTTGTACGCTATCTTACCAAACAAATACGGGTCATGCAAATTATCTTGAAACTCGATTAAAGCTGGATGCAAAAAACTTCTTCAGCTAGAAAAGAGTCTAAAGAAATCACTTACAAATTCCCGAGTTTTGCTACAATATCAAAAATTCGTGAAGTAATGTAGAAGAACGTCAATGCGATCGTAATCGATTTTATTAGGACTAGTGCTGTATGAATCTGTCGTTAGTATCTCAGCTACGAATAAGAGACAAGGTGGTATAGAAGTTGGTTTTACGTGAACTAGAGCTTTACTAAACTACAGCACAGCTTTGCCGAATTATTGCACAACCTCAAAATTGTATAAGGGACGAGATCTGCCAGAAGCATAAACACCTTTTAGTAGATCCCTTCAAGAATTTAAACTTGCTTAATAAGATAAGCTGGAAATTGAGTGGATTTTGAAGCCTACGGATGTACGGATGAATTGCAAGGATGCTGGACAGTTTGGGAACTTCATAAAACGCGAACGAGAGTTTTGACAGTAAAATTTCTTGAAGTAGAAGAGGAATTGTGACGCTCTCAAAAAGAATACTCTTCGAATTTGAAAAACTCTTGGATTGGTGGTGCCGATGTCAGCTATATATGTTCAAGAATATCAGTTCGAAAATTCAATTTCGGAAAGAGATAAAAATAGTCTGATTAAAACTTTTGGGTGGAGGTTCTAAGGCAGTTTGCAGGCTCATTCAGAGTGAAGTCGTCTCAATCGTGATCAGGCTGAACATTTCCAATAAGGTAGATTTGGGGGCAACTTTTGAAGCGTGAGCTAGAACTGAAGAGTGTGAGAATGCGAGAAGAGATCGGTACTTCGGATTTGATTAAGAAGCTACTGGGTGAAAAGGAGTGGGGGGGGGGGGGAATCCTTGAAAGACTAAGATAGCAAAACGTTATACAAGATTCGAGTATCTGTAAATTAAGTATCTGTAAATTCGTGTCTCTGCGAGCAAAGGAAGTGGCGGTGCGGTTAAAAAAGAAGCTGGGAGGGAAGCGATCATGATCCTGTTGCCAATTTTGATAAAAAAAATTTTTCGGAACTTTTAAAAGTAGGAAAGATCAGTGACTTTGACAACTTCTGGGGCCGTTACTGTTCAAATCCGTGACATAGTTTCGGAGAGGAAAAGGTTCGCTCCAAATCTTCAAAGGTTCTAACTTTCAGTCACATTCTCACTTCACACACACAGCTATCCAAAGCGCCACGAAGCGGCGCTTTGGACTGGTGTGCAATATTTTGGTAAGCATGGAACGCTAATTCATCAGTTTTTCTTATCTGCGGAGCATTCCTGCACGAAGTGTGAGCGTTTCTAAAAAAAATTTGTGCGTAAGTAGAATCAAAGTGGTCGTGTTTTTCTCTTATCTCTTTAATGGAGCAGTATTAATTATCAGAGCACTTTATGCAATAAATACTTTCTGATAGATTAAATCCACACTCCACTGGATTTAAGCTCAGGAAAATTAGCAACCGATTTTACCTCGGAAAACCATTTTTTGCTCTAATAAATGATCATAACTTCTCGTTTTTGAACTGCAGATAGGAAAGACAGATTCGGAATTAGCGTTTTATCCACTACAAGATGATAAATGCCCATTTCGATTAAACACCTTTTCTTGTTAGTGTTTTGTCTTTATTGCCTAATGCCTTGGGAAAGCGGGAAAGCTTAAAACTCTTTCGCAGAGTCCAGGGAAAGGCAGACTTGAGCACAGTTAGCATGTCGCTATCAGTATATGTCTTTTTCTGAGAGACTGCGTGACAGAATGATAAAATCTTGAAGTGGTATTTTCCTTTATAGCTGCATATCAATGGATGCTGCCTAGAACGCTGATTATCGATTTGCTTTTTTGCTAAACGCTTCTGTAAACGAAAGTGTAAGCCATTACATCGCAAAGACTTCTGTATGCAAAGTAATGGGACATACAGATCTCTGCTAACTAATAGCTATATATCGGGTACATCCGTCAAAGTAAGCTAAAAGACCACTCATGTATCTAACTTTGCGATTCATCCGTACGACTTCTTCAAGATAAAACTGCTCATAGCTTTGTTTCAAAAGCGTTTGATAGATAGAGAGAACTTTGGGGTTAGCGTTCCACGCTTCCAATGGTAGGCAGCTTGCCTGGAATGGCCAACTTCGACTTATGATCTTTCCTCATTTCCTTCTTCACTTTGTGAGCAGTCAATTTCCGAGTGACAGGTCCTTAACTTGTTTCGGACAGTGCACATGATGCGTCACTGACTCTGCAACTGTCTTCTGCATCCTACAAGCGGTCGCCTTCCGATATTAGATTGCCATCGTATAAGTTTACTGTTTAACATCATACCCTTCTGATCCTGCGCTAGCTAATTTTGTTCGCACCAAGGAATGGAATGGAAAATAATAAATAACTGCAAGTCGGTGCGGCGTTGCGGACGTCTCTTGTGACAGAAACTTGCGCGGTTCATTTTCAAGCTTTCAAGAAAATATCTCTCATTGCAAGGTATAGGAGAATACAGAAGCTAATTATGAAACAAGTCTATCTTATTTTGAATTAAGTAAACGCTCCCTGCGTAGGTAAATACGCTACACGCGTGCCAAAATTAAGAATAGGCTATGTTTTGGTACGTAGAATAGGCTATATTTTGGTTACTCGGCACGCTGATCACGAATATGATGTTAATCTTGCAAAGTAGCGCGGTTTTCTGATATTATTAGGTTGTAACAGAATTAATGCAGGTTTTTCACATCGCTTTTTCAAAGTGTTGGTTCAAAACAAAATTGCATCGTCTTAGGAAACTATGCATATCTTCTGAATGCACTCTTCTTCTAGTTTCTTAGGCACGCTTTCGTTTCAGGAGAACTGTGTTTATTCCGAAATTACGCGCTTTTGAAATCAAGAAACTAAACCTTGAAAATTTTTCTCTTTACACTCTTTGCTTTAAATCTACCGCGAAAAGTCGGAATTTTTTGCAAACTGGCCTAATGTTTCTATGTGATCTGTGCTACAAAATGCACACTGAAGCAAATTTCTCGAAAGTTTCCAGACTGAGAAATTTTATTTCAAACCCAAACAACCGCTGCTATTATTCTGCGGCGTATAAAAATCCTAAATGCGAAGCAATTGCGGAGCTTTTGCGGTGAGCAGAAAGAATAGACATAGGACACATGATAGCAGAAAAACGAGAGCTGTTATTCTCTTTAGCGGCGAGAAAATTCAAAAAACAGCAAAAAAGCACTTTTTTGTCTTTTGAGAGCATTTGTGAAAAATGAGTGATTACAAATTTTTTGCAATATCTTCTTGCATTTTTTTTGTAAAAATCAACTTAAACACTGCTGCACAACCGACTATTATCTGCACAGTGAATGAAGTTTGCACCATTTTACTACATTGTATAGTGAGTTATGGTCTCTCAAACTGAAGGTTTTTCAAGAAAACCTTTGGCGGTCTTCGGGCTGTGAAAATTTTCTCAGTAAAGCTGCAACGATAAGATAGTGCTTCTCACATTGCCAAAGCTTTGCTGATTGCAGTAGTTTTTGTTGGAAACGGATTGACCATTTCTGTAAAAAGTTTTAGTGTTCCAAACTCAAATTCGGAAACTGCATTAATTCTGTTACAACCTAATACATTGTATATGGTCGACCATATCGGATCAAAACCTCAAATCTGGTCAGAGCTATAGTACATTACTCACTCAAAGCGCACGAAAAGACCCGTTCAGGACAAGCGAGATCATTACCGTAATCAGGATGCTGAAGAAGCTTCTGCACAAGGCTCCAAGCAAATCTGAGATTTTGCCCCACTTACTGTGTACGCACCGTAACCACACAGAACGGCGTTTTGTGCGATAACAAGAGATATTCGTGATCACCATGTCATGTGACCCGCTTGGAACAAGTTTGAGACAAATTCCACTCCTTTGATTTTTTGGGGTCCAGATTTAGGGGTGGTTAGTTAGCTCTCGCTTTTATCACAAAATATAGGACCTTGACGTCAGTTATTCATGAACTCAGCTTGAAATGATGCAACGAAAAAAAGTCGGTCCTAAATGCCCCTCGTGCTACACATGATGTAGCACGACATTTTGTCGAGCGCGATTTCGCGGTCCGAAACGTGTGATTTAAAAGGCTTCCATTCAGAGGCTTTGATAAGCGAGTTTGTAAAGGAAGGTGATGTGGAGGAGGACATGCGAGATGAGCTTCGTGAAATTCTCAATCGAAAACATGTGCATCAATATGAGCAGGTTGGTCTCTGTCACGATCCACTACAAGCGACCATCAGTAAATTCATATGTTTAGGCGAAAAAGAATGGTCCAAATGGTGACAAGAGCGGTTTCTTGAGCACAGTCCGTTCAATATCAGACATCGGCAAATCGTTTTCTCACGGGAAAAACCTGGCCAAATTGGACAAAGAGCAAGCACCTGTCGGCCCACAGTTAGAACTACCGAAGGTATGCGTGTGCAGTTTCAATGGACTTGCCATCATTGAAGTAACGACCATCAGGTGGATTCTATGCCCAGAGATATGAGCAAAGATGGTTCAATTGCGGACATTAGCAAAGGCAACACCCACTTCCTGAAGAAACTTCCGCATGGCGTTGAAGCCAGCAATGTGCTTATCGGAGAAGTAAGATAATGACCAAATATCCAGTGTAGTTTATATGAACAGCTCTATTGTTGAACTGACTTGTTCCCGTCATTTGTCTCCAAATTTCCCCTTGAGTTGCAGCAGCGATCGCAAGGGTGATTTTGAATTGAACCAAAATATTTGTGACATCAAATATGGTTCAGTGTCGGTTGATTTTGGCTAGAATGTGATTTGAATCATTGATGTGATGTGGTAGGACTGTAACCTTAAACTTTCAGGTAGACTTTCTACAGCGTCACATTTGCGCTTTCGTACGTTTGAAAAGTGCAAATGTTCTTGGAGACCTCACTGAGGTGAATAGAGACTTTCGAAGTCAATTCTCTTCGGACTATCGTATTCTAGGTTCCCGTACCCACCAGGTTCATCTTCCTCATGCTTGGTCCCACAGGCCATGGAGCGCAGTACAAGGAAATTGGTCGGGCTATCGCTACGCTTATGGCTGACGAGGTGTGCAAAGTTGTTTTCAACTGTTTTTGCGAGATTGATATGTTTAAGATTTTCCACGATGTTGCCTATAAAGCACGTAATAAAGAAGATTTACTTGACGGCGTGGACGAATTTCTAGACCAGGTAAAGCATCGTTTGCTGTAAGTGTTCAGTGTTCCAGTTTTCATGGTAATCTAGGTCACCGTACTGCCTCCTGGTGAATGGGACCCCACTATCCGTATTGAACCTCCTAACCAAATTCCCTCTCAAGAAAAAAGAAAGCAGGTAAACTGAGTGATTTAGCGGTAAAAGAACAAACAAGCGACGTTTTAGGTCGGGCAAGAGTTCTTGTTAGAAAATGTGGAACTTTGTAAAGGCAAACATGTTGGAAAAGAGGAGCTGGAAGAAGAAGAAGGTCAGCAGAGTTATGGCAATTTTAGACTCACGATTTGTAATAGGTTGATGCATAATCTATGCATGTGCTAAATCTTGATTGGCAGAAAAGGTACAAAAATTCATTAAACATATCATTTGGTAGAGCAAAGCAAACAAAAAAATGGTCTTCAAACAGTCTTGGAAAGTTTGATATACGGAAAGTTAGGAAGAAGGATTTAGATATTTTCAAATGCCCAAAAATCTTCTGCTCAGTAACATCTTACGAACCTCCAACTTGCTCACAAAAATCTTGTCGTATCGTCTATCATATTTACGCTTGCTATATTTTGGCGAGAAGCTGAAAAAATTAATTTTGGCATGTCCCAGAAAATCAATGCTGGACTGCCCTGACGTAGACAGTTCCATACTACGAGCCTTTGGAAGTGTAATCACAAATTCGCCTTTTTCGACTTAGTTCTCAAGAAATATCGTGAAACATAGAAATCCAAAAACGCGACAATTTGAATTTTTGGCCTACTTTCATTTTCCAGTTTCTGGTCACGAAAAAAATGTGCCAAGTGTACATGCGAACATCTTATGCGTATAGTATACTAGCTTGCTTACCGCGCTCCGCTCGGCCCTGTCAAAACACTGTAATTAAGGTCCCATCCCTATCCCTGTACAGCCTTTCCCTGTGCCCACTTCTACACTTCATTTCCCGTTCCCTTTCTTGTTTTCGAAATCAGCATGCCCACTTACCACCCTGTGCCAACTCCCAGCCCTTCTCAGATTTTGAAAAAAAAATCGATAAAATCGATAAAAGTAATAGGTAATACCAAAAACTAATATTGTATTCATAATCAACATGCTCGATTACCCCCCTCTGCCAACTCCCAGCCCTGTAGCTCAAACTTTGCAAAAAATCGATAAAATCGATAAAAGTAATCGGTATTTCTGAAAACTAATACTGTATTCGGAATCGCCATGCCCACTTACCCCCTTGTGCCAACTCCCAGCCCCCCGTAGGTGAACTCTGCGAAATCGATAAAAATCGATAAAATCGATATCGATCGATGACGAAAAGTAGCCTATGGACACCCGTCCTGCTCTGAAGTGTATGTGTGCCAAGTTTGGTCCGGATCAGTTCAGAAATAAAAATTTCTGTTCCGCACATACGTACAGACAGACAGACAGACATTCAGCTTTATTTATAGGATACATACATACATACATACATACATACATACATACATACATACATACATACATACATACATACATACATACATACATACATACATACATACATACATACATACATACATACATACATACATACATACATACATACATACATACATACATACATACATACATCATACATACATACATACATACATACATACATACATACATACATACATACATACATACATACATACATACATACATACATACATACATACATACATACATACATACATACATACATACATACATACATACATACATACATACATACATACATACATACATACATACATACATACATACATACATACATACATACATACATACATACATACATACATACATACATACATACATACATACATACATACATACATACATACATACATACATACATACATACATACATACATACATACATACATACATACATACATACATACATACATACATACATACATACATACATACATACATACATACATACATACATACATACATACATACATACATACATACATACATACATACAATACATACATACATACATACATACATACATACATACATACATACATACATACATACATACATACATACATACATACATACATACATACATACATACATACATACATACATACATACATACATACATACATACATACATACATACATACATACATACATACATACATACATACATACATACATACATACATACATACATACATACATACATACATACATACATACATACATACATACATACATACATACATACATACATACATACATACATACATACATACATACATACATACATACATACATACATACATACATACATACATACATACATACATACATACATACATACATACATACATACATACATACATACATACATACATACATACATACATACATACATACATACATACATACATACATACATACATACATACATACATACATACATACATAACATACATACATACATACATACATACATACATACATACATACAATACATACATACATACATACATACATACATACATACATACATACATACATACATACATACATACATACATACATACATACATACATACATACATACATACATACATACATACATACATACATACATACATACATACATACATACATACATACATACATACATACATACATACATACATACATACATACATACATACATACATACATACATACATACATACAACATACATACATACATACATACATACATACATACATACATACATACATACATACATACATACATACATACATACATACATACATACATACATACATACATACATACATACATACATACATACATACATACATACATACATACATACATACATACATACATACATACATACATACATACATACATACATACATACATACATACATACATACATACATACATACATACATACATACATACATACATACATACATACATACATACATACATACATACATACATACATACATACATACATACATACATACATACATACATACATACATACATACATACATACATACATACATACATACATACATACATACATACATACATACATACATACATACATACATACATACATACATACATACATACATACATACATACATACATACATACATACATACATACATACATACATACATACATACATACATACATACATACATACATACATACATACATACATACATACATACATACATACATACATACACATACATACATACATACATACATACATACATACATACATACATACATACATACATACATACATACATACATACATACATACATACATACATACATACATACATACATACATACATACATACATACATACATACATACATACATACATACATACATACATACATACATACATACATACATACATACATACATACATACATACATACATACATACATACATACATACATACATACAAAGCAGTGGTATCAACGCAGAGTACTCATACATACATACATACATACATACATACATACATACATACATACATACATACATACATACATACATACATACATACATACATACATACATACATACATACATACATACATACATACATACATACATACATACATACATACATACATACATACATACATACATACATACATACATACATACATACATACATACATACATACATACATACATACATACATACATACATACATACATACATACATACATACATACATACATACATACATACATACATACATACATACATACATACATACATACATACATACATACATACATACATACATACATACATACATACATACATACATACATACATACATACATACATACATACATACATACATACATACATACATACATACATACATACATACATACATACATACATACATACATACATACATACATACATACATACATACATACATACATACATACATACATACATACATACATACATACATACATACATACATACATACACTAGTTGGCAAACCCGGCTCCGCCAGGGCCTATAAATAATATATTTGTAATCAGCATGCTCGATTACCCCCCTGTGCCCACCCCTAGCCCTGTAGCTCAAATTTTGCAAAAAATCGATAAAGTCGATATCGATCGATGACGAAAAGTAGCCTATGACACGCTCCCTGCCCCGAAGTACATGAGTGCCAAGTTTGGTCCGAATCGGTTCAGAAATAAAAATTTCTATTCCGCACATACGTACAGACAGACAGACATTCAGCTTTATTTATAGGATACATACATACATACATACATACATACATACATACATACATACATACATACATACATACATACATACATACATACATACATACATACATACATACATACATACATACATACATACATACATACATACATACATACATGCATACATACATACATACATACATACATACATACACACATTCAGCTTCTTATATATAAAGCTGAATGTCTGTTTGTCTGTCTGTCTGTCTGTCTGTCTGTCTGTCTGTCTGTCTGTCTGTCTGTCTGTCTGTATGTCTGTCTGTCTGTATGTGTGTACGTATGTTCCGAATAGAAAATTCCATTTCTGAACCGATCCGGACCAAACTTGGCACACATACACTACGGGCCCCGGCGGGTGTCATAGGCTACTTTTCGTCATCGATCGATATCGATTTTATCGATTTTTATCGATTTTTTTGCTGAGTTCACCTACGGGGCTGGGAGTTGGCACAGGGGGGTAATCGAGCATGGGGATTCCGAATACAATATTGGTTTTAAGGATTATCGATTACTTTTATCGATTTTATCGATTTTTTTGCAAGGTTTGAGCTACGGGGCTGGGAGTTGGCACAGGGGGGTAATCGGGCATGGGGATTCCGAATACAATATTGGTTCTCAGGATTATCGATTACTTTTATCGATTTTATCGATTTTTTTGCAAAGTTTGAGTTAGGGGGCTGGGAGTTGGCACAGGGGGATAATCGAGCATGGGGATTCCGAATACAATATTGGTTCTCAGGATTATCGATTACTTTTATCGATTTTATCGATTTTTTTGCAAAGTTTGAGTTAGGGGGCTGGGAGTTGGCACAGGGGGATAATCGAGCATGCTGATCATTCCCAAGGGGGGTGATCAGCATGCTCGATTACACCCCTGTGCCAAATTCCAGCCCCCTAGCTCAAATTTTCAAAAAAATCGATAAAATCGATAAAAGTAATGGACCTTGAAAACTAATATTGTGTTCGTAATCAGCATGCTCGATTACCCCCCTGTGCAAAATCCCAGCCTCGCATGTCAAAATTTACAAAAAATCGATAAAATCAATAAAAGTAATCGATAATTCTGAAAACTAATATTGTATTCGGAATTCCCATGCTCACTTCCCCCCCTGTGCCAACTCCTAGCCCTGTAGGTGAACTCTGCAAAAAAATCGATAAAAATTAAAATCGACATCGATCGATAACGAAAAGTGGACTATGACACCCGCCTGGGCCCGAAGTGTATGTGTGCCAAGTTTGGTCCGGATACGGCGGAGCCGGGTAAGCCAGCTAGTTATATATAAGATGCATGTCCAACCTGGGAGTGCGCAGGATTTTTTTAGACGGAAATCTGGTTTTTGGGTTCTAAATTGTTTTTCGCAAGCTCTGCATACATTGAACTTTTTGCAATTGTCTAATTGCTATTTTGTAGAGCTTGCTTTGGTTTATCAAAGAGTTTACTTCATGCATTTTTATATCTTCTCTGCCGCTCCAGGATAAGGAAGATGCAATGCATTAATCTATTAATTGATGATCAATTCATTTGAAGGACATGGTGCTGATCCTGCCTTAAAAAGAACTGGCCGCTTGTTTGGTGGCTTGATACTCGATATCAAGAGGAAGGCAAGCTTTTTTTTTTCAAATTCCAAATGTATGCATGGCATGTTTATGCACTGCAGGCGCCGCATTTCCTAAGCGATTTTACTGATGCTCTGAATCTGCAATGTTTGGCCACAACTTGCTTCATGTACTTTGCTCTTTTGGCTCCCATTGTCACATTTGGAGGTCTGCTTGAGGAAGCAACGCATCAGCGGATGGCTGCCATGGAAAACCTTCTTGGAGGTATGCTCCTTCAGCTCACAATGGTGCTATTGCATATTCTGCAAATTGGCGTATTCATCTCACAGCCAAACATGATTGGACACGACAAACTGGAGATGGTTTGAACACGGACGTTATCTGTTTGGATTTTACCAAAGCTTTTGACAAAGTCCCGAATTAAAAACTCTGTAAAAGTTTGGATAAGAGCCTTCTTGACTGTGAGATCTTTTGTTGTGCGGATCAAAAAGCTCTTTCTCCAAACCAAGGAAAATCGTAGTGGAGTGCCGCAGGGAGGTGTTCTTTCACCAGTATTGTTTTACATTTAGGGCCGCATGCACTAACCTCCCCGCTGGGGAGGGGATCGCAGCTTAAAAGAAAGCTTTATATTTCGAAACTCCAGATATCTGGATTTCACGTTGTGTACCTATCCGTAAGTATTCCTACTACCCTTCACTATGAACATGTTGAAGAGGAGCGAGAAGCTGCACGAACCGCATTTTCCAACATTTGTATGATCCCTGATGATCCCCGGCGCTTTTCTTTGAAGTCATTTTTCTTTCTCCGAAGTTAACGAAAAACTTCCAAAGCTGTGCAGATTATTTAACCCAACAGTGCTAAGCATGTTGCTGATGAGAACAAATGAATTTTTGAAAATCGAATTTTTCGGTAAACCTCAAATTTCGACCTGTGGATCATCGAAAATTTCATGACTTCAAAACATCATTTGTTCTTATCAGCAACATGCTTAACACTGTCGGGTTAGATAATCTGCACAACTTTGGAGGTTATTCGTTAACTTCGGAGAAAGAAAAATGACTTTAAAGAAAAGCGCCGGAGATCATCAGGGATCATACAAAAGCTGGAAAATGCGGTTCGTACATCTCGCTCCTCTTCAACATGTTCATAGTGAAGGGTAGTAGGAATACTTACAGATAGGTACACAACGTGAAATCCAGGTATCTGGAGTTTCAAAATATAAAGCTTTCTTTTAAGCTGCGATCCCCTCCCCGCGGGTATGTTAGTGCATGCGGCCCTTATACCAGTGGCAGACCGAGCCCCCCCCCTCCCCTCTGTCTCTCCGGTGCGGCTACGTACTGACTCTACTGACTCTCACTAACACAACGGTGGATTAAGGCCTCCGACGAAGACGAATTTGTCGAAACATAAGGCCAATAAAGAATTCCACCGTACAAACCTGGCACTGGCATAACATAGTATAGCTACATAGTAGAAAGTCAAAGCAGTCGCTTTAGTTCAGCTATGTCATACCTTTATAAGAAACGCTTATCTGCTTTTTTCTCTCAAAAATAGTTTCACGCGTATTTTGTTCCCGAGAATGTGTTTTCATAAGTTATTTCGCAGTTTTTTCAACTGGTTTGACAGCGATAGGGCTCCTTCTATCTTATGGATGCTTAGCGAAAGAAGCACTAGAAAAAAAAACTGAGTTTTCGTATTCAAAGCGCACCCGACGTAGACCTAACAGCAGGCATGCGCTCAAATTTATGCCTTCGAACTCTTTCTGCAATGTTCTTATAGGCGTGAAGTGGAGTAATGACTTTGTTTATATGTATGAGAGTCCGTATGCTTCGCGAACGATCGTGAGCATAGTTTATAAACCTTTTTTGTTGTAAATAATGCTTCTACATTATTTTGAGCTTACAAAAATAGCGTACACCAATTTTGAATGCAAAAATTTAAGCGCAGGCTTGCTGTGAGGTCTATGTCGAGTGCGCTTTGAATACGAAAACTTAAATTTTTTTCTAGTGCTCATTTGCTAAGCCTCTATAAGATAGATGGGGCCCTATCGCTTCCAAACCAGTTTAAAAAGCTGCGGAATCACCTATAGAATCACCTTTCACATGCTCGGGAACAAAATACGCGTGAAACTATTTTTGAGAGAAAAAAGCAGATAAGTGTTTCTTATAAAGGTATGACGTAGCTGGACTAAAGCGACTGCTTTGACTTTCGACTATGTATATTCACATAAGACTTTGGAAGCTGAGAATCATCTTGGTGGACAGAAACTTTAGGTTGATCTATAGTTGTGGCCAACCTTCAAGCCTGCTTTTTTTTCGAAATTTTTGATTTTTTTTCCTGAATAGTGGAACGAAAGCGGGATCCGTTCTAGTTACTGATGGTACCCCGTTAGAGACACAGCTGTACCAAATTTCAGGTCAATTCGTTGAAAAGCAGATTAAGTAGGGCAGTTTTCAGGGTGGATCTATAGTTTTCAGCACTGTACATGTAGATAACTAGAATAATTTTTTTTTAAATCCAAATTAGCCTGTAAAGAAATTCTCGGGGGCGGTAGCCACGCCATTTTTTCCAAAATTTCGGATGGCCCAAATCTTGGAAAGCACCCCAAAAATTTTTCGGAGTGCGTGGATGTCGCGACGCACCCTCATTCGGAGGCAAAAAAAACTTGAAAAAGAGAATATGAGAGAAAAATGAGAGAAAGGGAAATAAGAGAAAAATGCCAAAATAAATTAAATTTCCCCTTTTGTGCTGCTTGCTCGAAAAGCATAACCTTTCATAGAGACGCTCAATCAGCGCAAACATTGCACAGTTAGAAGAGCAGGTACCCGTAGCAGGTGTAGCAGAACCTACAATACTGACAGCTCCGATTGCTACTGCAATTTTCGGATTTTTTTTGATCTTTCACAGAAAATTCAGAATTAGAGTGATTTTCATCTACCGCTTCTATGCAGTGTATGCTCAATTGAAAGCCTCTAAGGAACCACTGTGATGAAAATGATTTGCTCTTCTTTTGGATATGAATGAAAGCACGTAAATTGGTTGAAAAAATCACAAGTTATGAATTTTTCTATACTGGTGCGACAGAACTTTCGGGACCTTATTCATTTCTATCCAAGTGGTGGTGGTTGAGATAAGCCTCTAGCCTTAACCGTGAGAAAATTGCAGAGCTTCGCACATTGCGCCCAAAATTAAAATTTCTTTGCATTTACTGTTCAGCTACTGTCTGTAGTAGAAATTGTCTACGCACACTTTACTATAGTGTGGACCCCGGCCAGTTTCCCATAGGTACCTCCGCGGCGCAACCGGAATTGAGAAGTGGAATCCCGTAAATACACTTCGAAAGGAACGTATACAGGAATAAAACGCACGTAACCTCCATTGGTACCTCGAAATCAATCAATGGCTGCAAATTTCAGATTTGCACCGATAGAAAAGCGGTAATAAGTAAACGTAGAGCAGAAGAAGAACAACCGCATTCTCAAAACGTTTCTCTTCATAAACTTAGAAACTAGAATAGTAAAATAATTCAAAAAATGTGGTTATTTCCGTAAACAGATCCCTACCTGCTTCTCGAAAGGCTTAATTTGACTTGATACACTGTCTACACTCTAAAAATCAATTCGAGAGAGACTCTTATTTAGTACAAAAAGCTTTTAGAGGAATATTCTCTTAGAATACACCTCAAATCTCAATCTCTCAGAAAAAAAAAGGGAAGAACACAAGACTAGTACTCAAGACCGAAGCTCTCAGCCTTAGTAGAGCACGTGAAATCTCGTCACCGGTTATGCGAATTGTTTACACCTGAAATAGAGGGAATATAGTAAAACAAAAGCAAGAAAATAAGAGAAAAGCAAGGAATTCCATCGACAGAAGGCGCGCTGAAGGCGTGCATTGCGGATGCGTCGAGAAGAGGTACCTATGGGAAGCTGGCTGAAGTCCACACTATATATTTTCATATTGTTAGAGATCACCTAGACTGAGACATCGGCGCTCCAACATTGGCAGCCGTTTTGGTCATTCTGTATCCCATGAATCTCTCTTGAAGAAGGCATTCGCCAAATCTTTGCTTATTTCTGCGTCGGGGTAGGCCTCCTGATGACAGTTTCATAAAAACATTTAACTCACTTTTTGGGACTTTGAAGCCCACGAGAAAATGTTAAATAAATTGACAATTTTGAATTTTGATATTTTTTCTTTTCGCACTTCTCTGTTTGAGCCTTTTCCATTGCTTTTTGTACTACTGGCTTGCGGCTATAAGACAGACTATTTACCATTTATAATAACAAATTTTGAAGGGAACTAAGGCCAGTTAAAAAAGAAATTTCAGAAAAGAACTTTTTTCTTATCAATCAATATTTTTCTGCCCGTTTGTGATATGAGTATAGGTAGACAGGTAGAGGGCGCTGTATTGCGAAAGGTTTGTTGCCTCTGGTGGTCCTTATCGCACAAAAAATGTAGATTTTTTAGAAAGTCATAGCACGTCAAAGTGAGAACTCGCAAAATGCGCATTATTTTTGCTTACAGTGAGCACTGATTTACATTGCTCCAATGCATGTGTGAGAGCCATAACAAGTAAGGTTCATTTCTGTGGTTACTTACAAGGGAATGGTCAGAAGTCGAAGTGGTCAAACCAAACAAGCTGTATACCATTCGATGCAATATAAAACGGTGACTTCGAATCTGTCTTTCTTATCTGCTTCTCGCTTCTGTGGACGAAGCTACAAGCCATTAAAAACCAATATTTTGCTAAGAAATTACGCGTGAAATTGAGAATTTAGCCGTGGTGAGCCACATTCGCCTTAATGTTGGGCCAAAACATGCAGCTAGCCTACTTAGAATTTTTAAAGAAAGAAGCTGAGCAAAGATGCAACAGTGTGCTCAATTTCGCTGTATTTATGTGTGATTGTTTCACAATAAAACCGCTTGTAGCTTCGTCCACAGAAACGGGAAGCAGATAAGAAAGACAGATTCGAAGTCAGCGTTTTATACTGCATCGAATGGTATACAGCTTGTTTGGTTTGGCCACTTCGACTTCTGACCATTTCCTTGTTAGCGGTCTCTCGACTGAAAGGCCACTACTGCTGCGTGAGTTTACGTGATACCTTTTATGATGGCCAGTGTTATTATAGAACCAGTGCTTCACCTCTGGGAAGCATGGCTAAAGCTCAGGTTTTATAGTAACAAAGAAGAGCGGTCGGCGGCTTGCTTCTTATTGTAAAACTAAGCTAAAGCCGGTTCTGCACTGGTGTTTGAAGCAAGGCGAAAACTTTCCATGCATGGGATTCATCACAATTCAGGCGTTCGATACATTATTTTGGGACACCCTGCATAAACCATCTGCCAAAACTTTCTTTGAGACGCGATCTCAGGGGTGTGGCACAAGCACAAAAAAAATTGACAGTTGGACCTTTTCTGCGTTTATGCCAATGGATTCTATCACAGAGGAAGTTATTGCAGTTGATTTGTGAGATCTTGCGATCTCGATGTTCTATTTTGACTTTTATATATTCTGTCAAGCTGTTTGCAGGAGCCATTTGTGGAGTAGTATATCACCTCTTTTCTGGGCAGCCGCTCACGATCATAGGTTCTACTGGACCAGTGTTGGTATTTGAAACGATTGTATTCGACTTCTGCTTGCGACTAGGAATCAAATACTTGAGTTTTCGTTTCTGGGTAGGTCATTTTTTCATTTCAGTAAATTGCCTTCCAGCAGATCTGTTACATTTAGGTCCATGTGTGGACTGGGTTTATTATATTTGTAATGTGCATAACGGATGCTAGCTCGTTGGTAAGAAGCATTTTTATTTGTGATTCATCGTACATTCTAGAATGAACCGCGAAAGAACGCATCTTGACCATCTAGGTGTCCTACATTACACGCTTCACTGAAGAATCTTTTGCAACTCTTATCGCTGTTATTTTCATCTACGAAGCCATTATGAAGCTTTGGAAGATCAAAAGTAAGTATATAAGCACTAATATTGCCAAAGGTAACGTAAGTTCCGTTCGTTCAGCTCAGCTGGATGTCATAAACTATAGCCGTGACGTGGTAGAAGGAACGTGCTTTTGCCAGGCACCTACTGGTAAACGTGAGTCATATATGCTAAATTTGGCGACTAAGTAGTCTACGATATTCAAACTGTTTAGCGTTGGTAACCTTCGAGAAAGCTGGCGAGTTCATAGTGAGAAATGGTCTTTCGATTCCCCACAACACGACCTACGTCGACTACGCTGCGGTTAGTTCTCCATTTCGATTTGCTTATTTTGCAGCATCCTTTTGTGCAATTTAAGCCGCTCTCTCTGCAAAAGCATCAGTAGTGAGTATTCAGTATTTATAACCAGTCATTCGTTGCATATCTGAAATAGAGCGTTGCCGTAAGTTCAACACCTCTATGCCTTCTAACATCAGTGAGAGATATGAAAAAGTAGATTTTGGAACTACACATTTAGATGGAACACATAATCATTTTTTAACTAAAGTTTCTCGCACATGTCAGCATTTTCAAAAGAGGTGGGAGAAATCAGCTCTGAATCGTTTTTGGACTTCGCGATATCGATAAAATAGCAGATAGCGATCAACATGACCATATTTCGTTTGCTTATCATTTAAAACCAAAATTAGTAAGCTTAGGATGGAGATAACTCATAAGAATCAAAAATGCTTCATTTCCGATCTTTCGCGCTGATAACCTCATGTTATATCTCGCTTCCAAGCGTCGGTCGCAACTTTCTCAAAGTTTTTCCTCTGCACAATGATAGCAGCTTGCACGTCACTGCTAATGGTAGGTTGTTATACCAAAAACTCTGTTTTATCACTTTCAAAAAGTTAATTTCTTCCTTGAAAGTGGTTTTGCCCGGCATGTGTTCAATGGCCCTTGCTAGGTCTTGATTGCAGAAGTGAAAAATGAGATTACTCGGGGCTTGGTGATTTTGAGCAGACGTGTCAAGAATTCGAAAAATATGCAATACAGTCTAAAGCAGTCAATACGTGAGTCTGAGTCATCTGTGCTTGCGATATCGAGAAAGCAGCCGAAAACGAAAAACAATTTTTGGATATCTCTCAGAGTCGTAACTTTCCATAGGGAAGCTGATTTTTTGGACTGAAAAGAGAAGTATAGGCTACTGCGTGACGAAGGTGCAATATCCTTAGGTGCGAACTATACTTGGGGAAATTCGAAATTCTTCTCGAATATACGAATATCGAAATATTATTTGAAAATCGGAGTTTTCGAATATTCGACTATCGATATTTTTCGAAAATTGGAAACTTCGAGTATCTAATATATAGAGATTCGACTATCGAATATTATGCGAGAATGGACATTTTCGAATCGAACAATATTAAATATCGAAATTCGATATTCGAATTTTGAATATTATTCGGTTCTCGAATATCATTGAATTTTCGAATACTATCCGAATAATTTATGTCAGTAAGACTGCCTATGAGAGACCAAAATATCTAACAATAAATTGTTTCATGTAAGTATCAAGAAAGGCACTTTTTTATGCTATAATTTACGATGAAAAACGGTTTAGTGATGAGTGAAGAGACTTAAGAACCTAGAAGCGTACTTTAGTGAAGGTTGCGAAAAGATTTTCCGAACTTCAAAGAGGATCATAAATATCCTCATTGGGTGTTGTAGACTGATATACCGGGGGGTCCCGACAGTATGTAGATCTATGTGCTGGCATCAACTTAGCTTACTATGGAGCAATTTATCGATTGCTTTTTACTGTTGTAAAGTTACCGTAGGAAAACTGAGGAGGGTTTTGAGACATCAAGAGTTGTTTCCTGAGGAAAGGAATCAAAAAGGCCGAAAATCTTACATTAGACTTCTAAAGACACTACCGTATATGAGTGTGCGGCGTTAGCCACGCACTCCGAATAAAATTTTTGGGGTGCTTTTCAAAATTCGCGCGGGTCCATAACCCCTAAAATCTAGAAAAAGGAGGCGTGACGGCAGCCACGCCCCCGAAAAATTTTTTTCACAAGGCTAAAACTTTTAAAAAATTAAAAAAAATTATTTTGATTGTTTACAAGAATAAACAAGCCACTTGCACATTTTATACCCCCCCCCCGGGTCCGCCACTGGTATAAAGATTTATTTACGTACGATTTCCAGCTTAGCTTTTGCCTACCTCGTGCCTCTTGAACGGATACCTATCTTTGAAATCTAGATTTCGGTTATCGCTGTTAAGTTTGGCACCTCGTAAACGCCATAATTTTTAGTGAGATTTGGCAGTCAGAAGAGAGTCAAAACTAATCGTAATTTATCTCCTAACGTTAAAATGCTTTTGAAGAAAACTGTTTCGAACACAAGATTGCAAAACATTTGGAAACATAGTAAAGATCAGTATTTGTTGATGGCTGACTACTTTTCAACTAGTCTACCGCGCACTTTACAGGCTTCTTTGGAAAACTGCAGGCATGTTGGCGGTACTTATGGCGGTACATCGTGCTATCCACTCTATGATAAGATGCTCATGTCCATCTTGTTGACAATCGGTACTTTCTTCTTGGCCATCACTTTCAAGGTCAGTCATAATGTCCTCGATTTTACCAGCTCTATTATTGTTTGAAGAGAATGCGCAACTCATGTTACTTTCCCTCTCGGATACGACAGATATTCAGCGATTTTGCTGTAATGATATCCATAGCAATCATGACCTCTATTGACATGGCCGTAGGCATAAATACTCCTAAGCTGCATGTGCCGAGTTCTTTCCGTGTAAGTTTCTTGATATTTATGCATAACTCGCATTCTCAAATACCTTATTACAGCCCACTTGGGATGGTCGTGGCTGGATCATCCCGCCATTTGATGGCAATCCATTTTGGACTGTTCCTCTAGCTTTTATACCGGCATTGTTGGCCTGTATCTTGATATTCATGGACCAGCAAATTACAACTGTAATCGTAAATAGGAAAGAGAATAAGCTGAAGAAGGTGATTGCAATATTTTTAAGCTTTGGAGTCCGTTACTAGTAGCTTTTAGGGATGTGGATACCATTTGGATCTTTTGGTATTGGGTATTCTCATAGTGATTGTTGGTTTCCTCGGGCTTCCCATATACGTTGCTGCTACCGTACTTTCAATCAACCACATCAACTCCTTGAAAGTCGAAAGCGAATGCAAAGCTCCAGGAGAAGTAGCGCAGTTTGTCGGAGTTCGGTTCGTTTTAAAATATAATTATATTTTTCTACAAAGAATATAATTCTGCAGCGAACAACGTGTCACTGGTATTATCACATTTCTCTTGATTGGTCTATCAGTGTTCATGACTACGTTGTTGGGTCACATCCCTATGCCTGTGCTCTACGGAGTGTTTCTCTATATGGGCATTTCTGCACTCGGTGGCATTCAGCTCTTTGATCGTATCCTGCTGCTGCTAATGCCAATGAAGTGAGTTTTCCTTCGAGCAATCTCGGCGTCATCTACTTCCTGGGGTCGTGTTTAGAGCCACTTTAGTGCGTGACGTAGTTTTGGATTTTAGAAATCAGGGGATTTGTGCATCTCATAAAAGGCTACTTTTAGTATCTACTTGTTCCGGCAACCGCTGACACTTTTTCTTTTTTCTTTGCACTTTGGCATATGCTTGCGGAAAATTTGCGAAGCTTCTAAAGAGAAGTGGACATGGTTATAGACACATCCAGTTAAGAAAATTTCCATGGTTTTGTCTTAGTTCTCTTCACAAGGCAACTTTCTGCAAATGCTGCTAAAAGAGTTGGCGATTCCTTTCAATGGAGCTTGTAATGTATTCTATTAGAGGAACGGATCCTCTCTAAAGAAATAGATCCAAGTAGCGGAAAGTTTCGTTCTGGATGCATGCTTCACCGTCAAGGAGTAACCTACATGATCTCCTCTTTGTTCACATAAAAGTGGCGGTAGACATTGCATATCGTTTCACTGGATGTCATTGTCTGTTTACCACTAGTCGTTAAGATGATCCCACTATTTTAGGTACCAGCCTGACACCATCTACATCCGACACGTTCCCATAAAAAAGATTCACCTGTTCACAGCTTTCCAAGTGGGATGTCTAGCAGTTTTGTGGACCGTCAAATCAATCAAGTCGACGTCAATCTCATTCCCAATAATGGTGCAGTTGGAAGGACGCAACCAATTACTTCTGCTATCGACTTTTTTCTAGTTAGTGGTGATGGTTGCCGTGCGCAAGTTGATGGAAAAATTTTTTACCAAAACGGACTTGAAATACCTGGATGATCCAATGCCAGACTTCCATCTGAGAAAGAAAGAGGATCTAAAGAGAAGACAGAGCGAAGTTAGATTTTTTGCGACCTTCTCGCTATAATCTTAATATCATAACAGGGAGAGCCAGTGGACATCGAGATAGAAGAAAATCAAGCCACTATCCATGCTGTAAAAACTGAAGCTCATCTGCATATTCCAATGGCTAGCGGAAATGTCATCAAAATTCCACTCGCAGCCATTCAGGAACCTAGCCATTCAATCAACATGACCAAAGAAGTCAGAGTGGAATAGAGAATGTCATGCTGATTTGCAACGTTGCTACTTCAGGTGAACAGCAGTGGAATGTGGAAACATATAAGTTCGTGCGACTCCAAAAACTCTCTCAACAAAGACATGCCGAAAAGCCTGTAAGTTTTAAATTATTTCTGTATGTGGAATCTGAGGGAGAAGTCTTGAGCAACTGTAAAGCGGCAGTTCGTACATTCGTGCCGTAGAATCGGCTACAAATTAAGCGCTCTGTACTTTTTCCGAGCAGTTTTTGTACTTAAAAGCAGTGGCTCGGCATTTGACCTAGAAATATTTTCGCTTATCTTGGGTTACTCGAGGCGCTGATTCCGAGAATCTACCCCAGAGAGCTCGAAAATGGCGATTACTAGCATTAACAAAATACGTGCACATTTTTATAGCCCTATAAGAACTTCCAAAATTTTCACGACCCATTTCCGGGGAGGGGGGGGGGGGGGGAGGACGAACACCTCCTCCCTGAAAACGGGTCGCGAAATTTTTGAAGCACGGTTCCAGGATCCAGTCACCTTTTCGTTACTTCTGCGAGTCCGACGTCACCGTCTAAAGATTCACGCGTGGCATTCAACATCTTACTGCGAGAAAGAAAGTGGATAACTTCAAGAACAATCTTCCAGAAGAACAAGCGGAGATTTTCTGAACTACTTCAATATGCCTGCTAAATATGCTCAAGCTTTTTACCATTATCATCGCTGCTCACATATCAAAGAACTGGATACAGCCGAACCCCAAGAACAAGCTAGATTTCACAAGGGATCCGGCTGCATGGACTACATCGAGACGGTTACAGAAACCATAGAAGTCTGCAGGGAGTACTGACATGGAAGTCTGCAGGGAGTACCGACAGCATTCCAATTTTCGTCGCGTACGAGAAAACTGACAGCGTCGATTATCTGCGATGGTCCATCAAGGACTGGGCCCTCCTTAAAGGCACCGTTTACCCTAAGCTGAGGGTGTTGAGCTTTTGGCAGCATATAATAGTAGAGCCCCCTAATAATCCAATGCCCAAGTCGCGGCGCAAAATGCCGCTTCGGAATAGCGAAGATGCACGAGGACCCCATTCATGCCCGCCCTCTCCCATCCGTGCCCGCCCATTTGTGCGCGCCCATCCAATCACCGTTCCGGAAAGCCGGCCTGTAGATTCTCCGGGACGGGGACTGTCTGGGTTTTCGCGCATTCTCGACTTCATATTCGGAATTAGGGACATGAGAAGGCCCCGAAACGACAAAAACGTGGAAGTCAATGTGGGTGGACGGTGCCTTTGAGTGAGCAATAGGCCGAGTTACAAAAATTGTACAACGACGATGCAGCTATTTCATCCCCCCTCCCTTCATCGCAATTGGAAAGAGAGAAGGCCTTACAATGTCGCTGTTCACCGCCGCCTTGCAGTAGGTAATGAACTCACTAGACTGGGAGGAGAGAGACACGAGTTGATGGGAGATTTCTCGCAACTTCGTTTTGCGAACGACACCGTTCTCTACGAGCAATTTACACTGAAGCGGAAACAATGCTGAAGGAACTAAACGAAGTATTAAAGAAGGCTGGAATGAACTGGAAGAAGACTCAGTTCATGAAGAACGCCCTTTGCGAAGATGGGGAAATGGTATTGAAAGACACCTCAATCATGAACACGTCTTCTTACGTGTAAATATCTTGGGCGTTTGATGTAAGTGGAGAACGATTTGAAAACTCAACAAGAGAACATGAACAGCCTAGGCCGCCTTGGGCCTCTAGAGGAAGCCAACCATTTGAGGTTCCAAAGCTCCGAGCGCACCTGTTCGACTCGACCGCTCTTTCTGGGGTCTCAGCTGCGAAAAAGAGCGCTCGACTTGTTTGCTGGCTGACACTGCAGCCATGTCGTAAGCTCTACGGACCTAGAGAGCGCTGGGCGGAGATGCTCCTTGAACAGATGGTGCAGCTGAGAAAATAGCTTGATTTGACTTCTGCGCTTGAAACCAGGGCTCGGCACGAGGTGGCTTACAAGCAAGCTGGATATCGTTTTTGGGACGAAAAGCAAAGGGGGTTTCGTTTTTGTGACCGAAGAGACACGGAAAATTGGCGACGGCGACCTTTTTTTTTAGTCGACGTTTCGTTTTTTGGGGGATTTTGGGGAATTTTCAGGTTTTAGAGGAAATTTGGTTGAGGGTCAAAGGGGACTTCGTAAAAATTCCCCGGCTATTCGGCTATCCGTGCCTGATCTGAACATCTGAGACGTGAATTCTGCTCAAACTCCGCCTGTAGGGTTCACTGACATTGATCACGAATACAACGCTCTTTTCAGAAAAAAGCCATCTTTGTAATCACGTGGGTATACAATAAGAGGCCGGAATCTCGAATTTGCTTGAAGGCAGTGTCCGGGCCAAAACTCGATTTTTAGAAAATCCACTTACCGGGGGTTATCCGCAACGCTGAGTTTGAAAATCCACATTAGAAAGCGCAACGGCAGAACATCCGTTTTTCAAGACCTTACAATTCGAAATTCGACGTCCCTGCTAGGGCAGGGCCGCAGAGTCGCTGCGGGACCCTACAATTTTAACTTTGGCGGCATGCGCACCCTGCCGCATAGCACGAACTCAAACAGGTCGGAGGACCCCGCCCCGAGGCGTAAGTTTTCCCACTTTCCGATCCTTTTTCGTGCTTTAGGTCGAACATTATAACTTCGCTCTTGCGCGATGCTGTGTTCGAGCGGGGGCTACTTTCGCATGATAGTGAAATTCCAAACCCCCCATTTTGTCCGGACACTGCCTTTAAAGGCAGTGTCCGGACAAAAACTCGATTTTGAAATTTTGTGCTTACTTGGGCCTATTCGCTACGCTGAATCCGAAAACGCACGTTGTAGAGCGCGAAAATGGCGAAAAACGGCTCTAACAGAAGAGGGAAATGAGCAGGTGGGCGGGGTTCTCCCCACTGCGAATTCACGTTCCCGGCTTCCGGAGCGACCTTCTCCCTTCCGGTTTTAAGTCAATCATTCGCACTTGATTGGTAGCGATGTTAGGACGGCTAGCGGAATCGAGAAAATCGCTCCGGGAGCTGGGAGCGTGAAATCGCACTGGGGAAAGCCCCGCCCACCTGCTGATTTCCCTCCTGTGTTAGAGCCCTTTTTCGCCGTTTTCGCGATTTCCAATGTGGATTTTCGGATTCAGCATGGCGAATAGGCCAATGAGCACAAAGTCTCAAAATCGAGTTTTTGCCCGGACACTGCCTTTAAAGGCAGCGTCCAGGCACATCCGGACCTATGGGGGTTTTCGCGGAAAGTATTTTTGGGGCTCTAACTAAGGCACTGCCCAAACGGCAGCGCAGGTGACTCATTAACGGCTAAGATATACGCCTCCAAACTGGACCCCAGGATTGTATTCGCACGGATTCATGGCAGTTTCGCGCGAGGACCCACGCTTTGCGCCATGAATTTATGCGAAATACTATACTATTATACTAAAGTGGCGTACCAAGGATTTCGGCTCGGGGGGGGGGGCGCGACAAAAATTGTTTTCCGATGAAGGTACGTGCCTCAGCCGCACTCCCAGAAATTTTTTGGTGTGCTCCCTAAAATTTTCGCGGGCTCAGAACCCCGAAATTTCAGAAAAAGAGGGAGTAGCGTCAGCCACGCCCCCGAAAAAAATTTTTTTATAGGGCTAAAATGAATTTTCAAAAATTTTAAAAAATATTTTAATTATTTACAAGTACAAACAAGTCACTTGCGCATTTTTATAACTCATGTAAGTAACTTTCAAAATTTCGCGACCCATCGTCGGGGGGGGGGGGGCTCGGTAGGCCACTGTTATACTATACTATTCCCCTCGAAACTGGATCCTGGTGTCCAGTTTCGAGGGGAATATCTCAGCCGTTAGAGCGCTATCTGAGCTGCCGTTGTGGAGTGGCTCAGTTAGACCCAAAATTAAGTGATCCCCATGTGTCCAGACTTGCCTGGACGCTGCCTTCAAGAGGTTGTCTATGGGGGTTCTCGCTATGGTTATTATAGGGGCCTGCGTGATCGCCAGAGTCGGACGTGCGTACGGCCATTGCGCCGCACACGTCCGATGTCAGTGAGGCAGGTGCCAGACTTGTCCTGTTCAACCGGTTCGTCCGGTTCACTCATTCGCTATTGGTCAAATCAACGCACTGACCAATACAGAGGGGGTGAACCGAATGAAGCTGTTGAACAGGGTAAGTCTGGCACCTATCTGAGTCATGGGACAGACATCGGACGTGCGCGGCGCAATGGCCGTACGCACGTCCGACACTCGCGATCATACAGGCCCTAATAAATATCACGACATGGTCTATCTTTTGTCATGCCATTTCAAGAAAATGATGAGTTTGCAAACGCCGTAACTCCATTAATCCTTTTTCTTACAATATCGATATCATAGTTGTAATCAGCCCACTAATGATCTTCAATCAAATCCGAGATTTGTCGGAAGTTGTCCGCACATACCTTATACCTACCATAATCAGGAAATGGTGCTACCGTGTGTATGCGATATGATATTCTCAGTCAAGTGCTCAATGCTCATTGATCCCAATAGAGCAAACTCTAGCCCAATCTGTTATTTTGACTTTATTGAATTCCACCATAGTCACAGAAAATGGCATTTTTCTGCGGAGAGCGTTGAGTTCGTAATCTGCATGTCAAATCACCGGGAAGTTTGAGCAGAATCCCGATCATCAGATTTTACGGATAGAGTATAGCCAATAGCTTTTTTGTACTTTGAAGTAAGAATAACGTTCTTGCTGTACACTCTATTTACTGGAAGTGGCTGATGGAGGGCGGAGCTCCGATCGCTAATTAACCCACTGATGACGATGCCTAATTTTGCGTGGCGACACTGTAGGACGATGCGATTTTGCAATACTTTCGGCATAGGGAGATTTTGCGGTTATTTACGACAAGGTTCTTTTGTAAACAACTATAAACATTTTTTGAACGACGGAGCCTACAGCTCCCAAGAATGCAAAAAATTGGAAAAATCATTAATTTATGGAAGGAATACTAGGCCTGTAAAGGATTGTGCTTTTTCGTACCTCTTGAGCATGCTGAGTCCGAAACCAGGCCTAAAATTGAACGAAAATCTCAATCTGTTGAGTTTTGGATGCCCTTCGGAATCCTCAGTAGAGAGAACCCTTGCGCCTGCCGGTCAGCCGCAGGCCAGCTGCGGGCCCATCGCAAGGCAGAGACGTAGAGGAACGCTGTTTCATTTGGCAATCGATTTTTTGACCTTAGCGCTTGCTAGGAGAAATCACTGAGTAGGCGGGGTGAACGTACCGCCCACTCATTAGGGAGAAGCCAACATGGCGAATCCGCCTTCCGAAGGATTTTCGAAGCGATTTTCCCGCTTTAGAAGCAACTTCAAGCAGGCGAGTTGGGCAGCTACACAGTTGAGGAACCCCAACTGTTAGGCATCGGAATCATAGATCTCATTTTGGGTGGACGGTGCTTTTAAGCCCGAATAGTGATTGCAGAGCACGCTCGCGAGAGAGAGATGAAGAGTCTAAACTCCATCCACAACCCGTCACTCCCAACAAGAGTACAAATGCAATTTTAGGGAATTCTTTCAACTGAAAAACAGATTTTAGCTTCCTCAAGTAATTTGAGAGGAAACAGAGTGCAGGGACGAAGCACTCATTACTACAACAAGCACGCTGGGTAGCGCTCGCTCAACTACCTGTATGCTGGGTTTATAAAAAGTCTGAAGAGCGATCTGCCGAAACGTCAGCCAGTAAATTGTTGTTATCAATCTCGAGTGGCTTACAATCACAATAATAAGAAACACTCATTACTACAGCAAAAACGCAACGAATACTTCCGTCGGCTCTTCGTAATTGGCACCTCGAACGCTCATAGTTTACTAGCCAAGTTCTTAGCTAAAAAATGCAGTTGCGAATGGCCGCTGGTATTTGCATCCTTCTTTTGTAAGTAAGAAAAGAGCTACAGTTTGTTTCATTCCAAAGTAGGTAGATGCACTTCATATGCGGCTGTGCGTCCGCATCGCTGGAGGCTTTGCGAGCGCACAGCGCTACCATTTTGCCAAGCAAAGGAGACAAGAATGAAGAAACGCATACATGGGTTCTTTGCATGACATGCTGTGATTGCGAAACGGCGCAAACCGTTGCGAAGCAGACGCCCGCCAATCCCCGCCTAGACTGGGTTGAAGCGTACTGTATTAGGTTTTCCGTGAGCAGCCCGCAATTGTACGGGTTTTATTTCTTTTTCTGTAATAAGATACATCCTAGCGTGTAAAAACGCAACCTTTGCTGGGCCATGATCTGCCAAATAGCATAGGCACTAAGAGGAGCGATAAAAATTTTGCTGCATCGCTTAGTCTGAGTTCTGAAGCATTGACTCGCGTTAATTTATCGTATTTTGCAGCCAAAACGATGCCCCATTGGAGACTCCCGAGGAAGACGAAGACGCAATCATGATTAAAGTGAGTCTGTCATTCTTGATGATTTGTGTTGTCTTTAACATAAATATTGGCTTAGTTCAGAGAGAATAAGTGAAACACTGCGGTTAGTGGTGCGAAAATGAGTGCCAATGTTGTGACCTAGTCGGTGGTTGAAGTAGTGATGGTTCCATGCATCTTGCATCTCTTCCGCTTTCTTCTCTTGTTGTTTCGTTGTCGATAGTCTCTTCGTTCCCAGCGCGACCATTCTGGCGAACCCTGCATGCGTCGATGCATTCCAGCATATACCGTTTGGCTTTTGAGAATCGATAGGGTATTAACACTTATATATAGCAGTGCAAAGTGTGGGTGATGCTGGCTGATTAGAGCAATGGCCGTCCTTAAGAAATACAGTGCGCTTGACACCAGTCATAATTCCGAGACTACTTCCATTCTTTGTAAAATCGGGGTCTATCCCGCCTTAGATAACTCTCAAAATATCAAAATCTCTACAGCTAACCAAACCTTGCTTAGGGGAATTAATTGCCGACCACAAATAATATCAACTATACGATTATGAGAACTCTCCGTAACTCTGCAGCTACTCGCTAATATATAGGTGCAGTATGATTTCCCTGAAACCTAAGAAAATTTATGTGATGTGACGCATGTTTTCAAAACGAGTTAGTTCGCTTGAAACAAAATTCGCTTATAATGCTTGTTTTGAATTCTCGTCGCAATGAAATCTGTTTTTAGTTATGATTAGGGTTCTAAAACTTACTTTTTCGATAAAACATACAGGGTGTCCCAAAAAAATGTGCCTACTGTTTGATTGTAAATAACTCTCTTGTAATGGAGTGTTTCGAGAAGCCTTAAGTACCGTTTTGTAGAGCGAGGTTAAACTTAGACTTACACTATGGAGCGAATCGGCGATCGCTTTTCATTACAGTAGGATTACGGTATGAACTTCGACAAGGATTTTAGGCACTTGGAGGCTATATTCTGCCTCGAAACAAGTCCAAAGAAGCCAAAAACTGTTACATTACGGTAATGAGAGCCGCTGATTTCGAATTTGAAATTCGCATTTTACTGTGAGGCTTCTTTCCTAAGTTATCCCCGGTAAATCGTAATAATTCAATTCCCAGCATTTGTCCGAAATGTAATTACACCGTCAAAAAAGCTGAAAACGCTCGTAAAAAGTTGTGTAGTGGAATCAGCATGTTCGAGAACCCTAGTACACGATTTTTCGGATTTTTTGAAAAAAATTTTGTTAGATGGTATATTTCCCATTGGCTCCATATGCTGAAAATTCTTACCGTAATCCTACGGTGATGAAGAGCGATCGATGATTCGCTCCATACTGTAAATCTAAGTTCAACCTCGCTCTACAAAAAGGTACCTAAGGCATTTCGAAACACTTCATTACAAGAGAGTTATTCACAATCAAACAGTAGGCACATTTTTTTGGGACACCCTGTATAATGGTGTTTCATTTCATAAGCTGAATTTTTTTGAAACTGAACTTGAGAGTGCACATCAAAGCATATTCAATATGGTAACAGATGTAAATAGAGAAGAACACTTTTCCAAGCATTTACGAAACAATTTCCTCATACCTGCAATGAAAAATCATTTTGGACAAGCCGAATAGGAACAAATAACTGAAACACATTAGAAAGAGCTTGCGAACTAATTCTGTAATGAAAAATGATCTGAAAACTGATTTTCAATTCAACTGAAATTTTGAAATCTACTGTTATCCAAATTGCAACCAACTGAAGAAGCATGAGCGAAGTATTAGAGAGTTTTCTAATAGCTGCAACGCATTCCTAGGCTAATTAACAGGGGGCGGAGCGACCAGCGCACCGCATATGGTACCCAGCTGGCGGCTGGCACAGGCTATCGTTCATCTTGACCGCCACCCCTCGCTACCGCAGCGAGGGATGAGGTGTGCCACCAATTTTCCGAATAAGCTTCCCCTACAAAAATTCAGCGAACTCTGAAGTTTTGGCCTCTTATCCTGCAAATGAATTTCGTATCAAGCATATCCGATAATCCCAAGTGCAAAGTTGAAGCGAAATTCAAAAAAGGAGTTGTCGGTTATTATAATATTTTTTGCAACAACTTTTAGAAAAAACATCGGAATATCAAGAAGGTAACAGAATATCGTACATATCATTTACTGACTCAATGACCATGCAAAGCTAGCAGAATAAACCTTAATTCTTTTTGAGATTTTGAATTAGCACTTCAGTTCGATAAGTCTTATTTAGTGCGGATGACCCTACCTGCATGCAATCTTCTAGTTCCCACATTTTGGGCAGTATAGGATCTCACAATGGGATACTAGAGAGACCATTGGGTTTGGTTATAAAAATTTCCACTTTATGACTTTCTATCTTGATTAGTCAAGCTCATTTTCTTTGTTACCTATCTCAGCATCTATACAATCCTCTGCTATTCATGCTTATGATTTAGAAGTTTTTTGGCCCTAATCTTGCTCTCAAGAGTTTTGCGAGTCTGGTAATACCGACTCCTGAAAAGCGCTCTCTTGAAACACGTTTGCTTTAGCCTGCCTTTTGTGCGTGCATATCCTGAAGCGATCATTATATCTACACCTAATTGCGATTGTTGATGGATAAGGGCTTGAAGTGAGCCAACTGTTGATTTATCTTTGGTGCTTTTGTTTCCTATGAGAACTTTTGTCTATAGCGCGTCTAACCTCTCCCCTGAACAATATTTTCGTTGCCAATGGCTACAGGTATTTCTACCTCTTTGGATGCTAGTAAGCATAGGTTTAGATTCACGTATTCATTTTGGATATAATCTTCTCTACCTTATTTCCATTCGCAACGCAGTAAATGTAAACCGATTTCCCTGCTCAGACACTCGCACCAGCCGGCGGCGTTCCACCCGGCCGGTCCGTCACCGACATTTCGGCCGGAACGATCGCCAACAGGCCGCCAGCCGGTACCCGTACGGCCGCCGGCCGGTACCCGTACGGCCGCCGGCCGGCATGCGTCTGTGGCGCAACAAAATAGCACTGGGCCACAGTATTTTTTCTTTCTACCTAGCTTTCATTCAGCTCTGTAACCTCAATATGGGATGGTACGAATCTATAACAACATATTTATTACAGCCAAAAGGTACAGTGCAAAGAGACATTAAACAAACAACACGTTGACACATTGTACACATATGAAAAATACATTCAAAACTAAAAAGCAAGTGACTTTCCATATATATTAGGTTGTCCAGAAAGTTTTGTCGGTTTCTTTCATCGCCCACGAAAACTCACAGAACATCAGTCCATGAACGTTCTAGGTATCATTTGATTTAAATTTTCATCCTCTTTCTTACAGCTATATTCGCTCTTTGACCTACCCTGTCTTTGCAACGTTATCGCCATGGCTTTTTGAGCAGCTCAACAGTAACGCCAAACCTTTCCTGAATTTTAAAAATTTCTATCCTGATAATTCTAAGGAGCGCTGGTAACTGTTATGTAGAGCAAAGCTTTGGCTACATTGTATCCATTTTAGATTACTTGGGTCACGTTTATCAAGTCCGTTATAATTATTTATTCAATAAAAACCGCGGCTTTTTGATTACGTTTGCCACGTAAAAGTACTGGAAATTTCAAAAAACTGCTTTTTTAAAGCAAGTCAAACTGGGTAATGTTGCATAAGTAGTGTTCAATAAGAATTATGTTGCAATTCGCAGAAACTTCAGAAGTTTTCATGTTTTTGCTGCAGTTGCGTGTTTCATGACTTTGCTAAAAATCGAGACCTTCGAAGAAATAATTTTTTGCAGCAAAAATCAGCAGATTAGTGGAATCTAAAAGTGTCTCTTGTAGTCCAGGAACTGCTCTATTTAACCCTTACTTAATCCTTTCCGAAACTTTGTAATGAAATTCCCAAAAATTAGCCAAACTTTGAGCAGACAAAAATGACGGGTGAAGAATTTCAGCAATTATCAAAGAAAGCATACAGGGTGGTTCGAAAATGTAACCGTAAGAAAAAGAAGGAAAAGATGCATCGAATACACGCTAAAGCTCATTCAGATCTTCATTGTGCGTGGTCTTATAGTGGTCTGAAAAAACCGACAAAACTTTCGGGACGACCTAATACATTCAAAACCAAGAAGCAAGTGACTTTCCATATATACGATAATATCATTTGATGCAATTGGTTCGCATATCTTTGGACAACCTTTCCGGATTGGCTAAATTACATAATTTTGTTTTGTACTTCTGAATGCCACATTCAACCATTGATATGCCGCATCTGATAACCTGTAAATGAAATAAACTATTGACAATTTTCAACTTATACTAGAACTTACAGCTATGCATAGAGTAGCGATAACGTCTGTTAGCAGAGCAAATCAAAACATATCGTTCACAGAAGATGGTTAGAAATGATCGTATCGGTCCCTAGAAAATACTGGGTAATTTCAATCAAATGTTAGTCAGGGAAAACTTACATCTTTTGGATCGAGCAGCCGTAAGCATCAGGTTAGCAGAAATGCGGTAGTATATCACATAGTGACTTAGCAGAAACCAACAGATCAACGATCTCTAGATGAATTAGAATACTCAGCAAAGCAGGAATGGTCCACAATTCGCAGCATTGAGAATTACATAAATGAGCATTCATTAAAAGCCATATCGTATTCACGAATAACAGTGTATTGACAGCGGTCAACCATACATAGTAGTTCCATCATAAAAGCAAGAACCCAAACACAATGTATTGCAGGTGTCTCCTAAAAACTTGTGACGTCTAATTTGTACTTCATTAGTTCGTACCCAAAAGGTGATGCGACACTTACCTAGATCACGTCACAGCAAATAGGCATGAACTCACTGGCGTTCGGCTCTTTCGCCATTCAAATCAAAATAAGCCATAATATAGAAAGAAGAGATAGCGAACATCATGGAGTTTGATCAAATCTGAAAAGGAATGAATGGAATGAACGGAATCATGACGGACAAAGAAATGACGCAACCGAAGTAGAAAACCCAAATACTAACAAAGGAAAATTAATAAAAAAAAAGTTTTCTTCTTAGCAGACACAAGCGCCCAATGTTTGAAATTATTTTCGTACTGTAAGCGCAATCTTGTGCTCTTTCCGAACTTTTGCACAGTGGAACGGCCGCCGGCCGGCATTATTTACTCGTCCGGTGGCCGGCCGGCGTTTGGCTCCGCCCAAAATGATGGAACGGCCGCCAGCCGGAAGGCCGTCGTCGAACGGTCGCCGGCCGGTGCGAGTGTCTGAGTGGTTCAAAGCGCTTTTGGCGATGCAAACTGTCATTGCAGACATACCCTTTGATTCAACGGGGTTGGCGGCTGGAAGGCGGAGCTTTGAGGCCTAATCAAGGCTAGAGAATGATCAGAGAGCATTGAGTTTTGAGTGATATGTCCATTTTAGATTTCTTCATTGATCAACTTGCATACATTTATACTCTTGGCCTTTGCCTTTTTCTCTTTCAATCTGCTTTCGTACTTCTATGATTTTCATTTGTGTAGCCGCTATCACAACCGGGCGTGTCAATCATCTATTCTTACATGTCAGTTCTGAGTATCTTGAATTTGTTTAAGAGTGCAACCCGCTTTGCAACGCTTTCCAGGCGGAATAGTTTCTAAAGTGCCCTTCTAGTAATACTGGTTTTATGGAAGTGCTTTCAAATCATGTTTAGAGCCATTTTTTTTGCAAGGGTAACTCAAATTAGTTAATTAGAGAAGAGCCACAAAATTTCCCAAGATCTCAGTCGCCATTTGAACCAATTAAGCATTGAACAAGCGAGCCTTAACTGAGGGTGAAAGCTTTCAGTAAGGAAGTCTGTTATAAATCATACGAGAAAGTAGAATAGCTATGTGCATATTAGTGCATCTTTCGTCTCGCAAAGTTGTCCAAATGGGGTTAACATTACTAAGAAAATCTCTGTTCCATCACGAAGGCAGGCAAAGGGGTTGGTCGTGCTTTGCGGCCAGCTTTCGCTTACACCATAGTTGCAAAAGTCATCGCGAAAGCGTGAATTTTTTTGAACTTTTGCACATACTAATGCATTCTGTTAGAATCTACTGTAACACTAATTGTTCTGCCATCACCTGCTATCCTATTTACTGGTTTATTTTATAAAGAAAAAATGTAATAAGGTCTGGAAATGATCTAAAAGCTGTTTAGTTTTAGCGGAATAGGTTTTTCTTACCCCTGTATCCTTTGCGCTTTACAAAGAGGAACCACCAGGCTACTTTGCGCTGAAATTTTGGGCTACCGAAGCACGCCAAAAAATTAAGGAATTTGCAGTTCGATGAAGTAAAGCAAGCTTGACAAGATGACAGTCGGAGATCCGCATGATTCTTGATCCATTGGAAGTTTGAAGCCAAGTCAATCAATATTCTATGACTCAGATTTGGATCTGCGCTTCAAAAAATTTTACGATTTCAACTTGCTCACGCAAAAGCAGTTTCCAACGTTTAGGACACTCGAAAATTCGTGACCATGCGCGACGGCGCGCTACACGCACGCATACCCGGCAACCGCTATTTTCTTGGTTTTCATCTTTACTCGTATGGTTTTTCTGATTACATATGATAGCAGTCAAACACTGAAACAAACTGAACTGGGAGTTGAGGTGATGCCTTTTTGTATGAGTGTTTTCTGCTCCTGTGGGCGCAAAGACCGCAGTTAAACCCATCGTGACGATCTTATAAATGACCTATACACACAGTTGCTGTTATTATCCGCTGCTAGAACTCATGAAACAAAACAAGCAATACGAATAAACAGGGTGTCACAAAAGCATTATATGTATCAATATTTATACATTGTTTGATTGTGAATAATCTTGCTCCAATGTATTAGGTTGCCCGAAAGTTCTGTCGTTTCATTTTTGAAAACTTGTAACCTTTTGCTGTTCAATGGATTTGTGCCTTTCTAATTTCATTAGAAAGAAGAAGTCATCCTCTTTGAAGGCTTGCTTCGATGAGTTTCCACTATACATTCGTTGCAGAGATAAAAATGGAAAAGAAGACCACTTGAGCTATTTTAAGCTAGGTCGCCAAAAGTCTGGAACGCCGCAGAAAAATTTGAAATTATTAATTTATAAGTTTTATGACATATTCTTTGCGTTTGAGAAAAAATCGTGCTGTTTGGACATTTCAGTGAAACATGATTTTCGAGAGAAGTGACAACTTAATCCTTTTTGGCGTTTTCCATTGTAAACTCGAAAATTATAACTTTTTACAGAGAGGTCCAAAAAGCACTATTTTTCTCACATGCTGAGAATAGGTCATAAAACTTCTATAATGCAACTTCAGATTTTTCTGCGGCGTTCCAGACTTTTGGCAACCAAACTCAAAATGGTCAAAGCTCAAGTGGTCTTCTTTTTCCACTTTTATCTCTGCAATGAATGCATAGTAAAAGCTCGTCGAAGCACGCGTACAAGGAAAAAGACTTCTTTATTCTAATGAAATCAGAAAGACACAAATCCGTTAAAATTACAATTTTTTAAAAATGGAAAGACAAAACTTTCGGGACAATCTAATATAACGTCGCTTTTTGGTACCGTTCCATAAAGATATGAGTCTTTTACCAACCTCTTTTCGTCACCGTGAAATGGTTAACCTCCAGCATACAGTACCACTATACATTGGACAATTTCAAAATCCAAACGATATATAAAAAGTTGTCTGCTTGAGCTTCAACTTTGTACTTGATCTGCTCAACTTTTCAAAGTCCCCGTTTTTGAAATGATTAGTAAGCTCAGAACCTCTTCTTATGGTATTGGGCGATTGGTCCCAAACTCGCCGCTACTGACAAGGGAAGTCACTTAACTTAGGTCGGGCTTTTGAAATGAGACACATATATTTAGAATCATCTCGGAACGCTGATTCCAAATAAGCTATCCTTAGCTGCGAAGCGTTTCTCGAAGCGAGTTATGAGTTTTTTAGTATGTGTCATTGACATACAACTGAATATGGAAAGAAGGTTTTTGGACGAAAATCTGCCCAAAAAGTGATGGAAAATCAAAATAACATCAAATTGAGTCATTTGGCTTTGATAGGGTATAATATGCATTTGAACCACTACCTAGATGATGATACCGTAGCATTTTCCCCAAACTTTCATGAATTGGATGACGCTCTCGCCTGTTGCGGGCACTTTTTAATTATGGGCCTAACAGCGAGTGGGAGATTGATAATTACCGCCCCAGGTTTCAACGGTGAACGGGACGAGGGGGTGTTCGTTTAGGCAGGTAAGTGTACGAGGATGGGGGGGAGGGGGGAGGGAAGGGAGAGATTCATTTTTGGAGAACGTGTGTCTAACTTCACGTTTGACCTTTATTATACTTACTCAAGGGTTTACAGTGGGAGAAGCAAAAATTGCGGGTGATCATTGTGCAGAGTTTGCTTCGCTCTGTTGAGTAGTGCCCCATACATTTTTTGGTTTCGCCTTTTTGCAGTGCGTAAAGAAACGACATCCCTTTTTCAGCCCAGTATCTGAACAAAGTGATTTGCATAAGTAATATTCGGCTGTGTAACACAGTACACTTTTCCTCTTTGAAGCGATCGTAGCAAAATGCAGCTCCTTTTGACATCGTGACAATTGTTCAGTGGTGAATTTTGGTATAGCTACAGAGCTGTGGCAGCATCACCTTGCGTTGTAATTCTATACTACAAATATTCTTAGTTCACTTATGTTGCAAATTTGCAGGTCATTCGTCCGTCTCCGCATGGATCGTCTACAAATCTCTCTGAAAGTCAACCTCTTCTCAAAGGCAAGGATGACGACAAAACTCCTCCAGTTTAGGCTATGATCAGTAGATTGACTAATTAAGGATCCTTTATTTAGCACCAGTTCACGTTGTTTGTTTGCCTTACTTGTTTACTACTTTCATTGACGTGGGAGCATCTGAGTCGCGTTGCGAGTTATATGCAAGTTATTATTATAGCACGCAGACAGGTAGAAGACAACTATTTCGCCGAAAGGGGAGATTCCGTGCCGACATTTGCAGTAACCGCGCACCTCTAGTCATCACTCGTAGCTGTAGCTTATGGCAGCTGTCGGCAAAATCGGAAAGTATTGGCAACATATCGTCCCTGTTCCACGCAGATAGCGCCTTTGCGACCGATTGAAACCCCAGCCTTACCATGCGCGCTTGGGAAACCGCTATCGTTGGCGACTTAAAAGATGTTACTAATCCAACGCACGCAGATCTCGAGTGTGCAGACGCTAGCTGTTGCGCTGCTGTTGCACTCATTGATTGTTGCAAATTTTTCAAATCTTGCTTACCGAGAGTGCGCTTACGAAGGCTCATAAGCCATCTAGCAACACCGAATCGCGTGAGGTATGACCGATGCCTTGGGCTTACAGCACGTACATTCTCGCTGGGGAAGGAATTGTTTCTGGAGGAAATCTCAATATTTTCTTGCATTAGAGATCTTTTTCTCTGCTTCCATTTCCAAAGGCCTGTATTGCACTACCGTTAGCATGTTGAACAAAGCTTATTCGTGTGAGCTGTGAATTCGTTTTTTTTTTCGGAGTCCGGGGAATCGCCTTTCTAATTATTTATCTACCTAGAATATAAACATGAGAACGTTCGCAAAGATGTGCTTGATAGAAACAGCAGACGCCAAGAGATCAGACAATACAGTGAACTTTGTGGATATATGATAATAACTTTACATGTGCCAATGTTGAAACATGGGAGAGCCGCTGAAAAGCATAGGCAGTGCAAGTTCAGAACTCTAAGGCACCAAGATATCAAACTTCATGGTTCCCTAACTTTTCCTGGCGACGTTGCATATTACGGCGAAGACAGGCGTCAGATTATCCGCTTGGCCGCTTCATTCACTCCGTGATTGGTCAAGGCACTGATCTGACCAATAGCGAAGTGGATGAAAATTGAGGAAAGATTGAGCGGTTTGGGGAGAAGTCGTCGATAGCGTCCGCATAAAGCGCATTGTTCTGCGCGCGATATCTCACCTGTTGCAAGGACTTTGTCCCCGAAAGAAGCACTTGCCTTTTTTAAACGCGCTTTTCAAAAAGAAGCAAGAGCCAAAAGATCGCTCCCACGTTTTTGCAAAGCATCAAAGATTGAAATAATGCAACGCTATAGCATTTGTGTTCGCAACCTACTGTAACATGTTGCAATCGTGATCGCTCACGTTACCAAATTTGCACATTTGTTAACTAGATCTTGCTATCCTCATTTGACTTAGCTCAAAAGTTTCTAGCGTATATGTTCGGAATCACGTCAGCTGAACATCTGTTTCATATTCATGTTTCCTTTAGATAGTATTAAAGTGTTACTGTTTAGGTCTGTTTAGATGAGAGTCACTGTGACGTCCGAGTTATTGTTTTGTATTTGACACGTGCATCTTTCCACGTGCTTTACGCTAGGCATCTTCTTATTGCCGAGTTCGTGCACGTCTTGTCAACACCTACCCGCACAAAGTAGCGGGGTCTCGCTACATTTGTTCTCAGGGAGACTCGAAACCGCTTTGCACGCATCGTCAAAACAAGCTTGATCGTTTGGTTGACAAGTTTATACTCGTAACTGAGTCATTCAAGTTTTTTCACTACTTAAAACCTAGAAAGGACAAGTCAAGCTTTGTCAATTTGTGCAAAGCGGTTTCGAGTCTCCTAGTCTCAGCATAGATGATACATCTAAATGTTGGCAAGGACGGAGTTTGGCTGTGCCGCATTCGGCTCGTTCGGGATTGTATTAACTTATGAACGTGTCCCAATAGCCGATATTGTTTTAGTTTTAGCGTTGCTCTGACACAGCAGTATCGTGCAGATTTGTTTATCTAACTGGGAACTCGTGTTTATTTCTGTTGATCAACTTGCGAAGTTGTAATTCTAATTTAAATTGAGATACTGTGAATAAATAAGTATATGTCTATCTAAATCAGAGTCAAGCAAGAGATGTGGCACACGATCGCTGGTTACGACCCCCTCTTATTGCTGCCTCAATATAAGACCCCCTGATAGCAATTAACGGGCAAAATATCCATAATTAGCATGCCAATTAACTCCCTGTAGACGATGTTTAAGCGAATTCTGAAGTTTCAAGATACTGGGTCTTAACACTCTTAACCCATTGACGATGATGTGGACCACCGGTGGCCTATGCGCTTTTTGCTGCCAGGGACAATGTGGACCCCCGGTGGCCCACACCTCTCGCAAAGTCGTATTATTTGCAGGTTTAGTATTTTTTCCACATATGAATATTTTTTCCAGTTTTTTGAATTCTCAGGACCTATAGGGTCTGTCGTTCAAGAAAATGTTAATAGTTGTTTACAAAACAATGTTGCATTTCGTAAATAAGCACAAAACCTTCCCACACTGAAAGTGCTGTGCAAAATCGCGTCGTCCCACAGCGCCGCCGCGCAAAATTAGGCGTCGTCGTCAATGGGCTAAACAAGCTGTGGCTGCCACAGCTTTTTAGAGGTGGTGCCACACCCCATTAACTTGCCCGCAAACAGATCAAATAGCTGCGTTTTTTATATCGTGTTACTCGTGTTACTGCTTAACCTTCTTCTTTACATAGCAGATATTTCATATGAAAAAGTCTCTTCAAGAGCAAGATATAGATAGTCGTTCTTCCTTACCTATGCAAATGTAAAATACGGGTAAAATACTGCAGAAATATTGGGATACGGTAAATGCTAAGTCTGCGCTACTACAATTCGCTAGGGGAGGTGACAAGAATGTATATATTCGATAGCCTGAGCCTCGTAATCTACATCTCTTAAAATAGATTAAAGTGATTTGAGAATAATTGTTCTTCTCTAGCCTGAGATAATGAAAACGAAAAATGAAACGCACGAGATTTTGGCTTGCTCTTAATTCCTTAATTTGGAGGTCATTTGAAGTAGGTTTCCTAATGTGAGCAAAGAAATAGTAGTTCTTCGTATTGAGCGCAAAAAGAAGTAGTTAACTTACCTTTGAAACAGAGTAACATGTTTAAAAGACCATCTAACGACCTCACTAAGGTGGTCCTGTATTTGGAAATTTCAGAATTCGCTGAAACTTGGACCACGGGTTATTTTAGGCCCGTATGCACGTACATCTCCGCGGGGAGGGGAGGGGATCTGAGAGGGGAAGCGTCATATCTCGCTAATCTATATATCTTTCTTCTTCTTTCTCTGTCTTGCTTTTGAAGGTTCTCGTACATTGATACCTGCGCATAAACGGATGCCAGGTGCTACCATACAAAATAAGATAATCAATATTTCGTCTGATCCCTTGAGGATTCCCAGGGGATCATCTCACATTTTCAAAGTCATTTATCTTCCTGAAAACTCAATGAAAATGCTCTAAAATTGTACCGAGGGTATACTACAGCATTGCTAAACATGTTTATGATAGAAATGAGTGAAATCTCAAGATTTCAAAATCTTCGGTGAGCCGCTGCTCGCGAGCCAGGGATTTTCGAAAAAATCAAAATCTTCAGATTCCATTTCTTCTGTTGAAAACATGCTCAGCAATATCGTAAGAAATCTTCGATACAATTTTGCAACGTTTTCATTGGTTTTTCAGGAAGATAAATGAATTTGAAAATGTGAGGTGATCCCCTGGGGATCCCCAGGGGATCAGATAGTGAATATGTAATCTAGAAATAGTGAATATGTAATCTAGAAATAGTGAATATGTAATCTTGTATGGCAGTAACCTGGCATCCGTTAAGCGCAGGTATCTGTGTATGAGAAACTTCATAAACAAGATAGAGTAAGAAGGAGAAAGATACCCTCGATATCATCCCATATGTCTTCCCTCAACATGACGTGGAATACGTGGCTTGATGAGGCGCCGCCTCGCCTCGGGCTCGCGCCACGTTGCGAGCGCATCATTTGGCGCGACGTGGCGCTCAACACAACGTGGCGCAGGCTTTTCCACGTTCTTCTTGTTGCCACATCACGCCGAAAATGCGCACGCAACGTGGCGCAAGCCCGAGGCGAGGCGGCGCCTCATCAAGCCACGTATTCCACGTCATGTTGAGGGAAGACATATGGGATGATATCGAGGGTATATAGACTAGCGAGATATGACGCTTTCCCTGTCAGATCCCCTCCCCTCGGGGATGTACGTGCATACGGGCCTTACTTGCTAATTATGAAACGATGCTCTTATTTTTTCTAGATCTTTAATTATGCTTACTGTACGTATACGATAATGGGTCAAACATCAATGTATATTGCATGACGGGCCTATTTGACATTGTTAATGAATATCATGTTATGCGAACAGCGGACGCCTTGATAACGACCCCCCCCCTCCCTGATTCCTCGATAGGACTCCCCAAGCGTGGCATGGCACACCTCACGCTGGACCTTGGTCTAAATTCCTTTTTGAAGGAAGTCCCACAGTTTCTTATAGCTATAAAGTGGACTTAGACTGCTTGCCAATGACTTTCCGCGATTTCACATCATATCGTCTCCAGAACGAAATCACGCTTCGTTTCTGCATTTGCAAAACTGTTGATCTCACAAGGAAAGATATCATATGGTGGCAAACAGGAATGATATGCATATCATTAGATGCGTCTTGATGAGATGATTTCAAACTTATCCGTATCTGCTGAGCTCTTCTTTAGAAGAAGTTATTAGCGTTTGAATGTCCAAGTTTGGAAAACGTTCAATGCCACATCTTCAAGAACTACTTGTTCAATACATTTCATTATGTGTAAGTATATGTATCATTCCTTGTAGTCCATGCACTCAAAACCATGCCATTTAATCGCTCCCAACCTGGTTATCAAAGCACGTTACCCACCACCCAACAACTTCACATCTTTAGCCGCCCATAGCTTCTTCTAGATAAGCGCTTAGCAGATGAGAAAGGTAGATTTGGAATCAGCCATCAAGAAGCATCTAATGATATGTATATCATTTCGGTTCTACACTGCGACCTGGTATACTAACCTTGTCAGATGCCATGTTCATTCGGGTTATGGCATGTTTAGGATACCCACAAAGCGTAGTCTAATTTTTGGTGGACGAGTTTTACATCAATTCTTAAGCTTTTCTATGAGGGCACGACGAGCTTGTTTCTGTAGTCCAACTGGTGTAACGACAATGACGACAAAATATTGATAACGTGATTGCTATGGGCTCCTGACAAGTGGAACTGTCTGTAATGTTTGAGATGCACAGTTTGTATCGCAGTCGGAGTCAGTCGACAAAGTACATTCTATATCCGCTGATTAACATAGTGTTTTTGCTACACCATATTACTAATACAAGCTGCATTTGAAACATGACTGAAACAACGAAAATGTCGAAATGTGGAGGACTTTGTTCAATTAACCACAAGTGCACACAGAAAACGTCATACAAACCAATATCTTCTTGGAACAGATCACAGTAGTATCACTTGTGCGGCGGTGGACGAGCTGGCTGTTGCTTGGCGTTATTTGGATCCGAACCGAATACGGCTGTCATCAAAAGCTCAAACGGCTTTTTGCTTCCATGTATAGCAATAAGCTTTGTTTTACCTGGATGAGTAGGATGCCCATGATGTAGCTGAACTGACTTTCACCAACCATCATGATTTTCTCTTTAGCACATTGAGTGATTACCTAAAGGTAATGTCGTTACCCGTGATCTAATTTGGTCGGGGTACAGGCAGCGCGGCGAGTGCGAGCTGTAACAAACACGAAAGCAGTACAAGCGAAGTAAGGACCGCAGGCGAGGCTTTCGACGAATCGCATTCAGTCGTCACAGTCATGTAACCCATCATTTATAGGGGACTAGATGGCTTACCCGGCTCCGCCCGGCCCGTCATTATTTTATTCGTAATCAGCGTGATCGATTACCCCCTGTACCAACTCCCAGCCCCGTAGCTCAAATTTTGCAAAAAATCGATAAAATCGATATCGATCGATGACGAAAAGTAGCCTATGAGACCCGCCGGTGCCCGAAGTGTATGTGTGCCAAGTTTGGTCCGGATCGGTTCAGAAATGGAATTTTCTATTCGGAACATACGTACACACAGGCATACATGCATACAGACAGACAGACAAACAGACATTCAGCTTTATATATAAGACTAGCTGGCTTACCCGGCTCCGCCGTATGCTCCGAATAGAAAATTCCATTTTTCTTAACCGATCCGGACCAAACTTGGCACACTTACACTTCGGGCCCCGGTAGGTGTCACAGTCCACTTTTCGTTATCGATCGATGACGAAAAGTAGCCTATGACACCCGCCGGGGCCCGTAGTGTATGTGTGCCAAGTTTGGTCCGGATCGGTTCGGAAATGGAATTTTCTATTCGGAATATACAGTCGAGTAGATTTCCTGCTTAATATAGTGTCGCTGCAGACGCGACAACGCTGGAGCGTCAATAAATGCCTTGTGAGTTCCCGAGCTAGTGTTTTCCAGTGTTTTCTTTGCTAATTTCATGCTTTTTAGTTGATTCGTTGCTGATAAAGAGGAGAAGGGTAAGTTAAAAGTAGTTTCTGTTTTCTGAGAAGTTCTATCATCGCATATTCACAGATATCCACATGGAAGCAGTTCGCGTCAGCGTCTTGTCTATTTTTTGTCACTTCATGTCTTTTTCTTCTGTCACTTCTTTTTTTAAACCTCCTCCTTCTTGTGAGGCGTTTCTTTGAACGCTAGTTGGCTTGTCTTGCAGCAACTTCAGCTTTCATCCACAAGAAATAGCATTTTAATCAAGTACTTCATGTGATAAAGACAATAAGTCAATCGTAAAAACCCACTAGCGTTCAAGTAGTACCTCACAAGGAGAAAGAGACATGAAGTGACAAAAAAATAGACAAGACGCTGACGCGAACTGCTTCCATGTGGATATCTGCGAATATGCGATGATAGAACTTCTCAGAAAACAGAAACTACTCTCTAACTTACCCTTTTCTTCTTTATCAGCGACGAATCACCTGAAAAGCGTAGAATAAGCAAAGAAAACACTGGAAAACACTAGCTCGGGAACTCGTCAGGCAATTATTGACGCCCCAGCGTTGTCGCGTCTGCAGGGACACTATATTAAGCAGGAAATCCTCAGATACTTTCTCCGGCTGGTGACCGGGCGACGACGGCCTTCCGGCTGAGGGCCGCGCCATGTTTTGGGGCGGAGCCTAAAACCGGCCGAGGAGCGGGCTAGAAACTACCACCGGCTGGCTTCCGGTCGCGTCCGCAAAAGCGCGCGAAGGCGCACAAAATCATGAATACCGTCAGATTCAGTAGTGAGCATGCGATTTCATCATCACTACGCGCCTTCCAAGACCTTTTGATTCTTGTTTTTTCGTGATCATTTTTGTGGTACTGTGTCTTTCTTTACATGCTGTTCGTGTATTGTCATGTTTCATCGCTCATCTTTGTTTTCAGTTTCAGCAGACTAGGAAAGCTTCCATGTCGTTACTAAACTGTCATATTGTTTGTGCTCGAAAATGTTTACTGGTGTTTTCATGTGATTTCCCTTTGTTATTTGGTCATTTGGTCTGCTTCCATCCCCACGAAAAAGGAAGACCCTCATAGGTACATGTTTGACATTTCTTTATCGACCAGCATATCCTCAAACATTTTTTAGATTGGAGTGCGTTAGTTCACAAGTTGAAATGCTTGAGACTGCTAATGATGGAGTTTCCTGTGGTTGAGCTTGGATTATCTGCTTTGTCTGCTCCGGAGAACACTGTCTGTATAATAAGTGCTCTAACAGCTTGGTGGTTGGTTATTTATTGATGGTTGTCTGGAAAATAAGTGGACACATATGGAGATAAATAGTCTGTTCATCAGTGTTGTCCATGCATACTGCAACAGGTGAGCAATTTGTTTTTGTCTAATCTTCCTCTTTAGAATTGGAACTTGTAATGAATATATGGTTAATATGTAATGCGCATATGGATCTCTAATGCGGAAGAATAACATAACTTCAGCTATGCCGCAATGCTGCTGTAGTCTACTGCAGTTGGCTCTCATCTTCATAAGATCCCTATAATCTTTTATTGCAGGTACACGCGGCTAACTTCTTACTTTTTTGTGAGATATGTGCCACGAATCTCGGGAGCGAAGTCGTTTCTTCTAGCTTCAGTTTCTAAGCTCAAGCCTACATGCAGATTTGCTCACTGTTTGTGTCGTGCATCCCAGAATTGCCCATATAAGCCATCAACGTGCCTGTCTTTCGATCGTTTCAACGCGGACTCCAGCAAATAAGGCGCTTATCCGAAGCTGACTGTCGAAATGATCGAAAGACAGCCACGTTGAAGTTCAGATGGGGACAGTTTTGGAGAATGCACCATATGTAATGCAATATGTTCTTTATATTGTGTTTACACATGTTGTATGTTGTACATATGTTGAACATAATTCGTGTCTTCTCTGTTGTCCCTCTTGTAAATATTAAATAAAATATTATAAGAGATTTTTGTATAACACTATATGACTAGAATGATAGTATAGTCAACGAAGCTAAACCTGGCGGGTCGTGCCCCAATAATTCGCTGCGCTGGGAAGCCGGCTGGCGTCCGCGCCGTTTGCGTGCCAACACCGGCTGGCGGGCGGCCGGCGGCCGGCTCGCCCGGAATTGAGGTGTTGCCTCAGCCGGTCATCGCCCGGTCACCAGCCGGTAAAAGTATCTGAGTCTACTCGACTGTACGTACAGACAGACAGACAGACAGACAGACAGACATACAGACAGACATACAGACAAACAGACATTCAGCTTTATATATAAGATTCCAATCTGAGTGTCACGGTCGCTGCGGCTCAAATTTTTCGCGAGCCTCCTCGCTGGCCACTCAACGAGTTCCGAATTGTTCGGGCCATGGTCCTAATTCTCTACATCGGTGCCTGAAGATACAGCATCCGGTGAAGGCGAACGCGGCGAGAGATCCAAGCGGGATAGCTAGCGAGGATACCCGAGCCGATCCAGCCGTGACACTCAGATTGAATCCCCCTGCATTCTTGCTCACTGAGCGAAACCGACCGCTCAGTTTAGACCTCGTGGTGTTTCTCGTCGCGCGATTCGAGGATTGTCACATGCCTCTAGATCCACTAACGGTGAATAAATGCTGCGACAATTCTTGTAGTTGGGAAAAAACAACGTCTTTTATGTTCACTATGCCCTTACGATTACTCGATGAAACTAAAGCACTTCTGCATTGCAGGAGACTGAAGTTGTGCAAAGTGTGCCCATCTCATCAGAGTGTTCCTGGGAAGTTGACCTGCAAGCTCTCAGTTGCGGAGTCGGGTGCAGCAGCAGCATGAGTCACGCGCAGCCCAGCCGCCTAGCCTGAACGCTGCGCCGCGTTTGTGAACGTGTCTTCTGATCATTTTGCTACGCCCAAGCGTGTTAAAGGGCTCACGATTTGCAGTTGATAAAGAGAGGGGAAATAGTCATAGAAGACGTTCGCAACACGGTGCAAGACCAAGCGAGGCGGCCACGCGAGACCCGAGACACTGGTGCACCCGACACTGCATTTGAGATAGCGTTTAGGCCAGCGAGGAAGAAACGCTTCAACATAACGACTTTCGCACATTTGGCCCGATATGCGCGTATGCACGAAAACATTATGTGTGAGTCTTTCTGATGCTTATTCATAAAACATAAGAACTTCGTGAACATGTACATCACAGGATCTTCAAGGCACTGTCCACCTAGATTTTCGACTTCCACGTTTTTGTCGTTGCAGGGCCTTCTCATATCCCTGATTCCGAATACGAAGTCGAAAATGCGCGAAAACCCCGACAATTCCCCGTTTCGGAGAACCCACCCGGCTTTCCGGAACGGTGATTGGATGGGTGCGCACAAGTGGGCGGTCATGGATGGGGTCCTCGTGCATCTTCGCTATTCCGAAGCGATTTTCTCGCTTCCGAAGCCTTTGCGCCGCGACTTGGGCATTGGATTGATAGGGGGCCCTACTATTATATGCTGCCAAAAGCCTCTTTGTCCGCGGGCTCAGACATTCACGTGATTTAGTCGGTTTGGCAATACCTCGATTGGTTGTAAATCTCGTCGCACTTCCTCAATTTACCGGTTAAGGAATTTTGCTAACCACCGAGAAATACATACTACGCATTTGTAGTCTGAAAGTGTTGCATTTGCAGAACGGCCTTTTTTTCGAATAACACTACAACCTTGTCAAATATTCAAAGGTTTTTCGAAAAATCTAAGGTGGCTTTGACCGAAAAAAGTTTCCTTTGTCCACTCTACCCCCCCCCCCCCTCTTCCCCGATGAAATTGTTGGAATGGTGTTTTTACAAACTACTAATTCGGATGAGAATTTAGTTAGTCTGCGCTCTGCGACTCTTCTGTAATGCCTGGAATGTACCTCGCGCGATTGCTCCAAAATCGCGGCGATACGCGACTTGGCATTTGCCAAAGTCCGCAAATCTACCGCGCGAGATTCAAGTGCGTAGGCGTATAGTTTTCTAATCCTATGCTACATGCCAGATCTTGCTTACAGAGTTTGCGCATACGAAATATTATGAACAATCGTAGCAATTAGAAATCGCCCGGAGACGAGATATGACCGATCCGTGAAGCACTAACGAAATGGCTCCTTTGCCGTCTTTGACGTACCGGCGCAGGAGTATTAAAGTCTGGGGAGGCGCGCCAAAAGCAACATTAAAGCAAGGCAAAGCGGTGATATCTAGGGGTAGATTGCTGGGACACCGCGCTCGTTACTCAGCTTACCTGAAAATGTATGGTTAAAAATGCGACGTGAAAGAAGGACAAGAGGAAGATAGCCACAGAAAAATATCCAACCGGAAGCATTGCTTCAATAACCGCTTTATAATAAGTGTCACTCTCAAGTATTTCCATCTTACCAAACATAGTGCATAGAAAGGAAGAAACAGCTCCACCAATTGCAAAAAATGTACTCCTATCCATTTCAGCAAGTGGAGAGCGAATCAGTTCATTGTCCATCTGCAAATATTTACCGCCGAAAAAAGCTTTGCTATGTTTATCTCTTACCAATAAACTCAACATTAGGGGTGGAATGAAAAACACGGATGGAGCGATGCTAGTCAACGCTCCTCCCATTAAATGTCCCAACAGAATTCCAGTTGTCAAGCAGAATCCAAATAGACAAGTGCGTCGTTCGGTGTCGTCCATTGCTACAAGGTAAAAAGTACGGCACTGACTGCAGAGTTTTGTTGCACAAAAATTACTCTCAAGCAGTAGCTCGATATATTCGTTAGGCACACGCGATACTTGATCTGTCGATGCGATATGATGATCTACCGATCAAGAGATCGCGCATCGACCGCGCGGGCTCCATAGGCTATCCCATGGACGCCGCCGCCACTCGCTTCTTGAACCCCGCCGGAGGACGGTGAGGGGATATTTTTTTTTGTTCTTATTGTCTCGTGTTACTTTGTTGTTTTTCGTGTTCTTGCTGCGATTAGCCCGCAGTTTGTCGTGTTGCTGTTTTTTTTTTCATAAAAGTTTGTTTTTTTACTTGTGCTTCTCTCATCGGTCTCGGCCGATATTTATATCTTTCACACAAATTTACCACAGTCCACTTAATCCACTTGACCCACTTCATCCACTTCACTATTGGTTAGATCAGTGTACTGAAAATGCCAAGTGGCACAATTGGATCAAGTGAATCAAGTTCTCAGACAGCAGAATCCATCCGTATGACCGATTCGATAACGGCCGGAGTCTCCCGAGCGGCACGTACCGGACTCGTGCCCCGGATCCTACCGAGATTTGCCCCGCGGAAGTCTCCGAAAGCCTATTTTGCCCCGGAAACCTGCATTTTCACATATGGCGTACTATAACTAGCCCCAAATTAAGCTAGGTATACAGTAAGTATCCCTAATCGAGCTACAAAGCCCAATTTTAGTCGCCTTAACCAAACTACCTTTAGACACTTGATCCCCACTCTAAGCTAGTCTTTTTTTCGAAAAAAGGAAACACTACTAGATATAATACTGCTTGTTCGTACTAATAAAATAACAAACACAAGTTCTGACAATGAGTGAGATGAAAAAAGTATATGATAGGAACTCGTTGGAAGAGATCAAATGAAATGAGACGAAAAAATTTTCAAATATAAGAAATGGTGTCATAACAACAAATACAACATTGATTAGAGAAGGCAATGAAAGAGGACACAAAAGATATAAGACAGAAATAAACATTCAACAACTCAGAACACCTTAGAAGAGGTGAAGATAATAAGTGAAAACGGAGGCCGAGGAACTGAGGCGAGATCACTTTCCTTGGAGTGCAGAGACACTTCCTGTGAAACAGACAGGTGAAAGTAGGATTGACAGCCTAGACACATGACGGCATTAATTCAGGCGTACATATACGTCGACAACTCACCTTCTTAGGTGATTTTCAACTCCCTTGAGAGGCACCGTGCAAGGTTAAACTATCGCAACCTGGCTCACTAGAGCAAATCCGCATCTCTTCACGAACAAGCGACCAAGCGGAAACCAGCATATACGAGTCACGCAGCTGCCTGTAATCACAGAACATTGCGCTGACAATAATCAAACCACAAATGCTATGATAGGAAAGTCAGGAGGGAGAAGGCTTGTGCAGCAATACGGAATTTGATGACAGATCACAAACTTACAAGGAATTCGTGGTGTTTAATTACTCGAGAAAAAGTGAAGTAGGAAAGGAAGGAGAGAGAATTCCAAAAAGCGCGGGAATTCAAAGAGCCACTCCTATAAGATAGAGATGTAAGAAGATAAATTAGAAAATAGAAAGATATATGAGCAAGAATGTATGAACTTGTTCCAACTACACATCGATGCCTTGAGTATGCCGACATTCAACTCCTTGATGTGGATTGTCCCGGTGAGGCATCGTGTGCTCGCTTGTCCTTCAACTCCTTGGAGGCACATATAGGCTGCTGCATGGCGAAGGCGCTGTATCTTCAGGCGCAAACTTTATTAGCCGCAGAGCGCATGAGGTGCGGGATCTACAACGGTGAGGATATGCGCGCGTCGCGTTTGCGCACGCTCAACTAATATCGCCATTGCGCCTTCATGCAGCAGCCTTTAGCAGTCCTTCCTCGAATCAGTGTTCCAAGCTGGTGGTTTGAAGATTGCATCCCGCAACGTTCTACCTGAAAAAGAAGAAGGATTGAAAGCGACATAAGAAACCAAGAACGCGGAAGAACAACACGAATTTGGAAGAAAAAGGAATGAAAGATGCTCAGAAGAAGATGAAAACGAAAAGATTCTAACCTAATTAGCAGGAGCTGCTATCAGCGAACGGCTAAATTGGCTGCCTACTAATCGCCCCAGGAGCGCTGAACGCTTAGAAAGGTGGATTCCCGAGTTTCTGGCACTTCCGCGGAACGTGTCCCGGAAGTCCATGTCTCGGCTTTTTGTGACTTCACCGCGAGTGGACCGCCACACGCCCCGCTTCCCTGGCAGCTCCAATTTTAATGGTTAAGAGCGCACCCCGGAAGCTCTAGTCAAGCGGAGCCACTTGATCCGCTTGATCCATTTCATTCACCTCGCTTTTGATTGAGTGAACTAATCAATGCCAAGCGGAACAAGTGGATCAAGTGGTTCAAGGATCAAGTGATTTAAGCGGACATCCGCTTCGCTGCTAGTCAAATCAGTGAACTGACCAATAGCGCATTAGATGTCCACTTGATCCGTTCGATTCACTTCATCCACTCCGCTCTGGTCAGATAGTGAACTGACCAACGCGAAGCGGAACAAGCGGATCAAGTGGAAATCCGCTTCGCTAGTAGTCGATCAGAAACCAATAATGAAGCGTACGTCTTAATCACTTGATCCACTTCATGCACTTCGCTTTGTTCAAATCATTGAGTTGACCAATGCGAAGTGGAATAGTGGATCAAGTGGGCATCTGCTTCGCTAATTTTCGGTTCACTGATTTGATCAGCAGCGAAGTGGGTGAAGTGATCAAGAAGGAACAAGTGTACGTGCCTTATCTTTTACCAGTGCGTCACCTCTGCTTCGCAGAGGCTCGCACTGGCCCTATTTTCTGTATGCCTTACTCATTCCCGCATAATAATGACATTGAAACTCACCGCGCTATGTAGGCTATCACGAATAATTCGTAAACAACTACTCATTCGTAGAGGTTTTCCATGTGAGATCGGTATTTTCGCGTGGATAAAGTCTATCCCAGGAGAACAGATGCCAATTCGAATAGGTTTTTGGAACTTTTATGGCTTGGTAGTCGCCGTAAGGACAATAAACATAGTAGGCTACATCGCTGTGCAAAAATCTTCTCAAATGATCAGGTAGAATCTTAAAAAATTGACTGTTTACACAGCGAATGGTTTTTGGCGCTGTTTTCGTAAAATAGTAGACTTTTCATTACTTTTTTAGGCCAACGTCCATGGCTTGCACATTACCCTATTTTCAGGTGTATAAGCCGCACCCTTTTCACTCTAAAGGCGAACACGCCAAAAGACTGACTGTCATCATGGAGCGCGTTAAGTGAGAGCAGTATGCGATAAGGCGACCGCTTCGCGAGAGGTAGGCGCGGCGGCACGCCCGGGTCTGCTCGCGTCTAGAGCAAAAAGGGTGCGGCTTATACACCTGAAAATAGGGTAGCTTGTCAAATATGTCCTTAACTCTGCAAAAAGTAGTACTACGGACCCAATTTTGCGGGATAGAAGCCAGGTGGATTCGTTTGGCGCGCAATTTCTGAGGGATCCACTCGACGAATCTACTCGTGCTTTTGCATATTGGGCTTTTATGAAGGTAGCATGCGCTATGCAAAATTTGAGCTCAGGACGTTGGCTTTGAACTGCTCTACGAATTTCGTAACAGACACACTCACACACACACACAAAAACACGTAAACACCCTTAGCCCGTTATTATAAGTTATGATCTTTATGTGCATAATGTAAGCGATGTCAAGAAACTCGATTGATGAGTAATATTGTGTTTTTTTTCTCTTACCCTATTTTCAGGTGTATAAGCCGCACTTTTTCAAATTTTCGCCCGGGCTGCTCAGCCGCTTCATTGTGTTTCGAGAAGCGATCCTTATGCCGTACGACTCTTTCACTCAATACACACCACGGCGTAGGGTCTTTTGGTTGCGGGGTCCTTTGATGTATTCGGGCTGGTCGATTTAAGCTAGGACCACCCCGCGGTTGGGTGTATGTCAAGAGGCGCGATTTTTATTGCCAGCTGGACATCAAATAGCACATATTAATTGTTTTGCAACTTTCTAAAAGTATATGAAACTCAGAAGTAGATATATTAGATAGTTGCATGAGTTGTTCAATCTTGATACTCTAGAAAAAATTCAAAAGAGCCATTTTGAAGGTCAAAAACTCATGAAAATGCATTTCAGAACCAATTTGTAAATATTTCAGTCCGATTTATAGCAAAAACCATGAAACTCAGCTGATGGTGACCTCAGACAGAGAGTAAGGTAATGCACTTTATCCGGTAATTTTTGAAGACTCGCATAGTACTAAACTGGAGTTTTAAGTTGGTGACAGCTAGGAAAATCGCGCCTCTTGACCGTCTCCCCCCGCGGCTTATACACCTGAAAATAGGGTACTTGATTACTGCAGTCATGTATGTATGCTCTTTGATGTTGATGTTTGAGGTTCTTTGATGCTGATTTTCTTATCCACTCGATTCCTTTATCGCTGTGCCAATGTGAGTGCAGTGATGTTGAGCGGACAGGAAAAAAAATTTCTTTACTGCTAAGTATGCAGCAGGTAGACTTCGAGGTGGTACTTCTCCAGTGGCAACCTGCTGAAGTGCGTACTTCGACTCAGACCATGAAGGCGTCACGGCTCCAGGACCAGACCGTTTTTCCAACGGACCAGCTGAGAAATCAACTGGATACGATTTTTGCACCTGGAACTCGCGGACACAGCCACCGATGTCAGCCAAAAAGATCGTGGATGTCCGAAGCGAGGGACAGGGAGAATTTGAAACTTCTGTTCTGGGGCCCGCACGTCACGTGAAGCCGGGCCATCTAAGTAAGTAAGTATCTAAGTAAATGTGCTGCACGACTTTAAACTGCATCGCGCACGCTTCCCCTGCCAAGGGTGCGTAAGCCTCACCGCATAAACCATCGCGACTTGTGAGATAAACCGCCTTTACACTCATATGCCTTGGTAATGGGATGCAAATCAGCTTACCAGCATTTTTTCTGATATTTAGGTAAACATAGGTTGGTACCAGAATTAGCGTGAGAACTTCCATGAAGGGATCAAAGATCCTTTCCAACAGGCAGGGGAATACAAAAGCTCCGGCAAGTTCTCCAGAAGAAACACCTAACATCAAAACCTGAAAAGGTATGATTCTAATGTCAGAAGGAATGTACCACTTTGGTACCGATACTCCTAAATAGAGTTCTACTATATTGTTTTTGGTATCCTTTTCCATTTGCGACACAGGTTCGGTTTGATTACTGGCATTTACAACCTATGCGTAAGCTTGAAAGTACGATTATAAGTGAACTGGGACAAAAGCCCACATAATCCTTCACATCATAAGCTACTGGTTCTGCTACATCACGGGCACGATCAGCTGCAGTCGCGATTTTGTTGCCGAGAAAGAAAACACCATCATAATATGCTACGATCCGTCTCCGTAGCGTCTCAGCTGTCGTTTGAATTTGTTCTATGTAACGTTCCGCTATTTCAGACATCTAAAATGGCTCAAAAAAAGTGTGAAGTTCTCTTTCAGGGGAGACGGTCAAGAGGCGCGATTTCTTTGGCTGTCACCAACTTAAAACTCCATTTTAGTGCTATGCGAGTCTACAAAAATTACCAGATAAATTGCATTAGCTTACTGTCTGCCTGAGGTCACCACTTGCTGATTTTCATAGTTTTTGCTGTAAATCGGAATGAAATATATACGAATTTGTTCTGAAATGTATTTTCATGAGTTTCTGACCTTTAAAATTGCTCTTTTGAATTTTTTCTAAAGTATCAAGATTGAACAGCTTATGCAACTTTCTAATACATCTTCTTCCAAATTTCATATACTTTTAGAAAGTTGCAGAACACTTATTATGTGCCATTTGGTGTCCAGCTGGCAATAAAAATCGCGCCTCTTGACATACACCCCTCTTTCAGCATGAGATAAAAGATCGTTTTCGTCTCTTGGCCCTTCAGCTGCAGCAGTAGAAAGTGGAATATGGGTTCCGGCGCTATCCCAGTATCCGGGCCCCAAAATTTTTTTGACATGGATTTTGCTGAAACTTGCCCCAGGGGGGTTATTCGGTCCGCTGATGCTGAATATCACATTGGTTTTGTACCGTAGCGTCATTTTCTCGGGTTGCGGTAGGTACACGGTAAGGGATCCAAATTCCAGAATTCGCTGAAACTTGACCCAGGGGGATAATTCGGCCCGCTGACGCCGAATCTCACATTGGTTTTGTACCGTGGCGTCATTTTCTTGGGTTACGGTGGGTATACGGTACGGGGTGAAAATCTCAAAATTCGCGCTGTAACTTCGCACAGAGGGGTTATTCGACATGCTGATCGGAAGTTTTACGCTTTCTCCGCACGAAAACGTCTCCCTGCATGTTACGGTAGGTTTACATTAGGGGTCAAAATCATAAATCGGCAAATAAATCCTTCCCCTGTGCTTTTGATTTTGACCCCTTACCATGTACCTACCGTAACCCGAGAAAATGACGCTACGGTACAAAACCAATATGATATTTAGCATCGGCGGGCCGAATAACCCCTCTGGGCCGAGTTTCGGCAAAGTCCATGCGAAAGAAATTTTGGGGCCCGGATACTGGAATAGCGCCGCTATTGACACCCACCGCAGAGTAGACAGCACTGAAAGAAATGGGTAACCCACCAACTTGATGAGGAATGTCAGTAAATATGGTGCACAATATCTGCTAGTGAGGTTGGTCTAATGAGCTCCTCGCTAGAGATTGCTTCTGCTTTTTGTTCATTGTGGGCTATCCAAATCAATCTTATATATAAAGCTGAATGTCTGTTTGTATGTCTGTCTGTCTGTCTGTATGTGTGTACGTATGTTCCGAATAGAAAATTCCATTTTTGAACCGATCCGGACCAAGCTTGGCACACATACACTTCGGGCCCCGGCGGGTGTCATAGGCTACTTTTCGTATCGATCGATATCGATTTTATCGATTTTTTGCAAAATTTGAGCTACGGGGCTGGGAGTTGGCATAGGGGGGTAATTGAGCATGCTGATTGCGAATATAATAATGACAGGGCCGGGCGGAGCCGGGTAAGTCAACTAGTCACCAATATTTTTTCTAACAAGGGATGACCAGATCGCAGTGGCGAACCGAAATGACATGCATATCATTTATGCGTTCTGATGAGCTGATTCCAAATCTATCTTTCCTATCTGCTACGACCTCCTAGAAGAAGCTGTGGGTGTTTGAATATCCAAATTTAGCATACTTCAGTGCCACATCTTCAAGAACTACTTATTCAAAGACTCTTATTCATATGTTCGGTGTATGTATGCATTTCTTGTAGTCAGTATACTCAGAACCATGGCAATCGATCACTCCTAAGCTAGTTTCTGAAGCGCATTACGCATTAAAAGCTCAACAATAACATCTTTAAACGCCCTCAGCTTCTTCTAGAAAAGCTCGTAGCAAATAGGAAAGGTAGATTTGGAATAAGCTTATCAAGACGCATCTAATAATATGCATATCATTTCGGTTCGCCACTGCAGCCTGGTATCCTTCCCTTGTAAGATGCAGTATTAGCCTTTTCGTCTTCATCTGTTTGATGTTTAGATAGTGATGAATATCTGACAACCTTTACGGTTGTAGAGGAAGAGATCACATTGGTAAAGGTAGCGCTATAAATGAAAATTCAATTTTTTTATTCCTTGCATCACTTCCCTTTTTCATGAGCTTCTCACCCTATCAATCTTCCTTCTCAATTTGAAACTCATTGTTCATTTATCGCAAGTTCCCAAACTTTCTTCACTCTTTCCACTCTACCTTTATTCTTTCTCAAAGGCAGTGTCCCGGCCAAATCTCGCTCTTCGGTTTTTTCCTTTTTGGAGCCTTCTCGCCAGCCAAACCCGTATTTGGGCTTTGCAGCGCACTAAAATGACGAAAATGAGCTTCGAAGCTCTTTATATCCACACTTGCTGCAAAATACATGTAATTGATTCAACTGATTGATTCAACTGGCTTGGCACCATTAGGGCGGGGTTTTGTGATCTAATTGAGGCCTCTCGCGCCCGCGACGCACCTGCGTCTCTCTCGCGCGAGTGCTCTCTGATCATTACCTAGCCTTAATTAGGTCATGGATCCCCGCCTTTGCCGATGCCAAGCCAGTTGAATCAAATGGTAATCGGCGGGATCAGGAACAAAGGGGTGGGGTCCATAAGATTAGATAGATTAGATATATTAGCTACTAACTGGCTTACCCGACTCCGCCGTATGTTCCGAATAGAAAATTCCATTTCTCAACCGATCCGGACCAAACTTGGCACACACACATTTCGGGCCCCGGCGGGTGTCACAGTCCACTTTTTATTATCAATTTTTTGCAAAGTTTGAGCTAGGGGGCTGGAATTTGGCAGAGGGGCTGGGAGTTGGCACCCCCCTGTGCCAACTCCCAGCCCCGTAGCTCAAATTTTGCAAAAAATCGATAAAATCGATATCGATCGATGGCGAAAAGTAGCCTATGACACCCGCCGGGGCCCGAAGTGTATGTGTGCTAAGTTTGGTCCCGATCGGTTCAGAAATAGAATTTTCTATTCGGAACATACGTACATACAGACATACATACAGACATACAGACATACAAACAGACATTCAACTTTATATATAAGATATGGAAATTAGGCTTCTAACAAGGGAAGTTCACTAGTTCGAAGTGGCGATTTAAAAGATGATGTATATCTACGTATAGAGCTCAAAACGCTGATCTCAAATATACGTTCTATAACTGCGAAGCGTTTTCTTATGAGAACTTACGAGATTTTATGTATTTATTATGGAAGCGTGATCTAGAAGGAAAATGAGGAACTGCGGAATACAACATGGTTAACAGTCGGAAACGTACATACATATCAGAAATCAGACCTACAACACTTACCAGGTGCTTTGCTTGAGTCTCCATACTTTTGTGTAGAAACTACTGTGATTTTAGGATTCAAAATACACAAAAATTTGGCATAAGAAAATCTAGTAACTTTTTTCATAAGAGCGCATCGCAGATATGGAAAGTATATCTGACATCAGCGTTCAAAGCTCCATCCATGGATATACATCACCTTCCGATTCGCCACTTCGACCAAGCGAACTTTCCTTGTAAGACGCGCTTTTTTGCTCCCGATTTCACTGATAGATTAGTTAAAGAGCCTGCCACTGCGAAGCTTCAAAATTCCGGCACCCATCATTTTGTCGGGACGACATCCTTCAATCAAGTAGTGAGTAAGCGGAACCACATACTTACATTAGTAGTAGAAATAAGTCTTTGCCTTATTTTGGTGAAAGTTGCACCACTTTTTATGTGTTATGAACAAAGCTGAGCAAGAAATCAGGCACAAGTCTTTCAATAACGACCCCTTTTCCTAAAATTCCCCAAACGACCCCCTCTTCCTCCTTTTCAGCACCGGAATCTCAGAATCTGACATGATAAAGATCGGTTTACAATTACACAAACAACCCATGTATTGTCGTTTCGCGCACTTCTTGAAAGAAATGCACGAAACCATTGATACCAGGTGAAACAGCGTAGCCGAAAACAGTATACGCAGCATAAAAATGAAATTCGGTGTCAGTCTTGGAGAAGCATTGTGCGCCGAACGCTTTCTTGGTCGGTTCATAATTGTACAAACACCCTCAATCACAGGTCTTTGTTCGCTTAACGATGCAGCCTACGGGGTTTGAACTTTCATGTAAGGCTGATCGCAAAGTCTGAGATGACTACTACGCGCCGAATGTAATAGTGTTTCCTCGAACCATGTCGGCTCCAAAAATGCCGTTCTTATCAATTTTCAAACCTTTATCCAGTTCTCACGGATAAAGAATAAGGAATCAATAAAGTGTACGTGTTGCTCAGGGCTCAAAAAATATTGATGTGATCGTCCCAGTTGCCAACTCAGTCCTTAACTCACCATGGGACTGGCACACTTTTGAGCCTCAAAACTCGACTTCTCCCGTCCGCAAAGCTCTGTGATGTTGTAAGCACATGGCGCATTTGATTTTGTGTACGACGTACAAGATTTTATGTTTTGTTTGGAAAATTCAACCGTAGAGCACTTTGTTCCCACCACGTACTCGGCATTCAATGAAGAGTATACGCAAATCAACGCAAACATGCCTTCTCTTGCTCTTTAGCTCTGGAGCTTTGAGGATGGCATTGCAGAGAATTCGGAAACATTATTAATGATATATAGTCATACAAACGATGCATTTACTTCATTACAAAGTTTTGCGAACGGCAGAAGTCGAGTTTTTTAGGCTCAAAAGTGTGCCAACCCTAGGTGAAATAGGGACTGGGTTGGCAACTGGGACGATCACATCAATATTTTTTGAGCGCTGAGCAGCACATTTATTGATTCCTTATTCCATGAGAGCCATGAGAGCTGAATAAAGCTTTGAAATCTCGATAAAGCAGGCATTTCTGGAGCCGTCGTGGTTCGAGAAAACACTATTACGTTCGGCGCGTAGTAGTCATTTCACTGTCAGATTTTGAGATCTTATCCTTACACCAAAGTTCAAACCCCATAGGTTGCATCGTCAAGCGGAAAAAGAGCTGTGATTGAGGTGTTCGTATAATTATGAACCGGCCATGAAAGCGTTCGGCGCACAATTCTTCCCCAAGATTGACACCGAAATTCATCTTTATGCTGCGTATACTCTTTTCGGCTACGCTGTTTCACCTGATACCAATGGTTTCTTGTATTTCCTTCAAGAAGTGCGAGAAACGACAATATAGGGGGTGTTCGTACAATTATGAACCGATCTTGAGAAGACATCATTCTGTATCTTGAATTTGACGTGTGTCTTTACAAGCACAGTAATTTGAGCCGGATTTTTATCTGAATGGGCTATCGAAAGAGCCATAATTTCCCTGTAGCAAGGACAGGCTATGAGCTCAATACTCTACCAGGAATAGAGCGATTTCTGAATATTGAAGACAAGTTAAGGCTAAAAAAGCTCAGGTAGTCTGCTCCTTGAAGAGTTGTGCCTGTCCCCATTAATTGTAACTTTGAAGAAGCTTTTTCATCCATTTTCAAGTGATTCGCTAGCATAAACCTTGAATTCTACATTGGGTGTTTGAGCCTATCTTGACTTGCTTCGGCTTTGTCGTGATCGCAGAGTTGAAGCATTCAAGGTGAAAAGCGCGGTGGCTGAAATTTTTGCTCCACTTTTCAATCCAAACTTGAAAATGAAGTCTGATCTGTAGCATAGACTGGGAAACATTACTTTGTTATGAGTATGAAAAAGCTGACTTTTTTTCAGTTTTGGAACTAACAAGGGAATGGTCAGAAGTCGAAGTGGCCAATCCAAGCAAACTGTCTACTTTCCATGCAGCATTCAACGCTGATTTCGAATCTGTATTCCATATCTGCTTAGCACCTTTGCGGACGAAGTTATGAGTAGTTTTATTGCTAAAAAATCGTGAAAAAAATTGCGGAGTTGAGCACATTGTTGCATTTTCAGCTCACCTTGAGGCTACAAGAATACAAAGTAACCTAGCTGCATATTTTGGTACAACATTGAGCCGAACATGGCTCCGTACTGCCAATTTTGCGTTTTGCATGCACGATTTTTTAGCAAAATAACGGCCCTTTAACGGCTTATAACTTCGCCTGCAGTCGTTAACAGGGTCAAGCAGGGGTGTGGCATACGATCGCTGGTTACGACCCCCCCCCCCCTGATTGCTGTCTTAATAAGACCCCCCTGAACTATATACCTAAGATAGCATTACCAGAGTTGAGAAGGAGGTCAGGCACAAGTCTTTCGAAAACAACCCCCCCCCCTCCTCCCATGAAAGCCCTCAAACAACCCCTTCTTCCTCCTCTTAACCTCTGGACCTCAAAGTGTGACATTCTGGAGGACACCAGTTTTTTCTAGAGAGTTTTCAGATTTCTGAGAGCTGTACGCCCGATTTTCTGTGACTGCACTTTACAACCACACGTAATTTGACGGCTGATTTTAACCTGAATGGGCATATTGAAAGGGCCATAATTTTCTTATGCGTGAGGCGTTCGGCTCCAAATTTCCAGTGTAGCAAGAAGAAGCTATGTGCTCAATACTCATACCAGCAATGGAGCGCTTTCTGGATTTTGAAGGCAAGTTAATGGGGTGCTGCACACCCCCTTGAAAGCTGCAGCAGCCGCAGCTTTCAAGGGGGTGTGCCGCACCCCATTAACTATATCAAAAACATTTTTAGCGGACAATATTTATATGAATCGATAGCCTAAACCTTGTAGATTCTATAGGACTGTTTGGGGCCTGATTCGTCTTCTTAGCTCTGAGTAATATTTGGTGAAAGCACAGAAAAAGCGAAAAATGGGAAAAACAAGATTTTGGTCGGCTTCTAATTCCACAGTTTGGAGGTCTTCTGAAGCGAGATTCCTGAGGTGGACAAAGAAGGAGTAGTGCTTTGTCTTGAGTGCAAAAACGGATAGCTAATTCACCTCTGAAACAAAGTTAATCATGTTGGAACATGACCATTTCACTCAGGTAGCCTAGTATCTTGAATCTTCAGAATTCGCTCACACTTTGTCTACAGGGCTTATTTGACATGCTAATTATGGATAGGATACGAATATCATGTTATCATTATTATCAGATTACCCAACTACGACCTCCCCTTTTGACTCCTCAATACGACCCCCAGGTGTGGCGTGCCGCACCCCACGCTTGACCCTGGTCGTTAAGCAGATACGGAATACAGATTCAAAGTCAGCGTTTTATACTGCATTTAATGTTACGCCGATTGTTTGGATTGGCCACCGATTTTTGACCATTCCCTTGTAATTTAATCGCGTTTGAAAATCACGCTTTTTGGACGTTAGGAAGCGCTAAAAATGTATTAGGTGATGTTTTGAGCTTGTAGAGGTGATTTGTCTGCTGATTGCGGAAATACCCCTAGTTCCCACAAAAGGCTTCTTTGGTGACCTTACGTCATATGCAAAGTAAGAGATAAAGAATTAAGTTTGCCAAGACTTCGCTAAATGGAGTTAAACAGCATGCTGCTTCGACAGTCATTCCTTCTCTGATCGAATTGTGATATTCACCGACCTAGCGCTTTCCTTCCTCACCTTATTCATTCGCAGTACTTCTCAAATTCTGAACAACTTCGGCTCTTGGTTACGACCCTCCCCACTCAGTCTTACCCTCAATGCGACCCCGCAGGGCTGCACGCCTGGCAGTGGATCGGCAAAACTTGACAACTTAAGATTTTAACGCAGTAGTTTCCTTATCGTCCAAGTATGAAAACAGTGCCATCCCGGTTGCACAGCATGCCTTCCCTTCCAAGAAAATTGCTCTCAAACTTACCGCGCACGCCAATCCTACACGAGTCCGGACGAGTTGGCCATTTCCTTCTCACCATTGGAGGCTGCCCGCCGCAGTGTTATAACCATTGGGTCCCGCAGACTCGGCGTCATCAGCCTTGCTTCACTCGTCCAACTCCGAAGGAAAGGGCAAAGAAAAACACTCATTTTCGGTGTTTTCAAGCTCTCAAGAGAGGATTTTCGGTATCAGCGAGTACTCTGCGTTGATACCACTGCT